>CM060694.1:173372802-173937802 GCA_030686995.1 Artemisia argyi
GTTTGTTATCGCTATACCAAAGTCTACTTGTCCAAGTGACACAACATGAATAACATGGAATACCATATAAAATAAATAAATAAAAAATCAAAAATAAAATAAATAAATAAATAAAAAGAAAAGGAATTCTTGAATAGCATGTAACTAGTTATAAGTCCCGTGCACGCACGGGGTTTACACATAAATTAAATTTATTTTAAAATTTTGGTTTACTATATGAACATATAAGAATTTACCCGTGAAAATTGTGATATAAGTACAACTAATAAATATACATAAATTTGTCATTATGTATTAATATCTATTAATATTTTGTACAAAATTTTATTGTATGAAAGATTTAACTTTGTTTAGCTAACATAAATGTTGAGGTTGATGTTATTGTTGTTGTTTAACTTTAACTATTGATATCATATTGTACAAAATGTGCGAGTTTAATAGCACCTAATGAGCGTCGACGAAGTTAAAATATACTCCGTAAAGTTTTTTAAAAATGTTTTTCCGGATATCCGTGTATAAAATTTAAATAATAATTACATGAGTCGTTGTTATAAGTACAATCGCGTATATTTGATATCATGTTATACAAAATGTGTGAGTTTAGTAGCACGAGCGTTGTCGTTGTTATAAGTTAAAATATATCCGTATATAAACTTTTATTTAGCTGACATATACGTTGAGGTTGATGTTGTTGTTTAACTTTTAACAATTGGTATCATGTTATACGAAATGTGAGAGTTTTGTAGTACATAATGAGTTGATGAAGTTAAAATATACTCCGTAAAGTTTTTCAAAAATGTTTTCAGTATATTTATATATAAACTTTAAATAATAATTACATGAGTCATTGTTATAAATACAATCACGTATATTTATTTTCATATCACAATAATTTGTCATTAAAATTTGATATTTACATTACCGTTATTAATAATTTAACCGTATTTAATATTCAAATCCGTGTAAGCCTAGATTAAATTTTTAAATAAGATAACATGAGACCTTATTCAGTGTACATAGTAAAAAAAAATATTTTAATGGTTGAAAGTTTAAATCTAATATTTAATTTAAAAATATTTAACATATATTAAAACTAATTTGTATATTTATAAAATTTTGTAAGTTTAATGGATGGAAGTTTTAAGCTAATACTAATATTCATGTAATTGTAAACAAAGTTCATATTATAAAGTATAGGGGTATAAAGTGTAAGGGCTTATTTATTTATTACTCATCTAAAGTTATCAAAAAATAAAAAGATTTATAATTTTACACTTAACTCCATAATATTTAAAATTCAACCACTAATGTTTTATTAATTACCTTCTTTTTTTAAGTTTTTATTTTAATAAATTTCACACCTATATTTTTATGTGTTTTTTTATTCGATCAAAATTTTCAGAAAACTTATTAAAGTTTGACCAAAATCAACTCAATATATACTTTTTATTGGCCAATTATATTGCTCGATTTCGCCTATGTGTCAAAATCGAGCTTTCCTATTGGTCAAAAAAAATTTCCACTAAAATTGATTTTGCAAAATCACTCCAAAATGATATAATTCCTTTATTATAAAAAAGATATGACACCGGTAGAAAACTTCGCCTCATTTATGTTCAATGAAGTATTCCATCTGCTTTCCTTATCATGTAATAATAATAATAATAATAATAATAATAATAATAATAATAATAATAATAATAATAATAATAATAATAATACAAAAAAATTAAAAAAAATGTGGAATTCTTGAATAGAGCTATTTTACTTCGTATTAAACAAGAAGATTTTACTTAAAGCATGAAAAAAAATATATGTTAATTCTTGAGGCAACTTCTAATGCATGTTTATCGCTAGACAAAATACATGATTGTTCACGCAACATGAAGTAATATGATACCAATCAAAAACTTCGAGTCATCCATTGTTTAAATAACTTTCGTCATACTCCTAGTTAAAAGAAGGTTAGTACGAGCTTGGCTCGGAAATCAAAAGGTTGTTTAGTGCTCTGTTTGATAGCTCGACAAACTTTAATTTTCCGCTTGAGTAATATTCGATGAGGCTCGAGCTCAGCTCGAAATACTCGAATTTATACATTATATTGTCATTTTAATTTCACACCATTAATATAGTTACCACTGCTACTTTGATTTAATATCAGCTTTAACTTTTATATAATCAATCATCAAAATAATTCTAATAGTGATCACCAAATATTTACCGGGTCGTTGACCTTTTACCCAAAAAAAAAATAGTGATCACCAAGCCGACCAAATAAACAATAAAGAAGGCTAATGACTAACGCTCCGTTCTCGAGTTATTTTTTAAAAGGAAAGGAATGGAAATGATAGGAAATTGAAATTTTATTGTGTTCTCGAGTTTTTTTTGGACAGAAAGGAAAGGAAACAGGAAGGAAATGATAGGAAAATTCTAGTGATTTTCCTATAAGAATTTTCCGCCCAAATATGGGCGGATTTGGACGGAAAGTATTTTACACTCGCACTATTTAGTATATAATGACCAATATAACTTTCAATATTTACTCATATTCGACTCTTATGATAAAATGAACATATCTAAAAGTGCATAAATGTAATTATGTCTCTTTTTCTTTCTTTTCTTCCCAACTCGAGAACACAACATTATTTCATTTCCTTTCCTTTCATTTCAACTCAAGAACACGAAATATAAAATCAACTTTCTTTCCTTTCCTTTTCATTTCTTTTCTCTTCTTTTCACATCATTTCTATTCCCACCTAGAAAAACTCGAGAACGCAGCGTAAATGTTGCAAAATCTGGTTCAAGGCCCATTACACGTGAAAACAAGGTCTATTACGAATAATCTAAGATTTAAACTTATTTTAGAAACAAATTTTAATATTCTTTTATCTTTTTTCTCAGCAACTTGCAATAAAATTTTACCAAATAAAACTCATTCCAAGATGGTGATAGAAAAAATAATAAAGTATTAAAACTAGTAATTAGATAACTAATTGAAGTACAAAGTTATCATATCAAAAGGCCAAAAACATATGCTACTGAGTTGTTGTTTGGCTTCTTGATTTATAAGGATCCCTCTATTGGCCATTTGCTCCAATCGAGCGATGTGGGATACTATACAAACATCATAACTATTGTCTTGTTTGCAACCTTTGTGAAATGATAAATTTAAGGTGAGCATGATTACTCAAATGCTTTCTTTTTTATGTGAGTGTGTGTTACTAGCTATAGTATAGGTATATCTAATGTCCAATGTATCTTCAAACACTTTTTGTATTCTTGATCTAACAATTTATTTCATATCATTGGACACTTAAGTTTATAACACATGATTGATGTGTTGCTCAGCAAATGGTGTAAAGTATATTAAGTAACGACGTGAACGTGTCGTTGACAAACTAATTGAAAGTTGTGGCGACGAATATAGCTTTTATAATAGCAAACACGCAATCATGTTGACTCCAATGGGACTTGAAAACACTATCACTTAATTTTAATTCTCGAGGCAACTTTTAATGCATGTTTAATATTGCTAGACAAAATACATACTTGTTCACGCAACATGAATAACATGTAATATATATAACCAGTAGAAAACTTCGAATCATGCATTTGTTTAATAACTTTCGTCATACTACTAGTTAAAAGAGCAATTTCAGGTGAAGCAAAGGAAGAAAAGCAGCAAAAAAATGGAACTGAGTCTTCTGCAAAGAAAAAAAATCGGTCCAAAAAGTCTTTTCGCATGACTTTTAACATGTCTCGCCAATTCGCTGAACAACAATAGGAGTTGTTAACAGATGAAACTGAAACCCTAGGTAGTGATCATGAATTGGAGCGAGTATATCGATCCTGATATTAACAATGATAACGATTATGATCAAGGTTAATTAGTCGGTTATTCGTTAATATTTGTCGGAGCTTAAACCACATATTTTGTGACCTCATTTAGTTTTAGTTAACTTGATTTATGAATTTAGAACTAGTTTATGTTAAATGTGACTATCGGACGGAATTAGAAGGTTGCGTGTGAACTTTGTCTCGTGATTAAAATGTTAATGATATCAGTTAGCTTAATTAAGCTGTAGATCTAGTTAGTTGTTTGTTTGGTTATATGGAGAGCTTAATTGGAACCTGTTTATGTTCGATATGTATCATAATGTTAATTGTTCATTTTGATTTGACCTATTTTAAACGCAGACTTGTTATCAGTTGTGGTATCAGTTTTGATGGGGTTCAGTCTTTGCAGAATCATCAACAACTTTTGAAGAAAAGCGTTTCTTAAAATATGGAGGAAAATGGTAAGGGTTAAGTAGCTCAGCTTCATCAATATTTGGTAGTGTTTCGTTTGATGGTCCACAGGCAAAGCAAATGCAGAAACTGCGATCTCTCTTTGGTTAAATGGCTCTAGAAGTTCACCCTCAGGTATTGGGTCAAGTTTATAGGTTTGTGGTCAAAGTGGGTTTGGGTTAAAAAAAAAGTCATTTTTTAGGAGCCAAAACAGACAGCGGTGACTCGTTTCATCCCACAAACATTATATTGTCTGTTTGAAGTATTTTAGAAACAGTTAATGCCTCAATTCTATTTATAAGAGATAGTGTGCATTATAATTAGACTGTGAATGACTTCCAACCTATTCGACCCTTTAAACCCATTCCGCTTATAGCTAAGTCCATAGTCACCAGGAACGTAGATCAATCTGGTGGGGGGTCGCTATTCCAGATGGTGGTTCGCTAGGTGTCTAAAATTCAGTACATCGAGGGGTAGGTTCATTTCGGGTCGATTTGGTTAATAATTTATAAAAAAGTTACTTATTGTGTCCAAAATCCAAACTTCCTAATAGATCTAACGACTTTCAATTTGCAAAACACTTCTTTTTAAAGTTGTATAATGTTGACAATGATATAGTTTGAGTAGTGGATGAGAAAGCTGCCACAACGTTTCAGGAACGCTACAAAACCAAATTGGGTACGATTCTCTTAGAGCATGGGGTACGGGTGAGCCATGGATCGCGCCGTCACCACCAGCTCAAAAAAACCGACGGCGCATTGTACCGGTGGTGGCGCCGTGACGCTGTCGGTGCTCGCGGCGTACCCACGGCTCAGCGCCATCGCATGTTTTTTTTTTTTTTTTTTTTTTTTTTTTTTTTCTTCTTCTTCTTCTTTTTGGAACGTTTGTTTTAGTGGAACTTTGGCTTGTTTTTTTGAAAACTCAAATGGTACCCAACGGCTATATAGCCGTTTGTGAGAATTTAAAAAAAAAAAAAAAAAAAAAACCCTTATTACTCCATACTTCAAACACACTTCCAATCTATTATATCTTTTAGTATTTTCAATCATGAATCCAACCAAACAATTCTCAACGATCATAATTTCGATCCATATGATTTTTTTTTAATGATCGAGAACGCTATCTTCAAAGTTACATGGCGTATGAACAATATGTATATTTGTATGAAGAAGCCGAAGGATCGAGATCGGGTGAAAAGATTTGATTTACGCCCGAACATACCAGATACTTGGATCGAAAAATGTGATTTACATCTTAGAAAAAATAAAGAACTTCGAGATCGAAAAGTTCACGATGACCTTCGACAAGACCTTGTGGAGCATTTATGGAACTTGAATGTTTAGTTTGTATTTTTTTTTTTTTTTAATGTAACGTGTGTTTTTTTTATATGTAATGTTTGTTTTTAATATTGATGAAGTTTTTTTTAGTTTATATTGTGTATATTTAAATTTAAGTAAAAAAAAAATGGCCGACGGCACCAGAAATTCTGGTGCCAACGGATACCCCTGAAATGTGGTGCCGTGTGATTTCTGGTGCCGTGGAGCTTTTTGCTGACGTGGCAGCAAAAAAACTCCCACGGCATCGGCTGACGGCACCAACTGTACCCAATGCTGTTAAGATCGTGGATCACGGGTGCTTAAATGTTTGATAAGCAACCAACAGCCCATTCAATTCTAGTTACGTCTAAGTATCACTGCTAAACAGCTTTTTTGGCTCATGAAAACTCAAATAAACTAATCTCTCAATTAACAGGGCAATAGTGTCATGAAATTTATAAGTTTCTACACTTAAAGCATGAAAAGATAAGTTACATTCAACAAGAACATGCAACAAAATTTTATCTAATAAAACTCTCATTGCCAAGCTCTGGATAACCAAACAAAGTACAAAGTTATCATCAAAAGGCCAAAAACATATGCTACTGTGCTGGTGTTTGGCTTCTTGTTTTATATGGATCTGTGGATTGACCATTTGCTACAACCGAGCGATGTGGGATACTATATTCAAACATCTAACTATTGTTTTTTTTGCAACCTTTCTGAAATAACAAAATCTAACGTCCAACGTATCTTCAAACACATTTGGTATTCTTGATTTAACGATTTATTTCATATCATCGAACACTTAATGATACAAACCGGGTTCACAGTGGGTCGGGTCAAGTTGGGTCAAGTCAAGCCCAGCTACAAGTGGATAGAGGGAAAAGAGGTGGAGGGAAATTAGGAGGGAAAGTAGCATTCAAAACTCAAGATAGTGGGGGGTTAACCCACTGAATTAGGGGAGGAATAAACTGCTCAACTGTTCTAGTTTAAGTAGTCTCAGTCTTTACTTTTCTAGGGTAGAGTTTTCTTTATTATTATCAGTGAGGTTTCATACCTTGTACTGGGAGATCACCCCTCTCGAATAGGGCTTCTATTTGTATTGTTCTTATTTTTAATCAAGTAATTTCGCTTCAAGTTCTATCATTGGTTCCATTGCCGGGAAACACAAATGGCCCCTCAAACCAGGAGTAACTCAGATCCAAACAATTCCAACCCCAACAACCCAGACCCAGTGGCTGCTCAATTGGCAGCCATAGCATCATCTATGGAATTACTGCAGCGAGAAGTAGCTGTGATCAAAGCGCAGCAAACCAAACAGAAGGATAAATCAAGTGGCGATTTCAACCGATTTGAAGACGAAGGTTCATCTGGTGGTAATCAGCGCCACTATCGACCTTATAACAAAATTGATTTCCCCACTTTCAGTAATGGAGACCCTCGCGGTTGGATTCTCAAGGCAGAAAAATATTTCCGGTATTACAACGTGTCGGAGGAGGAACGGGTGGATGTTGCAGCAATGCATCTAGAGGGTGATGCCTTGGATCTCTACTCATGGCTCTCTACCGATCAAATATTGAGTATTGGGAAGACTTGGTTCGTGCTCTCCAGAAGAACTTCGGTCCTGCCGAGTTCCGAAACCCCGATGAACATTTGTGTAGCATCAAACAAACAGGTACAATACAAGAGTACCGGCAAGAGTTCGCCAAACGGTCCTCTCGGGTTACTAATTGGCCCGAACACTGCCTATTAGGGGTATTCCTTAACGGTCTCAAACATGATCTCAAAGCCGATGTCAGAATCCACAAACCGAGAACGGTCTACAAGGCTATGAGTATCGCTATCGAGTTCGAATCCAAGGTTGTTCACACGAAATTTGGGAAAAGTCTTCCTTCCTCAGCCAAAATAGAACCGGTACCCTCGAAAGCAACAGAAACTTTCAGCTTGTTGCCGTCAACTGCTATAGCCCAGAAACCAACTGAAGGACGTCTTTCTGATGTTGAAAAACAAGGCAGGTATATACGCGGGGAATGCTTTCGATGTGGGGATAAATATGGTCCCGGACATCGTTGTAAAACGGGGACTTTCAAATTTTTTGAGATTGCTGATGAGGGGGAAGGAGCAGCGGAAAATGAACTCGAACAGATCAGTGAATTGGCTAGGATCAGTCTCCATGTGCTATTCGGTCAGTCTTCTCTAACAACCATGAAACTTCGTGGCATTTTAGACACGGCTGAAGTCCTAATTCTGATTGATAGCGGGTCCACACACAATTTCATTTCGGATAAGTTAGTCAGTGAGCTGAAACTCATCACCCACTTTATCTCTCCTTTTGGCGTCCAAATTGGGAATGGTGATGTCCTCCGATGCAACCGGATTTGTAACGATGTTGTGTTGCAGGTTTCTGACTTGCAGGTAAAACAAAACTTCTATCCTTTTGCCTTGGGGGAGCCGATGTGGTACTCGGTATTCAATGGTTAGCAACACTCAACACAGTTCAAGCAAATTAGAAGGAGATGTTCATGAAGTTCAATATAGATGGCAAGGAGTACAATTTACAGGGACTTCCCCCAAATCTCCAACTGTCTGCAACATTTAGCCACCTCACTGCTGAAATAGTGGAGTTGGACAATAATGGACTAGCAGCTCAATTTCCTCTAACCTGACTTGAGGACAAGTCGTCTCTTGGGGCCGGATGTACTGATACAAACCAGGTTCACAGTGGGTCGGGTCAAGTCAAGCCCAGTTACAAGTGGATAGAGGGAAAAGAGGTGGAGGAAAATTAGGAGGGAAAGTAGCATTCAAAACTCAAGATAGTGGGGGGTTAACGCACTGAATTAGGGGAGGAATAAACTGCTCAACTGTTCTAGTTTAAGTAGTCTCAGTCTTTACTTTTTTAGGGTAGAGTTTTCTTTATTATTATCAGTGAGGTTTCATACCTTGTACTGGGAGATCACCCCTCTCGAATAGGGCTTCTATTTGTATTGTTCTTATTTTTAATCAAGTAATTTCGCTTCAAGTTCTATCACTTAAGTTTGTAACACATGATTGATGTGTTGCTTAGCAAATGGTGTAAAGTATATTAAGTAACAACATGAACGAGTCGTTGACAAAGTAATTGAAAGTTGTAGTGACGAATATAGCTTTTTTAATAGCAAATACGCAATCACTTTGATATGACTTGACAAAATACATGCTTGTTCAGGTAACATGAATAACATCTAACATGATAGCAGCAGAAAACTTCCCCTCATTTATGTTAAACGAAGTCATCCATTTGTTTTCTTTATCATTTCTAACCAAGGTGCGTGATCATTAATGTTATAACGATATAGTCTTTGAGAAATTCTTGGATAGAAGTATTGTAGTACTTGCAAAACATTAACATTTTCTCCAAAAAAAGGTTAAACTTTGTTCGAATTTGACATAAACTTCCACAATCACATGAACACTAAAACAAACGAATTAGAAAGGCAGACATACTACGACCTTATATGCTATAATAAAATAGAAACTCGATCATCAACATTTTAAGTCATTAAACTTGTCTCATAAACAGACCATTGTCCATTCTCCATTGATTTATTTAAATCTTTGATTTCGTTTCAAGAATTATGTTACGGACAAGTGATGTATGGTATGAAATGATTTTGAATAACATTTGAAGGCAAAGTGGTTTCGTGCATTAAAAGTGAAATATTGTAGTAAGTAGCTTTTGTTTTGCTTCACGATATTTGGTTCCTAGTTGAATTACTTAAAGAATGAATAGATACAATAAAAGGGTGCAATAAAGTGTCCTGGTTTTATATATTGTCATGCAATATAAAATTTAAACTTAGTTAGAATTTTTTTTTTTAATATTATTTTAACTTTTTTTCCCAAGAACTTACAACAAAGTTTTTATCAATTAAGGGCCCGATTGGTTCATGGGTGTGACCGGGTATAGAATGAAAGATATTTTTAATCATTTGTTTGGTTTACTTTTTTATTTGTCACATGTGATTTTGATTTCAAATTGTCATACCATCCTACCCAGGTGGCTTTGGATGAAAGACAACCAATCTTTTTTTTTATTTGTTAACTTTTTGTGAGTCACGTAAATTCATTGTACTTTTTTATCTTTTATCTATTTTATTTTAAATAAATACATAAAACTTATTAAACTCATATATAAATTAAACATTAATTAATTTTCTCTCTCCTTATTTTCTTTCAAATCTTTCTGAAATCCAAATCCAATTCCAATCCACTTACAAACCAAACGCACCCTAAAACTCATTGGAAGGACTGGAAAGAAAAAAGTAACAAAGTAGTAAGGGCATGTTTGGTTGACTCCAATGTGCCTTGGATTTGGATTTGGGTTGATGCCAATTTTTCATTGTTTGATATAAAATTGTGGATTGGGCACCGCAATACCGCATGTGCAAATCCCTACCCCTTCCCTACTTTTATAAATTGTATTTTTAAGGTGCGCCCATCTCTAACCTCCACCTCTCATATATTATTTTTTTTTCTTTTGTCATATAATAAAATTTATTACATTCATTTAAAAATAAATAATATACAAATTTATTTTATTTTTCTCTCTCCAAATCCAAATCAAAACCCTAATCCTAATCAAATTCAAATCCTAAACCTACCTACAAATCAAACGGGCCCTAAAAGTTTAAAACTAGCAATTAGACAAAAGAGAAGTATGAAAAATCTAGCGTTTCTCTAATAAAAAACATGCACTTTTCTCTAATTAAAAGTTATCATACCAAAAAGGCAAGAACATATACTTTTCTCTTCTCTAATCAAGCGATGTGGGATACAAATATCTAACTTTTACATTGTATTGATCTTTTTATTGTTGCATCAGTTTAGGTTTTCTTGTCTAGTTGGCAACCTTTGTGAAATGGTAGATTTAAGGTGAACATGTTACTAAATTCTTTCTTTTTATGTGAGTGTGTTACTCACCATAAGATTGATAAATCTAATGTCCAATGTATCTTCACCATAAGAGAAAAGACAAATGGCCAAAAACAGTTCAAACTACATCTATAACCAATTTTCCCGCTCAAACTCCTCCTTCCTCCCCGTTCCATTTAGTAGTTTTAGCTAATCGTTTGTGTAAAACATTCATTTGGAGTAACTAATTCCAGTTATTAATAACGTAGATCGAATCTCCATTTTCCTTCAAGTAATGAAATCATTTACTAAATATTACTTACAAAAATATGAATCAAATCGATGTTCTCAAATACACTGCAAGAGTTATTGCATCATTTTAAATAAAGTATTTGAAGGCAAAGTAGTTTCGTGCATTAAAAATGACATTGTAGTAAGTAGCTTTTGTTTTGCTTCACGATATTTGGTTCCTAGTTGAATTACTTAAATATGGAACCGGCATGACCGGACCGGATCGAATGTATTTCAGTCCGGTCCTCGTCCACCCTTTTAACCATTTTCGGTCCTCGGTTCGGTTTTATGTAGAACCGGACATTATGCTTTGTTGGACCGGATCGACGACAAACCGGACCAGACCAACCCGGACATGGACCGAACATTTCGGTCTGGTCTCTCAGTATAATGTATTGTGCCAAACCGGTTTTTGGTCCGGTCCGGTCCAGTCCAATCCGATTTTCAAACCGTGCCCAGCCCTAGTCTTTAAACATGAAAAGATCCAATAAGGGGTGCAATAAAGTGTCATGGTTTTATATATTGCCATGCAATCTTATTTACCATTAAAGAACAAAATAAACGTGTACTTAGATACTTAATCAATTAATTAAATTTTCTGTTTGAAATTGAAAATTATTTCATTGAAGAGGACTCTAAAATTTAAACTTAATTAGAAGCAAACTGATTGAAAATTGTGTTGACGTATGTATCTTTTTAATAACAAATATGCAATCATTTTGACTCCAATGTGACGGAACACATTATCACTTTAATTTAATTCTTGAGGCAACTTTATATGTTTGATATGGCTTGACAAAATACATGCTTGTTCACGTAACATGAATAACATCTAATATGATACCAGTAGAAAACTTTTTCTCATTTATGTTCAATGAAGTCATTCATTTGTTTTCTTTATCATGTACCATCATTTCTAACCAAGGTGCTTGATCATTTATGTTATAACGACATCTTTGATAAATTCTTGGATAGAAGTATTCTAGTACTTGCAAAACATTAAGGTGCCGTTCAGTTGTAGAAAAATATCCACTTTTTCAATTTCTAAATTCCTTTAAGAATTGAATGATTTTTCTTCTCGAGAGAAGAGTTGAGAATTTTGAAAACCCGTTTAGTTGGAGTTATATTTTTCTTTTTAAAAAATAATAAGAAGATTATCCGATGGTTGCGGCGACGGCGGGCGGTGGCAGCGACGGTGGACAGTGGAGTGGAGGATGAAACGAGAGATTAAGGGTAGAATTTTTTTTTTTTTTTTTTTTTTTTTTTTTTTTTTTTTTTGAGTTGAGGAAAAATGAGAAAGAAAAAAGTGAGAATGGTAGAATGGACTTTTCAATTTCTTAATTAAAATTTAGAAAATGAAAATTTCATTTGTTTTGAATATTGTTGGAAAAAATGACTAAACGGATTTTCAATTTTTCATTTTCACATAAAGATTTTTCTAGAAAAATAGGATATTTTTCACCAACTAAACGCACCCTAACATTTTCATCCAAAAAGGTTAAACTTTGTTCGAATTTGAGATAAACTTCCACAACCACATGAACACTAATATAGACACATGACAAAGGAATAAGAAACACAGACAGACTACGATCTTATGCTATAAAAAAAATACAGGCTTGATCATCAACACTTTAAGTCATTAAAATTGTCTCATAAACAAACCATTGTTCATATAATTCAGCGAAAAACTATTCAAAACTCAAGGATTAATGGATTATAACCGAAAAAGGATCCGGTTTTCACACCCAGGAGTAAAGTAACAACACTCACGAGTGTCGCCTTTTTTGACCCGGAAAATACAAACCACATGGGTGTAAATTTGATCACAAGCTCCCATTTTGCATGCAACATATGTACAATGCTTTGTCCCTTCACCTCGTTTGGTTCGAAACCTGTATTTTACGCTAACAGGTTCATGTCTACACTATTTTTTGACTGAACACATGAAAATGACAAATACTCATTAGTTTATGTGAACATATAAGAAGTATGATCTCAAACGATTTGAAGGCAAAGTGGTTTCATTCATTATCATGAAATACTGTAATTTGATTATACCGACAACTCAGTAGCTTTAATTAGCTTTGCTTCACGATATTGGTTCATAGTTTAATTAGTTTCTACACTCGAAGCATGAAAAAGATTAAATAAAGCCGTGCACTAAAGTCTCATCATGATAATGCTAGTTTCGTGTTAAATGAGCAATATTGCTATAAAAAACATATCGAAACTTCATTTGTCAGTTAGTAACTCCTTAGTACTCTAAATCTATACGTAAAAATGTTGCATTCGAGAGAAAGGTGAGTGATGAGATTGTTGAAGATGCTGTCCATCCTGATTTCCTGTGAACTTCATCGTCTTGATTCATACTGCTATATACATCCTTTAATCAAAAATTATAAACCTCATTTGGAATTGAAACCATGTCAAAGTTGTTTGACCACAAAAGTCAACCATTACAGGAGTGTCACATATCCATCTTTACATTGCTATTGTGAGTTGATAGTATTATATAACGTTTGCTTTAATCGTTCATGAAGCCCCTCTCAAACTATTCCCTAGATTGGTCCTTCCGTTTTTTTTAATAGAAGTATCGATATGAATGTATTTGTACCTGGTTCTTTTATGCCAACTTGTCTGAGATTTTGCCCAAAGACTAGACTCATATTCAAGATTGAAATATATGTACTGTTTTTGGCTTTAAGGTATTAAGAATAGTGGACTTCCTTTATTTCTTTTTTCAAATGTGGTCATTTTCGAGATTAAAAAGTGATCAAACTTTTCCTATGGAATATACAGTTATGTAATACACTGTTTGATCAGTTTTTGCTGTTGAGAAGTATTTACTTTTATGTATGTTTCTAACTTGGAATGACTATGTTGGTACACCGTATAAACATTTTTAATCAATACAAGTTAAGAGGACCTCAAAAAATTAGAACTCAAGTGACAACTATGGCTATTCTGTGTCTAGGTACAGTTAAGAATATACACGCACCCTGTAATGGCCAATTCAGAATAAAGTAGCTCATTATTATAATGAATCAGATCATTTAGTAAATATTGCTTACAAAAATATGAATAAAATCGATGTTCTCAAATACATTGCAAGAGATATTGCATCATTTATAACAAAAAGAATCATTAGTTTATGTGAAAATAAACAAGAAAAAAAGATTTATGGTATGAAACGATTTTGAATAATATTTGAGAGTAACAATCAAATGAGAAATAAAATTAAAATGAGAAAGATGAGAAGAAACCACAACCACACATTTTAGATGCACCTACAAAAATAGATGCATCTCCACTTAATTTTTTTTTTTCCTTATTTGAAATGTGTGGTTAGGAATGTTTCTCACTCTTCTCATTTGATTTTCTATTCTCACCGGATCTCTTCTAATATTTGAAGGCAAAGTGGTTCACGATATTTGGTTCCCAGTTGAATTACTTAAATATGGTTTAGCATTAATGACCGCGGACTTGACCGAACCAAAAAAAGGGCCAGAACTGGCATGACTGGACCGGATCGAATGTTTTCCAGTCCCGTCCTCGTCCACCTTTTTAACTATTTTCGGACCTCGGTTCGGTCTTACGTACAACCGGACATTATGCTTTGTTGGACAGAATCGATCGACGAACCGGACTAGAACAACCCAAACATGAACCAATCAATTCGATCCGGTCCTCGGTATAATGTGTTGGGCCAAACCGGTTTTCAGTGTGGTCCAATTTTGGTCGGTCCGATCCAGTTTTCAGACCGTGCTCAGCCTAGTCTAGAAGCATGAAAAGATCCAGTAAGGGGTGCAATAAAGTTTCATGGTTTTATATATTGTCATGCAATCTTGTTCCATTAAAGAACAAAATAAACGTGTACTTAGATACTTAATCAATGAATTAAATTTTCTGTTTGAATTTAAAATTTTTTTCATTAAAGAGGACTATTGTATAAATCTAAAATTTAAACTTATTTAGAAACAAATTTTAATATTCTTTTATCTTTTTTTCTCCAAAACTTACAACAAAGTTTTATCAAATAAAACTAACTCATTGGAAGTTTGGAAAAGAAAGGAGTAACAAAGTATTAAAACTAGTAATTAGACAAAAGAGAAGTATGAAGTTATCATACCAAAATGCCAAGAACATTTACTGCTCCACTTGGTGTTTGGCTTCTTGTTTTATAAGGATCCCTCTCATGACACTTTTCTCCAATCAAGCGATGTGGGATACAAACATCTAACTTTTATGTTGGAAGAAATCCAACAAACTGATTTCTAGAGCGGAACCACGAATCAAGAACTACTCCAACAAGACCTCGACAAAGGGTTATGATCCCTTAATGCCGAGTGGCACCAACACACACAATATATTTTACACTCAAAACGTTTATTAAACGTGAGCAAGAAAAGAAGGTACATCTTGGTATAAAGGTGGGGGCGGACATTACGGTAACCGGAGTACCTGGTCAAGAAGGTGCAGAGGGTAATGTTGTTGAAAGGTATAGAGGTGACAGTAATATGGCTGCTTTAGGAGCTGCTGCAGTGATTAAAGAATATGCACATGAGTCATTGACTTTCAGGAATGCAGTTGCTTGTGAGGTAATTTCCAAGTGGATAACTGTAATGAAAGAAGATATGGATACTCGGTCTAGTATGTGTTTGCCCAGCAACAGTTTCAGGCGAAGCAGTGACGACAGTAACATATATTACTGGAACTATGCACAAGGTATGTTCATATATCAATTCCTCTATATAGATTATATGGGGTTTACTTGCGAAAGCAAGGCTGAGATCTGAGTTACCAAGGGTTTGCTGGATGAAGCAAAGGTAATTATGCTTGGTATGGAGATCTTCAGGACTCAGAGTGGTAATACTTTGAGGGTGTCACGATTCAGGTTTTCCAACGGGATGTTGGTTCAGATATTGTTGGGGGGACACTCTACGCTGTCGTTAGAGGGTAGTCTGTCAGGGAATCGTGATGAAGAAAAGAAGATTAAGGGATCATAACCCTTTATCGAGGTCTTGTTGGAGTAGTTCTTGATTCGTGGTTCCGCTCTAGAAATCGGTTTGTTGGATTTCTTCCAACAATTGGTATCAGAGCCTTGTTCGGGAAGAACGAATCACACAACGTGGATAGAGCTAAAACAAGAGAAACGAGTGAACCGGGTTTGGTTCGTCGGTTACTGCGCAGTCGTGGGAAAATTGGTGTTGCGGGTTCGTTAACCGTTGGATTTCTACGAAATTCGAACCGTAGGTTAAAAACACATAGATCTAGGATCTCACCGGAGGGATCTTGCATCGGAGCTTCCAGGAAAGAGCTATAGGCTGTCGAATTTTCTGTTGTGGTTGTTGTGTTCTTTGTCGTTTCGGTTATTGTTTGGCTATCGTTGTGTAGATTAAAAGGTTCAAGGTTTCTAGGTTTACGAGTCAAGATTACTTGGGCAACAAGGTTCTTGAAGTTGTCTTGCAAGGAGGTGGATCGATTCTCCTATTGTTATAGGAAATCGTTTTCCTTAGTCACAAGGTTCTTGAAGTTTCGGTTTTGAGCTTCAAAGGTGACAAGGTTTTGCAAGAAGTTTCAATTTCAAGTTTTTGATTTCTTGGAGTTCAAGTCTTGGTGGTTCTTGGAAGACAAGTAAGGTTTAGCTTTGTCTTGGGATTCAAGAAAAGTGATTACTTAGAGTACAAGGTATACCAAGGTTGTAGACTTGAGGTGGAAAGATCGAAGCTTTAGGGTTTTACTAAAGGTTAGTAGATCAATTATTACAAGAAAGCGGGTTTAACACACGGCTTGTGAGACTTGTTGGTAAAGTTGGTTAAAAAGCAACTTAACAAGGTTTGTAGCAAGGTTAAAGAAGATTGGCTAGTATGAATACTAGGTTAAACATCGAAAAGTTCGATGGGAATATTGTACAAAAACATGGAGTTTCAAAACAAGTTGGGTTCAAGCAACTTGGTCTTGGTGTTAAAACAAGGGTCCATGGAGTACATGTTCAAAAGCGTGTTTGGTTTGAGGTGGAACTGCAGGGAGCTCAGGAAAATTGTGAAGCTGAGGTAATTCAGGAGAGTAACGATCATGCTGCAGTGGCTCAAAGAAAGTTGGATGTTAAACAACTTGAAGGAAAAACAAACACGGACTGCTTGGTAAAAGAGCAGGAAAAGGTACATCTTGGTATAAAGGTGGGGGCGGACATTACGGTAACCGGAGTACCTGGTCAAGAGGGTGCAGAGGGTAATGTTGTTGAAAGGTATAGAGGTGACAGTAATATGGCTGCTTTAGGAGCTGCTGCAGTGATTAAAGAATATGCACATGAGTCATTGACTTTCAGGGATGCAGTTGCTTGTGAGGTAATTTCCAAGTGGATAACTGTAATGAAGGAAGATATAGATACTCGGTCTAGTATGTGTTTGCCCAGCAACAGTTTCAGGTGAAGCAGTGACGACAGTAACATATATTACTGGAACTATGCACAAGGTATGTTCATATATCTATTCCTCTATATAGATTATATGGGGTTTACTTGCGAAAGCAAGGCTGAGATCTGGGTTACCAAGGGTTTGCTGGATGAAGCAAAGGTAATTATGCTTGGTATGGAGATCTTCAGGACTCAGAGTGGTAATACTTTGAGGGTGTCACGATTCAGGTTTTCCAACGGGATGTCGGTTCAGATATTGTTAGGGGGACACTCTACGCTGTCGTTAGAGGGTAGTCTGTCACGGAATCGTGATGAAGAAAAGAAGATTAAGGGATCATAACCCTTTACCGAGGTCTTGTTGGAGTAGTTCTTGATTCGTGGTTCTGCTCTAGAAATCGGTTTGTTGGATTTCTTCCAACATTTTACATTGTGTTATGTTCTCTTGTCTGTAGTTTGCAACCTTTGTGAAATGATAAATTTAAGGTGAACATGTTACTAAATTGCTTTCTTTTTTATGTGGATGTGTGTTACGGACCATATGATTGGTAAATCTAACGTCCAATGTATCTTCAAACACTTTTTGTTTTCTTGATTTAACGATTTACATCATATCAAAGGACACTAAAGTTAATAACACATGATTCTTGTGTTGCCCGGCAAATGGTGTAAAATATATCAAGTAACAAGGTGAAAGTATTGTTACCAAACTAATTGTAAATTCTAGAGACGTATATAGTTTTTTTTAATAGCAAATTGTAAATTGTAGCGACGTATATAGTTTTTTTAATAGCAAATACGCAATCACTTCGACTCAAGTGGGACTCGAACACACTATCACCTTGATTCTTGACGCAACTTTTCATGCATGTTTGATATCGCTAGCCTAATTGCATGCTTGTTCTCGCAACATGAATAACATCTAACATAATACCAGTAGAAAATTTCGCCTCATTTATGTTCAATGAAGTCACCCATTTGTTTTCTTTTCATGTATGGTCATTTCTAACTAAGGTGCTTGATCATTTATGTTATAACAATATAGTCTATTTGAAATTCTTGGGTAGTAGTATTGTAGACCTGCAAAACTTTAAATTTTCCCCAAAACTGGTAAACTTTGTTCAGTTTGACATAAACTTCTACAATCACATGAACACTAAAATCGACACATGGCAAAGGAATTAGAAATGCAGACAAACTACGACCTTATATGCTATAATAAACTAGAAACTTGATCATCAACACTTTAAGCCATTAAACTTGTCTCATAAACAGACCATTGTCCATTGATTTATTTTTAAAAACTAATTTTGGACCGGTGATGGAGAAGGCTAGCAGTGTTTTTTCAAATCTTTGATTTCGTTTCAAGATTTATGTTAGGTTTGTTTGGTTGTAAATATACGTATCTCATTTTCTAGTGTTTGAGTAAACAGAAACTTATTCTGATAATTTAGGAGTCAAATAAGCAGTTTTGGTTAGGACCAGTTCGGGCCGGACTCCTAATCAAAACTGCTTATATGCCTATTTCTTTTTTAAATAAGCTACTTTTAAAAAGATGTTATAAGTTCTTTACTCAAAACAACTTTATTCATTCAAAAATGTCTGATAAACAAGTTGAATTAGTAATCAGACAACGCTTTGAATAAGCAAGCTTGTAAAATTTTCATATATTCCAAGCCTATAAGGTCTTTTTCTGATACAAACAGTCAAACGCCTGATTATATCTCAACTACAAACATCAAAATTGCATCAAAACACAATCTTATAAATGAGCATCTGATTAGCACAACTTTGAACATACGAGTTAGTGCATATTCTTTCTTACTATATTTTGCATATGTTTTGTTCATAGGCATTGTCAAAAAGAAATGTAATCTCTGATATAACAGACACTACAGATAGAAAATTGTGGTAATTGTGTTGACTCAAAGAACAAAATGGAAGTATTTTTGCAAGTTAACATTGCTAAAAATGTCTTTTAGATACTTGATCAAGAAGTTAAATTGTTCGTTAGTTTTGCTAAAAAGACATGTATCCTAATGATACCGAACATTGTGTGAAAAGCTTGACCAAATAAGTGTGGGTTCGAGTTCGACTTAATATACGTAATGTAGTTTGTTGCCGCAAAAAGAAACAAAAAGAGAAAAACGTTAACGTTAGTTATGAAAGTTGAAAATATTCCATTTACATGATTTGATTTTAACTCAAATATAATATTTAGATTAATTTTAAGAAACCAATTTTAATAACCTTTTACGAGTTTCTTTCTGTCATAATTGACAAGATATTTTCATCAAATGAAAAACTCCTATCAACAATGTAAAGAAGGTAACAAAATAGTAAACTGATGCTTAAGAGCATCAACAATGCAAGGTTTGAGGAAAGACTTTTTGCATTTAATGTCTTAAATGCATTTCATATTTAATGAACAAGGTTTGAGGAAAGACTTTGTGTTTCACAAGTCTTTCTAAAAAGCTTATGAAAAAGCTTTCAACACAATGCATAAAAACCTTTTACAAAGACTTTTTTAAATAGTAAAAAGCTTTTAAGGCAGAAATATGAAGCTATCATACCTAAAAGCCAAATATATGTAGTAGTCTACTTGCTTTTTGGCTTCTTATTTTGGGCATGCATGGCTAATGAGATTATGGAGAGATTATGCTTATTTTTTAAAAAAATAAACTACTTAAAAAATAATATTTGTTTGTTAGACAGAACTTTATAATTGATTATAAAAAAAATAATCTTCAATAATCTCTGAAAATCAAAAGTTACTTCATGTAACTTATAAAAATAATCTCTTTTTATAATCTTTTTCAACACCAGCACCAGCATTAGCACCAGCACTAGCTACTTTTGCCAAACATACTCTAAGGATTCTTCTATTGGCTTCAATCAAGCGATGTGGGACTGCATTAGTTTTGCTTTCTTGTATTGTTCGCAACCTTGGTGAAATAATAAATTTGTTGTTAAACACCTAAACAATAGAAAATTTTGATTTGCAGACATTAAGTATCGATTTAGACACTATAATTTATGCATGAAAGACTTGTACAATATTAACACCCTGCATTTACTACTTGTGCATTTGAGTGTGCAAATAAAAAGTTGGAGTGTGCGAATCATTTCCCTTATTTTACATCATACGACATTTAAGTTTGTAATATGATCGCTTTGTTACTCAGCAAATGGCGTAGATTACATGAAGTAACGATGCCAATTGAAAGTTGTAGCAAGTAGTAACATGTACAGTTTTTTTAATAGCAGACTCATAGTCACTTTGACTCCAATGAGACTTGAAAAAACTATCATCTTAATTCTTGGGGCGACTTTTAGCAAACGTTTGTTATCGCTATACCAAAGTCTACTTGTCCAAGTGACACAACATGAATAACATGTAATACCATATAAAATAAATAAATAAAAAATTAAAAATAAAATAAATAAATAAATAAATAAATAAATAAAAAGAAAAGGAATTCTTGAATAGCATGTAACTAGTTATAAGTCCCGTGCACGCACGGGGTTTACACATAAATTAAATTTATTTTAAAATTTTGGTTTACTATATGAACACATAAGAATTCACCCATGAAAATTGTGATATAAGTACAACTAATAAATATACATAAATTTGTCATTATTTATTAATATATATTAATATTTTGTACAAAATTTTATTGGATGAAAAATTTAAATATGTTTAGCTAACATAGATGTTGAGGTTGAGGTTGTTGTTGTTGTAGTTGTTTAACTTTAACTATTGATATCATGTTGTACAAAATGTGCGAGTTTAATAGCACCTAATGAGCGTCGATGAAGTTAAAATATATTCCGTAAAGTTTTTAAAATTTTTTTTTCCGGATATCCGTATATAAACTTTAAATAATAATTACATGAGTCGTTGTTATATGTACAATCGCGTATATTTGATATCATGTTATACAAAATGTGAGAGTTTAGTAGCACGAGCGTTGTCGTTGTTATAAGTTAAAATATATCTGTATTTAAACTTTTATTTAGTTGACATAGATGTTGAGGTTGATGTTGTTGTTTAACTTTTAACAATTGGTATCATGTTATACGAAATGTGAGAGTTTTGTAACACATAATGAGCTGATGAAGTTAAAATATACTCCGTAAAGTTTTTCAAAAATGTTTTCAGGATATCCATATATAAACTTTATGTTTTCAGGATATCCATATATAAACTTTATGTAATAATGACAACTACTCATTAGTTTATGTGAAAAAACATACGTAGTATTGAAACTTCATTTGTCAGTTAGTAACTCCTGAGTACTCTAAATCTATACGTAATAATGTTGCATTCGAGAGAAAGGTGAGTGATGAGATTGTTGAAGATGATGTCCATCCTGATTTCCTGTGAACTTCATCGTCTTGATTCATACTGCTAGATCCTGTAATAAAAAATTATAAACCTCATTTGGAATTGAAACCATGTCAAAGTTGTTTGACCAAAAAATTCAACCGTTACAGGAGTGTCAAATATCCATCTTTACATTGCTATTGTGAGCTGATAGTATCGTATAACGTTTGCTTTAATCATTCATGAAGCCCCCGCCAAACTATTTGGTCCTTTTGTTTTTTAATCGAGGAAGTATCAATATGAATGTATTTGTACCTGGTACTTTTAGTTATTGTATTAGTGCTCCATGCCCAATTGACCAATTGCATTGGTTCTTTTATGCCAAGTTGTCTTCCCAAAGACTAGACTCATATACAAGATTGAAACATATTTACTGTTTTAGGCTTTTAGGTATTAAGAATAATGGACTTCCTCTATTTCTTTTTTCAAATGCGGTAATTTTCGAGCTTTAAAAGTGATCAAACTTTTCCTATGGAATATACAGTTAAGTATTACATTTTCTATCAGTTTTGATGTTGAGAAGTATTTACTTTCATGTATATTTCTAACTTGCAGTGACTATGTTGGTTAAGAATATACACGCACCCTGTAATGGCCAATTCCGAATAAAGTAGCTCATTATTATAATGAATCAGATCATTTAGTAAATATTACTTACAAAAATATGAATCAAATCGATGTTCTCAAATACATTGCAAGAGATATTGCATCATTTATAACAAAAAGAGTCATTAGTTTATGTGAAAATAAACAAGAAAAAAAAAAAGATTTATGGTATGAAACGATTTTTAATAATATTTGAAGGCAAAGTGGTTCACGATATTTGGTTCCTAGTTGAATTACTTAAATATGGTTTAGCATTTTAGACCGCGGACTGGACCGAATAAAAAAAAACGGGCCCAAACCGGCCTGACTGGACCGGATCGAATGTTTTTCAGTCCGGTCCTCGTCCGCCTTTTTAACCATTTTCGGTCCTCGGTTCGGTCTTAAGTACAACTGGAAATGTTTTTTTCCAAAAACAAAAAATTTGAAAAATTCTAAAAAAATTCTAAAAGTTTTTTTTTGACGAATTTTTTTTTTCAAAAAAAATAATTTGAAAAAAAAATTTCTAATAAAAATTTTTCTTAAAAAATTACTAAAAAAATTATTTTTTTCCGAATTTTTCGAATTTTTCAAATTTTTTTTTGGAAAAAAAAAATTCGTCAAAAAAAATTTTTAGAATTTTTTTCGAATTTTTCAAAATTTTTTTTTTGGAAACAAAAATTTCCAAAAAAAATAATTTTTTTAGTAATTTTTAAGAAAATTTTTTATTAGAATTTTTTTTTTTGGGAAAAAAAATATTCGTCAAAAAAAATTTTTAGAATTTTTTTTTCGAATTTTTCAATTTTTTTTTTGGAAAAAAAAATTCCAAAAATAAATAATTTTTTTAGTAATTTTTAAGAAAATTTTTTATTAAAATTTTTTTTTAGAATTTGTTTCGAATTTTTCAATTTTTTTTTTTTTGGAAAAAAACATTTTCCAAAAAAAAAATAATATTTTTAGAAACTTTTTTCGATTTTTTTTTAAACTAACTAAGTGAAAGGACTAACGGTGCAAACATTGCAAACGACCGTTAGGTTAAAGGACTAATGTTGGAACTAACTTAACGACTACACTAACCCTGTTAGAAAATTGGACCAAAACTGAAAGCCACGTGGACTTTTGGACTAAAATGACTCACTTTTTGCAAATTGGACTGAAAGTGGTATTTTGATACAACCACAAGGACCAAAAATGTAGTTTACTCAAAATTATACTAGTAAGATTTTAAACAAATGAAATTGATATTGTAGTTCTTTTAATGGTGACATTGTATTGGTGTAGATCTCCAAAGCAATGATATCAACTGGGAAGCTTTTGTCTGCCACTCCCGAATCTGAAGAAAAGGATGGTGAGTCGAAAGAGGAAACCTGGATGTTCAAAGTACTCTTTTAATATGTATACTGAATGAAAATTTGACTGAGAGTCTTGTGGCCATACAATATTGTGATATCTTATGCAGTTTGGAGAGCTTCAAATTGAATTAACACGAGAGAAAGCTTACATCGGTGCAGAAATTGGCTTTGTATATGCGTAATTTTCTTATCTTAATTTTTTGTTTCATACTCGCAATGCGAAAGAATTTTATAGCTTTGGGTGACCTTGAACCATGAAATGTTCAGGATTATTTAATAGGAATTAAGTCAAGGCATTCAGAATGCACATTCCAGTATGCAAATGAAAACGCTTTGTTGATTGCCAAGGTACTGCGTAACCATCATGCTTATCTATTGTTTTTACTGGAGATGAAACAAGAGAATGTCTACTATTACGGAATCTGGAATTTCTCCAACCATGAATGCAAGATCACCACACTAGAATTAGGAAGAAGACACGGGTAAATTAGTCATTTTACATGCCTTTGACCTTGACTAACGGGGGATTATTCGAACAAAAGCATAAACCACGAAGACATTTTTCGCAATTATAAGTTTTGAGAACATCTCTTGCAAAAATGGAAAACCGCAAGAACATTTTCTACAATTTACCCTTGAAACTAACATTTAAACTTATTTTAGAAACAAATTTTAATAATCTTCTATCTTTTTTTAGAAAGTAGTAGAAATTTTTATTATATAAAATTCCCACTACATTCAAAGAAAGTAACAAAGTATTAAAACTAGTAATTTAGCAAGACAAAAGTATGAAGTTATCATACCAAAAAGCCTAAAACATGTAATACTCCATTTATTCTTTGGCTTTTATTTTATAAGGATCCCTCTATTGGTCATTTGGTTCAATCAAACTATGTGGGATACTATATACAAACATATTTGTTTGCTTGTCTTGTTTGCAACCTTTATGAAATGATAAACTTAAGGCGAACATGTCATAGAATTGCTTTCTTTTTTATGTGTGTGTTATTGACGACAGGATTGGTAAATATAACATCCAATGTATCTTCAAACACATTTTTTACAAAAAACAACAATTTTAGAAGGAAAAAAAAAAATACATTTCATGACTAAAATTTGAGTGTGCCTCTTGTCACACCTAGCTCCTATATAAGTTTGTCTATGATATCAAGAATTCATTTGTCACTCTCCCTTTTATTAATCATAAAGAACAAAATATAAGAGTATTTTGGATACTAAAAAGATGACATATATTTTCGTTAGTTTTACTGTAACTCATCCTACTATATATAGTATGTCTTTTAAATCTTACATTATTTTAATCTGTAACTCGAAACCAACATTTATACTTTTTTTAGAAATGCATTTTAATACCTTTTTATCTTTTATTCAAAGTTACCAACAAATAAAAACTTGTTGGTTACTGAGTAAAAAAGTAACAAAATATTAAAACTAGTAATTAGAACAAAAGTATGAAGTATTCATATTCATACCAAGAATATGTACTAGAGATTTAGTGTTTTGGCTTTTGATTTTATAAGGATCCTTCTACTCGCCATTGGCTTCAATCAAGCGATGTGGGATACTAATTATTGCATCAATTTTATGCCTTTTTTTTTCCCTGTTTGCAACTAACTTTTTTTTTTTTTTTTTCCCTCCTTGTTTACAACTTATGTGAAATACTCCGTAATAAATTTAAGGTGAGCACGCTGCTAAATTTTTACTTTTTTACTATGTGAGTGTCTATTACTAACCATAAGAATGGTGAATCTAACATTCAATGTATCTTCAAAAACTTTTTGTCTTCTTGGTTTAACGATTATTTCATCTCATAAGACACTTGAGTTTGCAACACATGATAGATATGTTGCTCGGCAAATGGTGTAAAATATATAAAGTAATGACGGGAACGTGTTGTTGGCAAAACTAATTGAAAGCCGTAGGGACGTCAGTAGGGTTGTAAACGAACTGAACGTTCAGTGAACATTTCAAATATCGTTCGGTAAAAAGTTCGTTTATGTTCGTTCGTTTATTAAATGAACGAACATGAACAATATTTTACGTTCGTTTAGTTAAATGAACGAACATGAACAAAAGTCTCGTCCGTTCATTTATGTTCGTGAACGTCCGATTATGTGTTCGTTAAAGTTCGTTTATATTTATTTATCTATTTATGTTCATATACCATATCTTTTAATTTTATAATTTTAAAAATTGGTTTATTTAAACAAAACAATACTTATAAAACATTATATTGTGAAGAATTCAATAAAGTTTATGTTTGTTTGTCTATTTTCACTTATGTTTGATCGTTTAGCGTTCGTTTAGTATCTTAATGAACGAACATAAACGAACATGAACAACTCATTTTCTTAATAAACAAACATGAACAAGAAAATTCGTCAGATTAAGTGTCCAAGTCCGTTTATTTATTCGGTTAAAATTAAATGAACGAACATGAACAGGGCACCGTTCGTGTTCGCCCGGTTCGTTTACAGCCCTAGGGACGTGTATAGTTTTTTTAAATAGCAAACACATAATCACTTTGACTCCGTTGTGACTCGAACACACTATCAATTTGATTCTTGAGGCAACTTTTAATGCATGTTTGATATCGTTAGTCAAAATGCCTACTTGTTCACGCAACATGAATAATATCTAACATAACACCAGTGGAAAACTTCGCCTCATTTATGTTCAATGAAGTCATCCATTTGTTTTCTTTATCATGTACCATCATTTCTAACCAAGGTGCTTGATTTATAACGATATAGTCTTTGAGAAATTCTTGGATAGAAGTATTGTAGTACCTGCAAAACATTAACATTGACATAAACTTCCACAATCACATGAACACTAAAATAGACACATGACAAACGAATTAGAAAGGCAGACAAACTACGACCTTATATGCTATAATAAAATAGAAACTCGATCATCAACATTTTAAGTCATTAAACTTGTCTCATAAACAGACCATTGTCCATTCTCCATTGATTTATTTAAATAAATAAATAAACAAATAAATAAATAAATAAATTTGGGTTACTGTTTTAGTTTTAACAAGTTTTAGTGGAAATTTTGTAGCTTAATGATGTTGCTTTCGATCTATCGTATGGACCAGTAATGGATCAAGTTAGCACCCTTTATTTAAATCTTTGATTTCGTTTCAAGAATTATGTTACGGACAAGTGATGTATGGTATGAAACGATTTTGAATAACATTTGAAGACAAAGTGGTTTCGTGCATTAAAAGTGAAATATTGTAGTAAGTAGCTTTTGTTTTGCTTCACGATATTTGGTTCCTAGTTGAATTAGTAGGTGTTTTACAATATGGTCATGCAAACTTATTTACCATTAAAGAACAAAATAAAAGCGTACTTAGATACTTAATCAATCAATGAATTAAATTTTCTGTTTGAAATTGAAAATTATTTCATTAAAGAGGAAAATTACATCCAATCTAAAATTTAAACTTAATTAGAAACAAATTTTAATATTCTTCTATCTTTTTTTCCCCCAAAACTTACAACAAAGTTTTATCAAATAAAACTCATTGGAAGGCCTGAGGAAAGAAAAGTAACAAAGCATTAAAACTAGTAATTAGACAAAAGAGAAGTATGAAGTTATCATACAAAAAAGCCAAGAAAATATACTGATCCACTTGGTGTTTGGCTTCTTATTTTATAAGGATACTTCTGTTGGCACTTTTCTCCAATCAAGCGATGTGGGATACAAACATCTAACTTTTACATTGTATTGAACTATCGATCTTTTTATTGTTGCATCCAATATTTTAAAAACCGGGTTTTTAATCTACCTGGTCGATTCATTAACCGGTTCGACCGCCAGGTCAACTTGGTTTTTATTTAAAAAAGTTTTGAAAAAAACCAAACCCGGCTGGTCTAACCGTTTTTGTGGCCGAGCACCGATCCGACAGGTTGAACCGACCTGGTCGACCCGGGTTTTAAAACATTTGTTGCATCAGTTTATGTTCTCTTGTCTTTTTTGCAGCCTTTGTGGAATGATAAATTTAATGTGATCACGATACTAAATTGTTTTCTTTTTTGTGTCATTGTGTGTTATTAACCATAAGATTGGTAAATATAATATCTAATGTGTTTTCAAACACATTTTCCAGAAGAAAATAAAAATGGACAATTTCCAGAAAGAAAAAGTGCACTTCATGACTCGAAATTGGGTGTGACCCGTATCACACCTGACTCCCATGTAGATTTGTCCCAATATCAATAATTCATTTGTCAATACCACTCTTATTAAACCATAAAGAACAAAATAAAAGTGTATATGCCATTACTTATTGCTAAAACAGTATTTTAGATATTAAAACGATGACTTTAACTTTCAGTAGTTTTACTAAAAGGCTTGTTTTTCAATGGTCGTAAGTTAACACCTGCCTGATACATGTCGTTTTGGAATCTCCCCATTCAAATAGTTGTTAGGTTAATTCTCTTAGTTCTGAAAAGTATTCTATTGGTTAGCACAACTACTATATGTCATTTAAATCTTACATTATTTAGATCTTTAACTCGAAACTAACATTTATACTTTTTTTAGAAACACATTTTAATACCTTTTTATCTTTCATTCAATGTTACCAGCAAATTTTTATCAAATAAAAATGTACTAGAAACCTCAAAAAAAGTAACAAAATATTAAAACTTGCAATTAGAACAAAAGTATGAAGTTTTCATACCAGGAATATGCACTTGTCATTTGGTGTTTGGCTTCTGATTTTATAAGGATCCTTCTACTGGTCATTGGCTTCAATAAGGCGATGTGGGATACTAAATTACTGAGTATTGAATTCCTTTATATCATAGGACATTTAAGCTTGCAACACATGATTTGCTTTGTTGCTCAGCAAATGGTGTAAATCACTCGTATAATACAGCATTAAGTAACGATGCCCATTTAAAGTTGTAGCAAGTAGCAACATTTATAGTTTTTTTAATAGCAGACTCACAATCACTTTGGCTTTAATTGGACTTGAATTCATCATTTTGATTCCTGGTGCAACTTTTAACGCATGTTTGTTATCGCTATACCAAATGTCTGCTTGTTCACCCGACACAACATGAAATAACATGTTATATGATACCGGTAGAAAACTTCGCCTCATTTATGTTCAATGAAGTCATCCGTTTGTTTTCCTTATTATGTGATAGCATAATTCTAACTCACAATCACTTTGTGTGTGGAATTCTTGAATAGAGCTATTTTAGTTCTTAATCAATTTGACATTCCACAATCACAGGAACATCCAGAGTGCAAACATGACAAACGAAGTAGAAACACGCACAAACTATGAGCTTATGCTTTAATATCACGAAACCATATCATAAAACACTTTAAATCATTGAACTTGTCACATAAACAAACCTTTCTTATAAATCGGCAAAAAAACACAATACTTTACATCCAAAACTCATGGACAAAGAGAACACAAATAGGATCTCGTTTGATTTTCAAGGAGTAAAGCAACAACAGTTACCGGTATCGTCTCTTTGACCCAGAAGATACAAACACTGACCATGAGTCCAACCACGAGGGATGCACTCATGGGTGCAAAATCCATCACCTATTCCAATTTTGCACGCGACATATGTACAATACTTTATCCCTTCACCGTTTGGTTCGAAACCTGTATTTTACTAACAAGAAAATGTATACATTATTTTTCTACTGATATAACACATCTCATATTGTATGTTAAATTACATTATATATTTGAAGATTAAAAGCAATTATATCTTTTACCTTTAGCTGCTGGTGCAAATGTGGCAGTAAGAACCAGAAGAACAAACAATAGTTTCATTTTATTGTTTTTCTTCATTTTTGCATACATAAAAGATGGTTTGTAATATATATACGGAAAAAATATTGGTATTTATTAAGATACCAAATGAATTAAAATTTGGCATTAAAATATTATTGTGATGTATTTTTATATGAAGATCTTGAAGATTTTTACAATATATGGTTAGTTTTTCTTTTTGAAGATCTTGATTAGTTAATTATGTATCTGATTCATGTAAATCAATCTTATTTTCACATTTACTTACGATAGTAAAAAGATTCCTTTCATAACCCAAACAATTAGAATATTTTTTTAAGAATTTCATTAAAAATAACCTTACACTAGCAAAACACAAACATTATACTTAAAATTTGTTAAGAGTTCAGAAGCAAACAGTAAATATGTGATAAAATATTTAGATAGAATATCGCCATATCGGTATGAAAATGGGAAGAAAAATAACACTAGCATGCAACTCAGATGAGTAGGTTCCAATTAAAATTAAACAAGAAATATTCAATAAGTCTAAAATTAGCATAAACTACTACAAACAAATATAATCTAGAGGCTGGAAATTGCGAAATTTCCTACATTGTTTCACCATGAAACCTTCCAATGAGTTCACTAAAGATACTGAGACCCAAAGATGATAACTTATAGCTAGAACTCGCCGACAGTAACCTGTTCAAAAAGAAAACACGAGCCAAAGTTATTACATAGAATTTGTTTGGAGTTTACTAGGATCAAAGCTTTTTAAGGATTGCAGGTGACAACTATATAGACAAATTAAACTGGGCAGGATTGACATATGTACTCATGAATGGGTCGCTTCTAGCCATTTATTGACTTTAAGCCACCCATTTCTCCAGACAAATCAAACAAAACTACTGGTGGACTTCAAACCTTGAGAATCTTGGTTGTGTAATTATGTAAGCATTTCAGTGACAGACTTCAAATCCATCCCTTTGTTAAAACTGCATAATGCCAGAAGTAGGTTAGCGGTGATCAAGAATATGAGCATAAATGATAACACGACAAAAGTGTACTAATACATCTAACCATGTTTAAACACCGCATACAACTTTACAAGTAGCTAATAACTATATTAAGTACCAAGCATCCTCCAGACGTCTTGTTTAGCAACTAATTATTGAACTAAGCCTTAAAAAGAATCAAGCATGATAGAGTAAAGGTGACAATTTTCACCAAATTACTTGGTTAGCTTGGGTTGGGTTTGATCTCAAATACAATTTAAGAATGGGTCGAAAGTCACCAAAAGTATATTCTAACGTCTACAGCCTCCTAAGTTGCTTAATTAAAACTCTTAATTGATAATTGTATCATATTTAGCACATCAAGTCATAGAAATAAACAGTAAGTCCATAACTAGTTTTGGGGTTGGCCAAAACGACCCGGCCGTTTCAACTCGCACTGATAATTTATATTTTGACCCTGAACCTCTTATGACATCTTACCCGTTCAAGTGTTCACTCGACCCGCCCATCTTGCCAGCTCTATAATGTAGTGTAAATCATTAAAGAGAAAGAGTACTCACTAATACAAGGTATCCCCACTGAGATCGACCTTCTTAGTAATCCAGTCTGGTGCCTTGTTCAGTAGAACCTCGAGGTGCTCGTCAATCTCTTCTGCTCAAAGAAACAAAAAAGCTTGATTATAAACGTAACAATAAACATATCTATAAATCAAATTAGACAAAATAAGACGAATTTGTGCATACCCCTTTCAACGATGTCAAAGTTATTCACCAGGATTTTGTAAACAAGTTCGCTTTGTGTGATAAAAGAGCATTGTGTAGATCGAGATACGTTGTGAACTGTCTCAACAATATCAGTTAAGCAATCAGATGTAGGTTGAAATGTTTTAATCCACTTTGTGCAATGACATCATTTTCGGAAGTATTTTCCACCTAACACCAAAATAGCAATTTCTTAGGAGTTTTAAGAATGTAAATGAATGTAACATGTGTAGGCACTATCTCTTTGGAGTTGACAGGTGAGGGGTTTCAACACTTATCTCCTTAGGTATCAACGGATTTCTTAACGGCGTCTCTGCATTAACAACTTGGAGAGGCTTCTTGTGCTTGACTGAATCCAAACTTGAACTAACTGCAGTGTCTGTATCAGTTGTAGTATCAGATTTAATAGAAGGTAAAACTGGAGACGATAAGAGTTCAGTCTTTGCAGAATCATCAACAACTTTTGTTGAGAAGCGTTTTTTAAAAGATGGAGGCAAATGGGAAGGATTAAGTAGCTCAGCTTCAGCCTTAGGTACATCAAAATCCGGTTACAGTAACAACTCGTAAGCATAATAAGCAAAGATTTTCCTTTAATGCGTTGATTTTAGAGAGCAAGATGACTGGGTCAGCCTCAGGTACATCATTTTTTAGGAACCAAAACAGACAACGATGACTCGTTTCAACCCACAAACATTATATTGTCTGTTTGAAGTATTTTAGAAACAGTTAATGTCTCAATTCTATTTTGAAGAGAGTGTGCATTATAAATAGACTTTGGAGTAAATTACACCATTCGTCCTTGTGGTTTGCGTTGACCGCAGCCGTTCATCCTTTGACCAAAAAAACTGCACCGTTAATCCTTAACGGGCATACGTTAGGCGCCATTAGTCCCTCCATCACTAACGCTCGTTAAGTGTTGTTACATTTTAAGTCCCATGAGGGTATACTGACCACAAGGACGAACGGTGCAATTTTTTTTTTCTTTTTTTTTTAATATGTTAGTAAGTTCCGTTTTCGTCCGTTATTTTACGTTTTCGTCTGTTTTTTTACGTTTTCATCCGTTTTTTTTCCGTTTTCGTCTGTTTTTTTTACGTTTTCCTCCGGTTTTTTACGTTTTCCTCTGTTTTTTTACGTTTTCGTCCGTTTTTTTACGTTTTCGCCCCTTTTTTTACGTTTTCGTCCGTTTTTTTTATGTTTTCGTCTGTTTTTTTATGTTTTCGTCCGTTTTTCTCGTTTTCGTCTGTTTTTTTACGTTTTCGTCCGTTTTTTACGTTTTCGACCTTTTTTTTACGTTTTCGTCCATTTTTTTCGCTTTCGTCTGTTTTTTTACGTTTTCCTCCGTTTTTTTTACGTTTTCCTCTGTTTTTTTAGGTTTTCGTCCATTTTTTTACGTTTTCGTCCGTTTTTTTACGTTTTCGTCCGTTTTTTTCACGTTTTCGTCTGTTTTTTTTCGTTTTCGTCTGTTTTTTTACGTTTTCCTCTGTTTTTTTACGTTTTCGTCCCTTTTTTTACATTTTCGTCCGTTTTTTTTCGATTTCGTCAGTTTTTTTACGTTTTCGCCCGTTTTTTTTACGTTTTCCTCTGTTTTATTTATGTTTTCGTCCCTTTTTTTACGTTTTCGTCTGTTTTTTTACGTTTTCCTCTGTTTTTTTACGTTTTTGTCCCTTTTTTTACGTTTCCGTCTGTTTTTTTTTCGTTTTCGTCTGTTTTTTACGTTTTCCTCTGTTTTTTTACGTTTACGTCCGTTTTTGTCTGTTTTTTTACGTTTTCGTCCGTTTTTTTTGTTTTTGTCTGTTTTTTTTTTTTTTACGTTTTCCTCTGTTTTTTTTACCTTTGTTATGTTAATTTGGGTCTTTCACTGCTGCAACTTATCACGTTTATTTATGGACGCAAACGAAAAAAAAACGGACGAAAACGTAAAAAAAGCGACGAAAACGTAAAAAAAACGGACGAAAACGTAAAAAAAACGGAGGAAAACGTAAAAAAAACAGACGAAAGCAAAAAAAATGGACGAAAACGTAAAAAAAGGGACGAAAACGTAAAAAAACAGAGAAAAACGTAAAAAAACAGACGAAAACGAAAAAAAAACGGACGAAAACGTAAAAAAAACGGATGAAAACGTAAAAAAACAGACGAAAGCGAAAAAAACAGACGAAAGCAAAAAAAATGGACGAAAACGTTAAAAAAGGGACGAAAACGTAAAAAAAACAAAGGAAAACGTAAAAAAACAGACGAAAACGAAACAAACGGACGGAAACGTAAAAAAAACGGACGAAAATGTAAAAAACGGACGAAAACGTAAAAAAACAGAGGAAAACGTAAAAAAACAGACGAAAGCGAAAAAAATGGACGAAAACGTAAAAAAAGGGACGAAAACGTAAAAAAAGGGACGAAAACGTAAAAAAAACAGACGAAAACAAAAAAAACGGACGAAAACGTAAAAAAACAGACGAAAACATAGAAAAGCGGACGAAAACGTAAAAAAAGGGACGAAAACGTAAAAAAACGGACGAAAACGTAAAAAAACAGACGAAAACGTAAAAAAGCGGACGAAAACGTAAAAAAAGGGACGAAAACGTAAAAAAACGGACGAAAACGTAAAAAAACAGAGGAAAACGTAAAAAAACGGAGGAAAGCGTAAAAAAAAACGGACGAAAACGTTAAAAAACAGACGAAAACGGAAAAAAAACGGATGAAAATGTAAAAAAACAGACGAAAACGTTAAAAAACGGACGAAAACGGAACTTACTAACATATTAAAAAAAAAAGAAAAAAAAAATTGCACCGTTCGTCCTTGTGGTCAGTATACCCTCATGGGACTTAAAATGTAACAACACTTAACGAGCGTTAGTGATGGAGGGACTGATGGCGCCTAACGTATGCCCGTTAAGGATTAACGGTGCAGTTTTTTTGGTCAAAGGACGAACGGCTGCGGTCAACGCAAACCACAAGGACGAATGATGTAATTTACTCTAGACTTTGAATGGCATAGAACTCGTTCGACCCTTTAAATCCATTCCGCTTATGGCTAAGTCTCTTTTAATTGAACCTACCTGACTTGCTTAAATGTTTGATAAGCAACACACAACCCATTCAATTCTCGTTACGTGTTAGTATCACTGCTAAACAGCTTTTTGGACTCATGAAAACTCAGATAAACTAATATCTCAGTTAACAAGGAAATAGTGTCATGAAATTTATTTACCATAAAAGAACAAAATAAAAGGGTAGATTTAATCTACGAATTAAATTTTTCATTAGTTTTGAAATTGAAAAATATTCCATTAAGTTATTGCCACACCATTAATATAGTTAACACTGCTACTTTGATTTCATATCAGCTTTAACTTTTATAAAATCAATCATCAAACTAATACTAATAGTGATCACCAAACCGACCAAATAAACAATAAAAAAGGCTAATCATTAAACTGATTCAAGGTTTAAACTTATTTTAGAAACAAATTTTAATATTTTTTATTTCCTTTCTTCAACAACATGCAAAAAGTTTTACCAAATAAAACTCATTACAGTTGTTGATGAAAGAAAAATAACAAAGTATTAAAACTAGTAATTAGATAACTAATCAAAGTACAAAAGTTATCACATCAAAAGGCCAAAAACATATGCTACCAAGTTGGTGTTTGGCTTCTTGTTTTATAAGGATCCCTCTATTGGCCATTTGCTCCAATCGAGCAATGTGGGATACTATACAAAAATCTAACTATTGTCATGTTTGCAACCTTTGTGAAATACTCCACAAACTTTAAGGTTTTTAAGTTATGCGTGTGTGTAACTAACCATGGCATAGGTAAATCTAAAGTCCAATGTATCTCCAAACACTTTATGTAACTAACCATGGTATAGGTAAATCTAAAGTCCAATTTATCTCCAAACACTTTATGTTTTCTTAATTTAACGATTTATTTCATATCATAGGACACTTAAGTTTGTAACACATGATTGATGTGTTGCTCAGCAAATGGTGTAGAGTATACATATATTTTATTTTATTTTGAGAAAATTGCAAAAATCGTCCTTGTAGTTTGGCCAAATTGCACGTTTCGTCCTTGTGGTTGCAAGGACGAAGGACCAAAAGTGAATGAAACAGTGCAAAATCCGGACCATTTTTGCAATTAATGAACAGTAAGGACGAAACGTGCAATTTGACCAAACCACACGGACGATTTTTGCAATTTTCTCTTTTATTTTTGAACGGCAAGATAGTACAACACATATTCTTACCTAGAAGGAAAACCCAATAAGGCTTGAACTTGAGACCTCATGGAAACAACCTCCCCCATAGCTCTTTAGGAGACCTCACTTTGATATGGCTTAACAAAATGTATGCTTGTTCACGTAACATGAATAACATCTAACATAACACCAGGAGAAAACTTTGGCTCATTTATGTTCAATGAAGTTGTCCATTTGTTTTCTTTATCATGTACCATCATTTCTAACCAAGGTGCGTGATCATTTATGTTATAACGATATAGTTTTTTGAGAAATTATTGGATAGAAGTATTGTAGTACTTGCAAAACAATAACATTTTCATCAAAAAAGGTAAACTTTGTTCGACTTTGAGATAAACTTCCACAACCACATGAACACTAATATAGACACATGACAAACGAATTAGAAATACAGACAAAGTACGACCTTATGCTATAAAAAATATAAAAACTTGATCATCAACACTTGAAATCATTAAACTTGTCCATAAACAAACCATTGTTCATATAATTCAGTGAAAAACTATCCAAAACTCGTGGACTATAACCGAAAAAAGATCCGGTTTTCACACCCAGGAGTTAAGTAACAACACTTACCACTGTCACCTTTTTTGACCCGGCAAATACAAACCACATGGTGTAAATTTGATCACAAGCTCCCATTTTGCATGCGGCATATGTACATTGATCACCTTGTTTGGTTCGAAACCTGTATTTTACACTAACAGGTTCATGTCTACACTATTTTTTGACTGAACACGTGAAAATGACAAATACTCATTAGTTTATGTGAAAATATAAGAAAGAAGATTTTGAATAATATTTGAAGGCAAAGTGGTTTCATTCATTATCATGAAATACTGTAATTTGATTATACCGACAACTAAGTAGCTGTAATTAGTTTTGCTTCACGATACTGGTTCATAGTTTAATTAGTTTCTACACTCGGAGCATGAAAAAGATTAAATACAGTCGTGCACTAAAGTCTCATCATGATAATGCTAGTTTCATGTTAAATGAGTAATATTACTATAAAAAACATATCGAAACTTCATTTGTCAGTTAGTAACTCCTTAGTACTCTAAAATGTTGCATTCGAGAGAAATGTGAGTGATGAGATACATATCCTGCAATCAAAAATTATAAACCTCATTTGGAATTGAAACCATGTCAAAGTTGTTTGACCACAAAAGTCAACCATTACAGGAGTGTCAAATATCCATCTTTACATTGCTATGATGAGCTGATATTATCGTATAACGTTTGCTTTAATCATTCATGAAGCCCCTGCCAAACTATTCCCTAAATTGGTCCTTCCGTTTTTTTAATAGAAGGAAGCATCAATATGATCTTTAGTTATTGTATTAGTGCTCCATGCCCAATTGACTAATTGTGTTGGTTCTTTTATGCCAAGTTGTCTGAGATTTAACCCAAAGACTAGACTCATATATAAGATTGAAATATATTTACTGTTTTAGGCTTTTAGGTATTACGAGTAGTGGCCTTCCTTTATTTCTTTTCTCAAATGTGGTCATTTTCGAGCTTTGAAAGTGATCAAGCTTTTCCTATGGAATATACAGTTGGGTAATACACTGTTCGATCAGTTTTGATGTTGAGAAGTATTTAAATTTATGTATATTTCTAACTTGCAATGACTATGTAGGTACACCGTTTAAACATTTTTAATCACGACAAGTTAAGAGGAACTGAAAAAATTAGAACTCAAGTGACAACTATGGCTATTCTGTGTCTAGGAACAGTTAAGAATATACACGCACCCTGTAATGGCCAATTCAGAATAAAGTAGTTCATTATTATAATGAATCAGATCATTTAGTAAATATTCCTTACAAAAATATGAATAAAATCGATGTTCTCAAATACATTGCAAGAGATATTGCATCATTTATAACAAAAGAGTCATTACTTAATCAATGAATTAAATTTTTTGTTTGAAATTGAAAATTATTTCATTAAAGATGACTATTACATCCAATCTAAAATTTAAACTAAATAAGAAACAAATTTTAATATTCTTTTATCTTTTTTCCCTTTTCCAATGCTTACAACAAATTTTTATCAAATAAAAATCATCATGATGAAAAAAAAGTAACAAAATATTAAAACTAGTAATTGAACAAAAGAGAAGTATGAAGTTATCATACCAAAAAGCAAAGAACACGGACTACTCTACCTGGTGTTTGGCTTCTTATTTTATAAGGATCCCTCTCATGGCACTTTTCACCAATAAAGCGATGTGGGATACAAACATCTAACTTTTATGTTCTCTTGTCTTGTTTGTGGAATGATAAATTGAAGGTGATCATGGTACTAAATTGCTTTCTTTTTTATGTAAGTGTGTACCTCACCATAAGATTGGTAAATCTAACGTCTGGTGTATCTTCAAACACATTTTCCAGAAAAAAAACGACAATTTCCAGGAAGAAAAAGTGCACTTTGTGACTCAAAATTGGGTGCGACCCGGTCACACCTGGCTCCCATGAAAATTTGTCCCGATATCAAGAATTCATTTGTCACTACCACTCTTATTAAACAATAAGGAACAAAATAAAAGTGTATATGCCATTAAATATTGCTTAAAGAGTATTTTAGATACTTAAATGACGACTTAAAATTTCTATAGTTTTAGTGTTTTACTAAAAGGTTTGTGTTCCTTGTTGCAAATTAAAACCTGCTTAAAGCATGTTGTTTGGAATCTTCCCGTTCAAATAGTTGTTGGTTGCCATAAATTAAAATTAAAAAAAAAAAAAAAAAAAAAAAAAAAAAAAAAAAAAAAAAAAAAAAATCTCTTGTTTTGAAAAGTATTATACTGGTTATCACCACATCCACTATGTGGTTTAAATCTTACACTATTTAGATCTTTAACTCGAAACCAACATTTATACTTTTATTGGAAACACATTTTAATACCTTTTTATCTTTTATTCAAAGTTACCCACAAATTTTCAACAAATAAAAACTCGCGGGTATCCTGAATAAAAGTGACAAAATACTAAAACTAGTAATTAGAACAAAAGTATGAAGTTATCATACCAGGAATATATGCACTTGTCATTCCATGTTTGGCTTTTGATTTTATAAGGATCCTTCTATTGGTCATTGGCTTCAATCAAGCAATGTGGGATACTAAATTTCTAAGTATTGCATTCCTTTATATCATAGGACTTTAATAGCAGACTCACAATCAATTTGGCTCCGATTGGACTTGAATACTTCATTTTGATTCCTGGTGCAACTTTTAACACATGTTTGTTATCGCTATACCAAATGTCTGCTTCTTCACCCGACACAACATGAAATAACATTCGGACTGCAAACATGACAAACGAAGTAGAAACCCGCACAAACTACGACCTTATGCTATAATATCACAAAACCATACCATAAACACTTTAAATCATTGAACTTGTCTCATAAATAAACCATTCTTCTTATAAGTCGGTAAAAATAACACTATACTTTACATCAAAAACTCGTGGACAAGAGAACACAAATAGGATCTCGTTTGATTTTCAAGGAGTAAAGCAACAACAATTACCGGTATCGCCTCTTTGACCCGGAAGATACAAACACTGACCATGAGTCCAACCACGAGGGATGCACTCATGGGTGCAAAATCCATCACCTATTCTCATTTTGCACGCGACATATGTACAATACTTTATCCCATCACCGTTTGGTTCGAAACCTGTATTTTACTAACAAGAAAATGTATACATTATTTTTCTACTGATATAACACATCTCATATTGTACGTTAAATTATATTATATATTTGAAGATTAAAAGCAATTATATCTTTTACCTTTAGCTGCTGGTGCAAATGTGGCAGTAAGAACTAGGAGAACAACCAATAGTTTCATTTTATTGTTTTTCTTCATTTTTGCATATATAAAATATGGTTTGCGATGTGAATATATACTTAAAAAATTTGGTATTTACCACCATACTAAATGAATTAAATTTGGCATTGAAATATTATCATGATGTATTTTTATATGAAGATCTTGAAGATTTTTACAATATATTATTAGTCATTCTTTTTTAAGATATTGATTAGTTAATTATGTATTTGATGCATGTAAATCAATCTTATTTTCACATTTACTTAAGATATTAACAAAATTTACTTTCATAAACCAAAATACTTGGAAATAAATAAATAAATAAATAAATAAATAAAAACTTACACTTGCAAAACACAAATATTATACTTAAATTTTGTTAAGAGTTCAGAAGCAAACAGTAAATATGTGATAAAATATTTAGATAGAATATCGCCATATCGGTATGAATATGGGAAGAAAAATAACACTAGCATGCAACTCAGAGTCTCAGATGAGTAGGTTCCAATTAAAATTAAACAAGAAATATTCAATAAGTCTTAAATTAGCATAAACTCCCACAAACAATATAATCTAGAGGATGGAAATTACGAAATTTCCTACATTGTTTCACCATGAAACCTTCCTATGAGTTCACTAAAGATACCGAGACCCAAAGATGATAACTTATAGCTAGAACTCGCCGACAGTAACCTGTTCAAAAAGAAAACACGAGCCAAAGTTATTACATAGAATTTGTTTGGAGTTTACTAGGATCAAAGCTTTTTAAGGATTGCAGGTGACAACTATATAGACAAATTAAACTGGGCAGGATTGACATATGTACTCATGAATGGGTCGCTTCTAGCCATTTATTGACTTTAAGCCACCCATTTCTCCAGACAAATCAAACAAAACTACTGGTGGACTTCAAACCTTGAGAATCTTGGTTGTGTAATTATGTAAGCATTTCAGTGACAGACTTCAAATCCATCCCTTTGTTAAAACTGCATAATGCCAGAAGTAGGTTAGCGGTGATCAAGAATATGAGCATAAATGATAACACGACAAAAGTGTACTAATACATCTAACCATGTTTAAACACCGCATACAACTTTACAAGTAGCTAATAACTATAAGCATCCTCCAGACGTCTTGTTTAGCAACTAATTATTGAACTAAGCCTTAAAAAGAATCAAGCATGATAGAGTAAAGGTGACAATTTTCACCAAATTACTTGGTTAGCTTGGGTTGGGTTTGATCTCAAATACAATTTAAGAATGGGTCGAAAGTCACCGAAAGTATATTTTAATGTCTACAGCTTCCTAAGTTGCTTAATTAAAACTCTTAATTGATTATTGTATCATATTTAGCACATTAAGTCTTAGAAATAAACAGTAAGTCCATAACTGGTTTTGGGGTTGGCCAAACCAACCCGGCCGTTTCAACTCGCACTGATAATTTATACTTTGACCCTGAACCTCTTATGACATGTTACCCGTTCAAGTGTTCACTCGACCCGCCCATCTTGCCAGCTCTATAATGTAGTGCAAATCATTAAAGAGAAAGAGTACTCACTAATACAAGGTATCCCCTCTGAGATCGACCTTCTTAGTAATCCAGTCTGGTGCTTTGTTCAGTAGAACCTCGAGGTGCTCTTCAATCTCTTCTGCTCAAAGAAATAAAAAACTTGATTATGAACGTAATAATAAACATATTAATAAATCAGATTAGACAAAAATACAACAAATTTGTGCATACCCCTTTCCACGATGTCAAAGTTATTCACCAAGATTTTGTAAACAAGTTGGCTTTGTGTGATAAAAGAACATTGTGTAGATCGAGATACGTTGTGAATTGTCTCAACAATTGTTGGTCTATTTGTCTGACCCGAGCCCATGGGCAGCAGCTGAACAGACTCCAAGCAATGGGCCGGTTACTGTAGCACAGTTGTATTCTAATTAGGATTCTTTAGTTCTAGTCAGGATAAGGATTATCTTATGGAATTAGAATTGTAATTTGATAAGGATTGGTGAGCATGTATCAATCCCTGTATAATCATAACCTGCTGAGCCTGTGGCAAGGTGTGAAACATCAAAGTTTTGAGCTTATTTTCTTTGTTAATTGGAGAGCTTATTCCAGACTTTTGTGTTCTTGATTCTGTGATTATTAACCTGTGATCTTGAATTGGTATCTAGAGCTCAGGTTCACCATAACGGGCTGGAAGGAGATCAAACACCAGATACACCTGTAACTTATACCAGAAGGCGCAAGAAGAAGATGGTGGAAGGAGAGTCCAGTCGACCACCTACTGCTGTTGCAGATTCTAAAGCTGCTCTTCAGTGTCCGATGTTAACAGCCACGAACTATAACATCTGGGCAATAAGAATTAAAGCAGTATTCCGAGTCCATGGAATACTCGATGCGTTGGAACCAAAGGAAGGAACACCGGTCGATGATAAGCAAGATCATATGGCAATGGCGTTACTTTTTCAGGCGATTCCAGAAGAACTTGTTTTTCAAGTGTCACAATTCAACACAGCCAAAGAAATCTGGGGAGCTTTGAAGACCAGGTATGTGGGTGTTGATCGGGTTCGAGAAGCAAGGTTGCAAACCTTGGAGACGGAATTCGAATCCTTAAAGATGAAAGTCAACGAATCAGTCGATGACTTCGCGGCTAGGATGGGCAAAATTGTAACTGAAGTAAACAGCTTGGGAACAGTTTATGAAGACAAGAAACTTGTTAAGAAGCTGCTTGCATCCGTTCCGGATAAGTTTGTTGCAATTGTTGCCTCAATAGAACAATTTGCTGACTTGAATACTCTGTCTTTTCAAGAAGCCATTGGAAGGTTGAAAGCTTTTGAAGGAAGAATGAAGGGTGTTGACACCACTTCTGAAGATCAAGGCAAGTTGATGTTCGGAAGGGCTGAAAGATATGATAAGAACAAGGCTGAGAAAGGTCGAGGAAGGAACTTCTCTGGTGGCAACGGAAAAGGTCAAAACTTTTCCTCTCAAAACAAATCTCGTGGTAGTGGTCAAGCTAATAACCACAACCGAGGAAACCAAAACAAATCCGGGAGCAATACGGATCAAAAGAAGAACAAAAGCCGAGACCTTTCAAAGATTCAATGCTTCAGATGTGATGAATATGGTCACTTTGCTTCTAATTGCCCCGAACGCCGTGAACAAAAGAAAAAGCATGAAGCAAACCTTTTGAAAACGGAGGATGATGATGACCCGACACTTTTTATGATGAAAAGCGTTCAAGAAGTAGTTTTCTTGAATGAAGAAAAGATTATCCCAAACCAATTGAATACTAAGCCAAACGAGGAAGACACTTGGTATTTGGATAATGGAGCAAGTAATCACATGACGGGGATCCGAGAATATTTTTCGGAGTTGAATGAGAATATCTCCGGCAGAGTAAAGTTTGGTGATAACTCGTACATCGAGATAAAAGGGAAGGGTTCGATAATCATTGAAGGGAAAACGGGTGAGCAACGGTTGATCACTGGAGTCTATTACCTACCCGAGCTAAAAAGCAACATAATTAGTCTTGGGCAAGCTACCGAAGGCGGATGTGACATTCGTATGAAAGGTAATCTTCCTACTATGCGTGACTCAGATGGCAAGCTTCTGATGAAGGTTCCTAGAACAAGTAATAGACTTTACAAAATAAAGCTCCAAGTTGGAAGTCCGGTGTGTCTCAAAGCAAAGATGGAAGATGATGCTTGGTTATGGCATGCTAGGATGGGTCACATTAATTTCGAGACAATGGAATTAATGGCAAGGAAGGGCATGGTTGAAAATTTGCCAATAATTCATCAAGAGAACAAGTTGTGTGAATCTTGCTTGGTAGGAAAACAAACCAAGAAGGCGTTTCCTAAAGCAGCAAAATTTAAGGCAACACATTCTCTTCAACTCATTCATGCCGACCTATGTGGACCAATCTCTCCACCATCCATAGCAGGAAACAGGTACATATTTGTTCTTATTGATGACTTCTCACGGTTTATGTGGACTTTTACCTTGAAGGAAAAAGGAGAGGCATTTGAATACTTCAAAAAGTTCAAAGCTTTGGTTGAGAAGAAGTCGGGAAAGAAGATTATAACCCTAAGGACCGATATAGGAGGTGAATTCACTTCAAAAGAATTTACCAACTTTTGTGAAAACGAGGGTATAACAAGACATCTAACCGCTCCCTACACACCACAACAAAATGGAGTTGTGGAAAGGCGAAACCGTACTCTTATGGGAATGACTAGAAGCATCTTGAAAGCACGAGACGTACCAAACTATATGTGGGCTGAAGGAGTTAGACACGCCACATTTTTGATTAATAGAGTTTCAACTCGAGCTCTAGTTAATCAAACTCCATACGAGGCTTTCAAAGGAAAAAAGCCTAACTTGGAGGGTTTGAGGGTATTTGGATGTGTGGCTTATGCAACGGGAACAAGGCCATATTTACATAAGTTAGATGACAGGTCAACACGACTCATTTATATCGGAAACGAGCCAGGTACAAAAGGTTTTCGATTGTTCAATCCAAGACTAAAGAAGATAGTGGTATGTCGTGATGCAGAGTTTAATGAGGAACTTGGCTGGAAGTATGTTGCTGGAAGCGAAACACACGAGCTAAACCCAGGTATGTTTGTCATAGAATGGCACAGTTCTATTGATACGGGTTGTGGATTTGTTAACCCAGGTGTGACCGATGAAGTAGAGGCTGAAGATCAAGAGGCTGAAAATCAGCATGATGCTGATGATAATCAACCGGCGGGTAATGACCCTGATCCTGTTCCTGTGACAGAAACTCAATCAGTTGTGAGGCGTTCTTCGAGGGTTTCAACTAAGCCAACTAGATTTAATGACTTTATTATGGGGTCTAGTTCAAGAACCTCAGTTGTTAATGAAGATCAAAATCTACTTTTGATTGAAGATGATGAACCAAGAACGTTCCAAGAAGCAAAAGTTTCAAGCAAGTGGATGTTTGCTATGGACCAAGAGATTGAGTCTATCGAGAAGAATGATTCATGGGAATTAGTTGAAGCTCCGGTTAATGTCAATCCCATTGGACTAAAGTGGGTGTTCAAAATTAAGAGAAATCCGGATGGTTCAATTAATAAGTTTAAAGCTCGTTTAGTAGCAAAGGGTTATGCTCAAAAGGAAGGAATTGACTATGACGAGGTATTTGCGCCCGTAGCACGGATTGAAACGGTGCGTTTATTGATCTCATTGGCCGCAAAAGAAGCATGGGAGCTACATCATCTGGATGTAAAGTCAGCTTTTTTACATGGAGAACTAAAAGAGCAAGTGTTTGTTACACAACCGGAGGGGTTCGTGAAGAAAGGAGAAGAAAGGAAAATCTACAAGTTGAAAAAGGCGCTTTATGGACTTAAACAAGCCCCAATGGCGTGGAATACAAAACTTGATAGAGAACTCAAGCAAATGTCTTTCAAGCGATGCCAACACGAACAAGCGGTGTATGTGAAGAAGACAAACAAGTCAATCTTGATTATTGCGGTCTATGTAGATGATCTCTTAGTAACCGGTTCGAAGCTTGGCGAAATTGGTGAATTCAAGAAACAAATGCAAGAAAGGTTCGATATGAGTGATTTGGGAAAATTGAGCTATTATCTTGGCATTGAAGTAAAGCAAGAGGATTCGAGTATCTCAATAAGTCAAGTAGGCTATGCAAAGAAGATCTTAAAAGATGCTGGAATGCATGAAGCGAATCCTACTCAATGTCCATTAGAACCTGGAATGAAGTTAAGCATGGACAAGGAAGGAAAACCAGTTGATGCAACTCTGTATAGGCGACGAGTTGGTTGTCTAAGGTATTTGCTACACACACGACCTGATTTATCTTACTCGGTTGGTTTGGTTAGTCGTTACATGCAAGAACCAAAAGAATCACATATGGCAGCTGTGAAACAAATACTACGGTATATCCAAGGTAGTTTGAATTTTGGAGTGCGATATAACCAAGAGAAAACCAAGGAGTTGGTGGGGTTTAGTGATAGTAGTTATGCTATGGATCAAGATGATGGTCGAAGCACAACTGGGCACGTATTTTATCTAGGTAAATCACCTATCACGTGGTGCTCACAAAAGCAAAACACGGTGTCTCTATCATCTTGTGAAGCCGAGTTCATGGCTGCAACTTCAGCCGCGTGTCAAGGGATATGGTTACGTGGATTGTTGAGTGAAATAACCGGAATGGAAGAGAGAGTGGTGGTCTTATTTGTTGAAAACAAATCGGCTATTGCACTTATGAAAAATCCAGTTTTTCACGGGAGAAGCAAGCATATAAACACACGTTATCATTTTATCCGAGAGTGTGTTGAAAGAGGCCAAGTACGAGTTGAATTTGTAAGAGGTGATTTACAGCGTGCTGATATTCTCACAAAAGCTCTTGCAAGGATTAAGTTCAAGGAGATGAGAGAGCTACTCGGAGTTGAAGACATCCCCATCTCGAGTCAGAAATTAGGGGGTGAATGTTGGTCTATTTGTCTGACCCGAGCCCATGGGCAGCAGCTGAACAGACTCCAAGCAATGGGCCGGTTACTGTAGCAGTCGGTTACTGTAGCACAGTTGTATTCTAATTAGGATTCTTTAGTTCTAGTCAGGATAAGGATTATCTTATGGAATTAGAATTGTAATTTGATAAGGATTGGTGAGCATGTATCAATCCCTATATAATCATAACCTGCTGAGCCTGTGGCAAGGTGTGAAACATCAAAGTTTTGAGCTTATTTTCTTTGTTAATTGGAGAGCTTATTCCAGACTTTTGTGTTCTTGATTCTGTGATTATTAACCTGTGATCTTGAACAATATCAGTTAAGCAATCAGATATAGGTTGAAAAGCTTTTAATCCACTTTGTGCGAACGATCGCCTGCAAAAGTAGTTTTTCCCTCCAAAAGTTCACCATCATCATCATTCATGAAATTCAAGGACCTCTTTGTGAATGAACTATTTGTCATTGCTTTGTGGCTGAGCACGCTCTTTAGCTTCTTATCTTCAGTAGGCACTGATCTCTTTGGAGTTGACAGGTCACGGGTTTCAACACTTATCTTCCTAGGTATCAACAGAATTTTCATCGGTGTCTCTGCATTAACAGCTTGGAGAGGTTTCTCGTGCTTGACTGAATCCAAACTTGAACTAGCTGCAGTGTCGTTATCAGTTGTAGTATCAGATCTAATAGAAGGTAAAACTGGAGACGATAAGAGTTCAGTCTTTGCAGAATCCTCAACAACTTTTGTTGAAAAGCGTTTCTTAAAAGATGGTGGCAAATGGGAAGGGTTAAGTAGCTCAGCTTCATCGATACTTGGTAGTGATCTCCCTTTGGTTAAATGGCTCTGGACTCACAACATTTCACACATTAAAAAACTATGTACCTGACCCATAACATTAAAAAACTATGTACCTGACCCATAACATTTCACACTTCATACCCATGTACCCGACTCACAAATCACAATGGTGCTCCTAAGTTTGCAGTTTTTTATCAAGCTGATTACCATTGGTTTCATACTTTCTTTTGCGGTTATATATATCATTCTTTCTCATCATATTGAATGTTATTTTTATTTTATTTTTAAATTTTAGGGTTCTTAATAATTACTACTAACTGGGTTTGAAATTTGGTGATTTTTCAAGTATATAACAGGAATAAAACTATAATTAGGTTTGAAATTTGGTGATTTTTCATGTTTTATTATTTTTAAGTCTTCTACATTGTCAACTTATTTCTTGATTTAATGCAAATAATTTAGGATAGCATCCTCGGTACTTGCAACAGTATATTTTTCATATATAGTGTCTCAAGAATTCGTAGATGACTTGGTCCTTAGATGTTCCAGTTTTGTCGCCTACGATTGCTTTAATTCGTAGATGACTTGGTCCTTACTTGCAACACGATTGGACTTTAAATTTCTCTAAATTAGGGCTGCAATCAAGTCAAGCTATTATCAAGCAACTCGAGCTCGAGCTTGGCTCGATCGAGTCAAGCTTTAATCAAGCTCAAGCCCAAGCTCAAGTCCAAAAATTAGCTTGAAATATTTAACAAGCCAAGCTCAAGCTTTGGATAGCTTGGCTCGAGCTCGTATCAAGCTTTAATATAGGTATTTTCATATAAGTAATTAAGAGCAAATTTGGTTATTAAGCTAATTATAAGGGCTTAGTTCGTAAATATTGGATAATGTATTCTAGAAAAGTTGTTCATTTTATTTACTCAACTCAGTAATGATCATTAAGGCTGCAAAATGGGGTGTATCATAAAGGGTAATCTGTAACAAAAGTGTCAACAGGAACAGGTTTATTGTTTCTTGCAACTAGTTTTGATGATGGCGTTAAATTTAAAGTGTTACCACGTTGTTGTCATAGGTATCATTGTGAGTGTGTCGATAAGTGGTTAGTTACACATTCGAGTTTTCCTATATGCAAAACTATTGTACGAGTCGACGACTCACCTGGGTAAAAAGAGTGCTTAGTTTTGAAATACAGAAATAGTATTTTCACTTTTATTGTAAGGATCTGATGTATCTTTAGTTTTGAAATAGTATTGCACTTTTATTGTTAGTGTAGTTAACTTGTTGCAAGTTGCAAATGCATGAAGCCAAGATATCCTTATGTACGATGCATGAGTTAATATCTTTTCTTTAAGTAGACAAGCACTAACACAATATAAACTCCTAGGTTCTTACAATAGAATGCTAAGGAAATCATCAAGTTAGAAGATCATTTTGCTCAAGAATTCAAGATATGTGAACCTTATGAAGCCTCACGAGATATATTTTATTGATATGTTTTAGAAATTTGAACCTTAATTAGTACTTTGGCTTATGTTTCATTTTGATGTTCGACTTGGGTACGAGAATGTTTTTCTTGGTTTTATTAGTGTTAAATCAATCTAATTTGGTTTTCAAATATGGTTTTAGCTTGTTTTACTTTGTACATATATCTATTGTTGAGTTTAGCTATGTATACAATATTTTTGTATTCATTCAAGCTTTTCAAGCCAAGCTCAAGCTTTGCTTGAACCTACTCAAGCCAAGCTCAAGCCTGGATGATGAAAGCTTGACAAGCTATCAAGCCAAGCTCAAGCCTAGTGATTTTCTTCCAAGCCAAGCTCAAGCCTTGTTGAGCTTGAGCTCGGCTTGACTCGATTGCAGCCCTACTCTAAATAACTTATCTTCACTTGCATATATATTAAACTTGCATTTTTAACTGCTTGTGAGTTACTGAATAATGCGAGAGGAACATAGTTTGGCCTTTGTATCACAATTCTATAATCTTTTCCACATAGATATACAAATAGCTAATCTTTGTCATAAATGTCATCAAATCAGTAACTTCAGATATTTTCTTATGTTCCAAGTCAATTTATCATTTAAAAACTTCTTTAGTTTACCACTAATTAGAGGCGGACCCAAGAATCTTTTAGAGGGTGTTGCACAAATTCTTTTTAATAATTAGGCTGAAAAATAGAAGACATTTAATAGTATAAATTCGGTAGAAGATGTTATTAGGATACGCCATTGTTATATGTGTGGAATTTCTCTTCTTACATTGCTTCTAATGTTTTTTTTGGTGCAAATGGTGAATATTATATTAACTCTCAAAGAATGTACATCATAAGAATAAAGACAGAGATTTTCACATCACCCAAATCTTATACAAAGCTACACCAGAAACTACAACTATACAATCCAGGCATACAATCCAAGCACTCTATTTTATCAGATATCAGGAATACTACATCTATATATCTAATAGTACATGACTGTTATGTCTTCTCATTCTTCTTTTCCAAATGATCCAAGCAGCACTATAACAAAAACCATGCCAACTTAGACCCTTCATTCACCATTGAAATGCACCTACCATCTAGCTACATTTCCCTTCTTCTTTCCACTAACATTGCTTCTAATGTTTGTGCATATTGCGCTAACTTTGCCAAAGAGATTGGTAAATACATTGTGTCTATTTGCATTACACGAGTTTCCAACTTCTGTCACACACCATCTTGCAGTAAGTTTAAAAAACAAAAAACAAAGATAAATAAGTAGCAAGCAAACAGTAGGTTCTATGCTAGATTGTTAGGTGAAATTTTGGAAACATCATATGAAAAGGTGTGGAGTACATAGATCAAGAAAGCTATTTTGGTAGATCACAACTAATCATGCAAATCGATAGTATACATAGACCATAGTTAAATCTGAGCAGTTTATATTAGTGGACTTTAGTATGTAGTATATTGATATTGTCCATCATGTATTGATTGTAGGGCCCAGCCCATGTATTTGTAAACCCTAGTATGTACGTATATTTATATGTTGGTTGCTAATGAGATAACACACATTCAAAGTCACTCTTCTATTAATATGGTACCAGAGCCATCACACTAAACAAACTTTCCAATTTTTTCTCCTCTTCCAACGATCCCTCCTCCACCTTCTCTGCAATTTCTTTTGCATTTTCTAACCCTTGCAATGGTAGGCGACGATGTCATCAACCCTCCCAAAACAACTAACGAAAAACCCTTCGGTATTACGAACATAAAAACATACATCCCTCTGGTTCTCGATGATACGACCCGGTTAGGGGTTGTATCGGGATAAGGCACCACTTCAAGCGTGTGCTGGCTCCGTCAGAAAATAGAAGAAGAGAACTAGAGATTTGTTTATTAACTTTTGATTGATTGCTTCATTGATAACATATGACACCTTAAATACTAGTTTATGAGATAACTCTCACAAACATAAGACTTATCCTAACATGACTCAAGACATATCCTAAATAGTGACTCCAACACTTATCCTAATAAAACATAATAATAGACTACGATAGTTATCCAACACAGGCGTATCACTCCCCACTCCTTCAAAATCACCTTGCCCTCAAGGTGTTATCTAAAATAAATCTTGATTCCAGGATCCCACGTTCTTCTTTGAATTTTAGCCTCCATTCCCAGGGCAACATCCATGTTTTCAAAAGTTACCAATAATAGCAATGTCCTTGATATGCAGGTCTGTACCCACTTTAGAATAACAATCAAACTCTCACCAATATCAAAAACACCATCTATCGCGTTATTAACCACATCAACACTAATATATTCATAAGCATCTAACGACCTTTTAATCTCAGGTGAAGCGATTTCACTTTGTAATGATGGAATGGTATCTGATTTCTTTTCAATCATATGCTCTTTCTCCTTTTCTTCAATTACCTCAAAACGAGCCTCGACCATATGGGCTAAGGAAAAGGCTTCTCCTAAAGTTGTAGGCCTTGCCCTCAACACTTCTATTTGTAACGTCAGTTTAAGTCCGGAGATATAAAACGATGTAAGTAAAGATTCAGAGATCCCTGTTACTCGATTTGCAAGTATCACAAACTCACTCTCATATTCGGCCACGGTACCCATTTGCAAAAGCTTAGATAGTGCGTCCCGATCGCTGCTGCCCGATGCCATGAACAATATCTCGAAGAAGAAAAAAAAATTCTGATGAACAGTAACTCGTGATGAACAGTAACTCGTGAACAGTAGCCGTGAATAGTGATCGATGAACAGTACTCCTGGATGAATAGTACTGATGAACAGTACCCGATGAACAGTACTTTTTTTTTTTTTTTTGGTTGGAACCCTAATAAAAAACCCTCTCAACGAGAGCTCTCAATGAAAGCACCAATTGATACGACCCGGTTAGGGGTTGTATCGGGATAAGGCACCACTTCAAGCGTGTGCTGGCTCCGTCAGAAAATAGAAGAAGAGAACTAGAGATTTGTTTATTAACTTTTGATTGATTGCTTCGTTGATAACATATGACACCTTAAATACTAGTTTATGAGATAACTCTCACAAATATAAGACTTATCCTAACATGACTCAAGACATATCCTAAATAATGACTCCAACACTTATCCTAATAAAACATAATAATAGACTACGATAGTTATCCAACACAGGCGTATCACTCGATCTCGATGAGTTAAACTATGACTCATGGAGCGAACTATTCACGTTGCATTGCAAGAGCTTTGGTGTTCTCAGTCACATTGAAGGTACTTCGTCGAGCACAGACCATAGCTCTGATGAATGGGGCAAGCTTGACTCCCTCATCAAACTTTGGATCTATGGTACCATCAGCAAGCCCCTGCTTCAACGAGTCCTTAAGAAGAATGTCTCAGCCAGTGACGTCTGGAAGCTTTTAAGAGAAGTCTTCCACGATAACAAAAGCGCGCTCGAGCAATGCAACTCGACAATGAACTTCGCACAATTGAACTCGGTTCTCTTTCTATCACTGACTACTTTCGTAAGATCAATCGCATTGCCGACCTATTAGCTAATATTGATTCACCCATGGACGAGAAGAACCTCGTTATATATGTCATTAATGGGCTAGGTGACAAGTATGAAGGGGTGGCGGGAATAATTCGTCATCGAGACCCTCCACCAACCTTTGCACAGACTCAGTCCATGTTGTTGCTAGAAGAGAGTTGTCTTGAACGAAAAACGACTCATCAAACTGCTCGTGACTCGACTTCGTCCTCACCTCAAGTTCTGCTCGCCTCCAACACTCGTAACAACTCCAAAAGTTCAGAGGTTTGTCGTAATTTTCAGCGTGGGTCATGCCGCTTTGGTGATAGGTGCAAATATGTTCACATGACTGGGATTGGTGTTACGAATGGTAATAATAATAGTGCTATTATTAGAAATGTAAAGGTCTATTAAGGGTAGTCTTGAACCGTCGTGGCATTAAAAGCTTGAGGAAGACTAGTTGCTCTGCAGTATCTTACTTTCACACGGCCTGGCATCTCCTATGCTGTTCAGCAGATTTGCTTATACATGCATGACCCACGGGAGCCACACTATACGGCTCTCAAGTGCATTTTGCGCTATATACGTGGTACTATGGATCATGGACTACAGTTATACCGCTCCATCACCACCCAGCTTATTGCATACTCCGATGCAAATTGGGTGGGCTGCCCTTCTACACGACGTTCTACATCGGGTTATTGTGTGTTTCTTGGTGACAACCTTATTTCATGGTCCTCTAAGCGACAACACGTTATCTCTCGCTCTAGTGCAGAAGCAGAATATCGTGGTGTCGCTAATGCTGTCGCCGAGACTGCTTGGGTTTGGAACCTTCTTCGTGAGCTTCATGTACCTCTGCGCTCCGCCACGCTTGTCTATTGTGACAACGTCAGCGCTGTCTACCTGTCTTCAAACCTGGTTCAACATCAACGCACCAAACATATTGAGATTGACATTCATTTTGTGCGTGATTTTGTTGCCACCGGCCACGTTCGAGTTCTTCACGTCCCATCACGCTACCGGTACGCAGACATCTACATTAAGGGGCTACCGTCTTCTTTGTTTACTGAGTTTTGCTCCAGTTTGAGCGTTCGTCCTCCTCCCGCTCCAACTGCGGAGGCGTATTAGTGGACTTTAGTATGTAGTATATTGATATTGTCCATCATGTATTGATTGTAGGGCCAGCCCATGTATTTGTAAACCCTAGTATGTACGTATATTTATATGTTGGTTGCTAATGAGATAACACACATTCAAAGTCACTCTTCTACTAATAGTTTATGCACTTAGTACCAAGCACTGAGCTAGTACATGATTTCTTATAAGTTACTCCCTCCGTCCCAAATTATAAGTCCACTTTTAATTAGCACAAAGTTTAAGAAATTCCCACTAACTACACTATTCACCAATCAAATTTCTTCTTTCTCCACTAAAATAAATTTTGGTTGGTTGAAATAGAAAAGTGGACAAAGATTTTGGGACAACCAAAAATATAAAAATGGACTTATAATTTGGGACGGAGGGAGTATAACTTTAACCATTGCTGTTATTTTTCTTTGGTCTTCAGATGGTGATGATGTTTTATCAAACAAAATAGTCTGATTAGCGAAGGTGATGATCCAGTTAATCAGTACAACCTTCAAGTATGCAAACTGATCGTAGGTTCGTTGCACAAGCTTAACTGTTTAGGACACAGCAAAAGTGGGGTTGTTGATAATATGCGTTTTCTAACCCATAACACACCTTCTATTTATAGATGAAAACCGAGGGACTTGCAGTGTTATTTTGGGCAAACCACAGTGACGAGCGATGTAATTTACTCATAGTTTTATAAAAAGGACTCATGATGCAAAAATGAAAACCGAAGGACTTCCGGTGTTATTTTGGGCAAACAACAAGGACGAGCGATGTAATTTACTCATAGTTTTATTAAAAGGCTTGTGTTTCAAGGCAAAAGTGTTTTATAGATCCAACTTTTACCATAGAACCAATCAAGCAATTTTAGCCACTCGTTTTTTTTTTATCAAAATAAAAAAAAAAAAAAAATTCCACCATTTTATTAAAACTTAAATATCTCGCAAACCGGAAATCGTCAAGCTACAAAAAAATACCATCGCGACGAGAATTAAATTATCTTTTTATAGACATGCATTGCTATATACTTTCGATAAACTTTTTTTTTGATAACTTTTTTTTTTCAAATTTTCCGCTCAGAAAAATTATATATGATTTGTAAAAATCATATATGATTCGTTAAAATCAAATCATATATGATTCTTACGAATCATATGTTGTCGCGATGGTATTTTTTTGTAGCTTGATGATTTACCGTTTGTAAGATATTTTGTTTTAAAAAAAATGTGGAAAATAAAAATGAGTGGCTATGATTGGTTCATTGATTTTATGGCAAATATGAGATCTATATTCTGTGCTTCAATGGTTGCCGTTAAAAGAAAATTTTTCTGGTTTTGAAAAGTATTATATTGGTCATCACCACAACATTACTGTGTGCCATTTAAATCTTACATTATTTTTAGATCACTCGAAACCAACATTTATACTATTTTTAGAAACACATTTTAATACCTTTTTACCTTTTATTCAAAGTTACCAACAAATTTTCTAACAATTAAAAACTTGTTGGTGACCATGGATAGAGGTAACAAAATATTAAAACTAGTAATTAGAACAAAAGTATGAAGTTATCATACCAAGAATATGCACCTGTCATTCGGTGTTTGGCTTCTGAAATTATAAGGATCCTTCTACTAGCTATTGGCTTCAATCAAGCGATGTGGGATACTAATTATTTATTATTGCATCAATTTTATGCTTCTTTTTTTTTCCTGTTTGCAACTTAGGTGAAATACTCCGTAATAAATTTAAGGTGAGCACGCTGCTAAATTTTCACTTTTTTACTATGTGAGTGTCTATTACTAACCATAGGAATGGTGAATCTAACTTCAATATATCTTCAAAAACTTTTTGTCTTCTTGGTTTAACGACTATTTCATATCATAAGACACTTGAGTTTGCAACACATGATAGATATGTTGCTCGGCAAATGGTGTAAAATATATCAAGTAATGACGTGAACGTGTTGTTGGCAAAACTAATTAAAAGCCGTAGGGACGTGTATAGTTTTTTTAAATAGCAAACACATAATCACTTTGACCGTTGAGACTCGAACACACTATCACTTTGATTCTTGAGGCAACTTTTAATGCATGTTTGATATCGTTAATCAAAATGCCTACTTGTTCACACAACATGAATAACATCTAACATAATACCAGTAGAAAACTTTGCTTCATTTATATTCAGTGAGTTATCCATTTGTTTTCTTTATCATGTACCATCATTTCTAACCAATTGCTTGATCATTTATGTTATAACGACATCTTTGATAAATTCTTGGATAGAAGTATTCTAGTACTTGCAAAACATTAAAATTTAAACTTTGTTCGAATTTGAGATAAACTTCCACAACCACATGAACACTGATATAGACACATGACGAACGTAGTAGAAATACAGAGAAACTACGACCTTATGCTATAATAAAACATAAACTTGATCATCAACACTTTTAAGTCATTAAACTTGTCTCATAAACAACCCATTTTTCATATAATTCAGCGAAAAACTATCTAAAACTCGTGGACTATAACCGAAAAAGGATGTGCTTTTCACACCTAAGAGTAAAGTAACAACAGTTACCAGTGTCGCCTTTTTTGAGCGACAAATACAAACACTTACCACGAGGGATGCACATATGGGTGTAATATTCATCACCTACTCCCATTTTGCACTCTACATATCTACAATGCTTTATCCCATCGCATCGCTTGGTTCGAAACCTGTATTTTACTTATAGGTTCATGTCTGCACTATTTTTTGACTGATAGCACGTGAAAATTACAAATACTCATTAGTTTATGTGAAAATATAAGAAAGAAGTATCATCTGAAACAATTTGAATAATATTTGAATATTAGAAGTCTCATCATAATCATGCTAGTCTCATGTTAAATGAGCAATTTTGCTATTAAAAAACATATCAAAACTCACTCATCTTTATAACCACTCTTATTTATCAAAATAAAAGTATATCTAAAATTAAACAGTGCAAATAGTCTATTTTAGATGCAAACAATTTTAAGTGGTCACGCCAACCTCTTGAAAAAGGGCTTGTGACTATCACTCTAAAATGTGTGAGCTCTCAAGTTCAATTCCTACTAGTGCAAACAACTTTAAGTGGCCACACTAACTTCCTAAAAACGGAGGGCTTTACCTGGTTTGAGTCTGTGTGGCGGTGGGTTCAAACCTCGTGGATTAGTCGGCCAAAAGGTCGGAAATCATGGTTAACAAAAACAAACACAAATAAATTAAAAAAAAAAAAACTATTTTATATAAATAATTAGTTAAATTTTCAGTTAGGTTGTATTATATGTCATTTAGATTTCAGCTCAAAATTTACAATTTAATTTTAACTTAATTTAGAGACACATTTTAATAGCTTTTTATATTTTTTTCAAACTAACCACAAAATTTCACTAAATGAATATTTGTGCAAAGTTACAAAAAAAAAGTAAAAAAAATATTAAAACTGAATTTACAAAGACAAAAGTATGAATCTATCATACCTAAAAGCCAAGAACATGAAATACTCTTTTTGGTGTTTGGGTTCTTATTTTAAAAGGATACCTCCATTTGCCATTTGGTACAATAAAGCGATGTGGGATACTATATACAAACATCTAATTTTTACATTCTACTGAATTTTTTTTATCATTGTATTAGTTATTTAATTTACGTTTTCTTGTCTTTTTTGCAACATTTGTGAAAATTGTTTTGTTTTTAATGTGTATGTGTTACTAACCATAGTATAGGTAAATCTAACATCCAATGTATCTTCAAACACTTTTTGTATTCTTGATTTAATGATTTATTTCATATCATAGAACACTTAAGTAGGTAACACATGATTGATGTGTTGCTCAACAAATGGTGTAAAGTATATTAAGTAACGACGTGAACGTGTCGTCGGCAAGCTAATTGAATATTGTAGAGACGTATGTAGTTTTTTTAATAGAAGATACACAATTACCTCGACTCCAATAAGATTTAACTCTAACGGGACTTGAACACACTATCACTTTAGTTTAATTCTCGAGGGAACCTCTAATGCATGTTTATCGCTACACCTAAGACATGCTTGTTCACGTAACATGAATAACATGTAATGTATAATACAAGTCGAAAACTTCTAGTCATCCATAGTTCAAAATAACTTTGGTCATAATGCTAGCTAAAAGAGCAATTTTGCTATCAAGAACACATATCAAGAGATCATTTGCAACTCATTTTAATCACTCTTGTTTACCATTAAAGGACAAAATGAAAGTATTTTTGCCAGTTAACATTGCTAGAAGTGTCTTTTAGATACTTGATCAAGTAGTTAAATTTTTTGTTAGTTTTGCTAAAAAGACGTGTGTCCTAATGATACCTTACGTTGTGTGAAAAGCTTACCAAATAAGTCTGGGTTCGAGTTCTACTTATAATATGTCAAATGTAGTTAGTTGCCGCTAAAAGCACAAAGAAAAAAAATGTTCCGTTAGTTTTGAAGTTGAAAAAAATATTCCATTGGGTTACTACCACATCATACTATATTTCTTACATGATTTAGATTTTAACTATACGTCTTTTAAATTTTACTTGATTTTGATTTTAACTCAAAAGTAACATTTATATTAATTTTAAAAAACAAAGGCCAAAGTGTATCTTGATACCTCAAATTTTGTTAACCGGGTTTTTTAGTACCCTAATCTTTTAATGGTGCGGTGTAGTACCTTGGATTTGTAAACTTGCTTATGATTAGACCTTGACTCAGTCACATATTGTCACGTGGCTAAATATCATTATTTTTTTAACGAAAGAAGACGAGCTAGCATAATGTTTTTACCGCGCTTTTTTTCAAGGTAAACATTATACCAGTTAGGTATCATATGTATCGATGCATGGTAAATGAGGTTTGATGTTATTCCATTTAATATAACCAGCTCATGTAATTACTAGTAGATATTTGTTTTGTGATCAAACTCATCAAAGCCGTAGAGATTAGATAACAATAAAGGCCAACATATAAACGTTTTTCTTGACTTAATTAGTGTCTAATTTTCAATCTTTTAATGGTTAATAATAGTTATTTTATTGATCTTTGTATCTGCTTGTAAAGATACTATATAATTCCTTTCGTAAAGATAACAATTAATCTCATGTAAAAGCACTACATCAATACGCCTATAACATGTTGGAGCTTTCAAAACTAATGTTTTTAATATGCTTGAGAAATAATAACTTTGTTTCAATTTTAAAGAGAAGGCTTTTATTCTACAAGAATGTACTTATTAACAAAATATTTGAAGTAAAGAGGCATTGTTATTTGCACATTTTATGTATTATTCTTTGTTACAGTAGCTATAACTACCATTCAATCCATCAAAATATGATCATGTTTTTTTTGGTAAAATGTGTTAAACCATGTTGTCAGTCATTGCATAACTTAAAGCCAAAACAATAAACTTTTTGTTGAATAATATTCATTATATAATTCATTTGAAATCACATACTATTTATCTTCAGAATGAGCAAGTGGTAAAAACCCAAATCCCGTTTTCTTTCGTTAAAACATTAACGATAGTTAGTCATATGACTACTCAAGGCCTAATGATAAACGAGTTTACAAGTTCAAGGTACTACAACGCACCATTAAAAATTTAAGGTAGTAAAAAACCCGGTTAACCAAATTTGAGGTATCAAAATACACTTTGGCCAAAAACAAATTATAATAACATTTTACCTTTCTTTTATAATTGACAAGTTTTCCTCAAATAAAAACCTCTTATCAACAACAATCATAGAGAGTTAGAAGCTATTAAAACTCGTTATTAAAACAGAAGTAGGAAGCTACCATACCTAAAAGCCAAAAATATGTACTGGTTATTTGGTGTTTGGCTTCTTATTTTATAAGGATCCTTCTACTAGCCATTGGCTCCAATCAAGCGATGTGAGATACTAAGTATTGCATTAGTTTATGCTTTCTTGTCTTGTTTGCAACCTTTGTGAAATCCTCCATAAATAAATTATAAATGTAATCTCTGATATATCAGTAATCTATAAGAGACACTACAGATATAGAATTGTGGTAATTGTATCGAGTTAAAGATGGTATCTTTTGGTATGGGTCAAAATAGATGTATCGGTTGACCTGGAACAATTTTTGTCCAAAGTTGTTTGACCACAAAAGTCAACCATTACAGGAGTGTCAAATATCCATCTTTACATTGCTATTGTGAGCTGATAGTATCGTATAACGTTTGATTTAATCATTCATGAAGCCCCTCTGAAACTATTCCCTAAATTGGTCCTTCCGTTTTTTTAATAGAAGGAAGTATCAATATGAATGTATTTGTACCTGGTTCTTTTATGCCAACTTGTCTGAGATTTAACCCAAAGACTAGACTCATATACAAGAGTGAAATATATTTACTGTTTTAGGCTTTTAGGTATTAAGAATAGTGGCCTTCCTTTATTTCTAACTTGGTACACCGTATAAACATTTTTAATCACATCAAGTTAAGAGGTAGAACTCAAGTGACAATAATGGCTATTCTGTGTCTAGGTATTAAGAATATACACGCACCTGTAATGGCCAATTCCGATTAAAGTAGCCCATTATTATAATGAATCAAATCATTTAGTAAATATTACTTACAAAAATATGAATCAAATCGATGTTCTCAAATACATTGCAAGAGTTATTGCATCATTTACAACAAAAAGAGTCGTTACTTTATGTGAAAATGAGTTGACATCTATGCAAAACAAGTATCACTTAAAAAAACAAATAAGTCAATCTCAACCATCCATCCACCTTTCATCTAATGGCTAATATCGAATAAAAAATAACAAAGAGAGGCAAAATTGACATTTTAGCTCATTTAATATAAAAACCCACTTTCCACTTTTTTTTTATAAAACAACATATCTCGCGAACGGTAAATCTTCAAGCTACGAAAAATACACCATCGCGACGAGAAAAAAATTATCTTTCCATAAATATGCATTGTTATATACTTTCGACGAACTTTTTTTTCAAAATTTCGTCCAGAAAAATCCCACGGGATTCGTAAAAAATCCCATGGGATTCGTAAAAAGACGATTTTTTTTTTCAAAATTTCCGGCTAGAAAAATCCCATAAGATTTGTAAAAATCCCATGGGATTCGCAAGAAGACGATTTTTTTTTTCAAAATTTCCGTCCAGAAAAATCTCACGGGATTCGTAAAAAGACGATTTTTTTTTTTCAAAATTTCCATCCAGAAAAATCCCACGGGATTCGTAAAAATCCCATGGGATTCGTAAAAAGACGATTTTTTTTTCAAAATTTTCGTCCAGAAAAATCCCATGGGATTCGTTAAAAGACGATTTTTTTTTTCAAAATTTCCGTCCAGAAAAATCCCATGGGATTCTTAAAAAGAATTTTTTTTTTCAAAATTTCCGCCCAGAAAAATCCCACGGGATTCGTAAAGAAATCCCATGGGATTCGTAAAAAGACGATAAATCACAAAGGATTCAGTATGAATCCCATGGGATTCTTTGGTGCATCCCATGGGATTCGTAAAAAGACGAATTTTTTTTTCAAAATTTTCGTCCAGAAAAATCCCACGGGATTCGTAAAAAGATGATTTTTTTTTCAAAATTTCCGTCCAGAAAAATCCCACGGGATTCGTAAAAAGACAATAAATCACAAAAGATTCAATATGAATCCCATGGGATTCTTTGGTGCATCCCATGGGATTCGTTGTGAATCCCATGGGATTCTGTATGAAATCACAAGGGATTGATTCTGAATCCCATGAGATTCATTGTGAATCCCATGGGATTCTGTATGAAATCACAAGGGATTTATTGTGAATCCCATGGAATTATGTATTAATTCATTTTCTCGGGTAACATTTTTAAAGAACATGTTCATTGTAAAGCCCATGGGATTATGTCTATTTAAACTTTTTAAAGAACATGTTCATAGATTTAATTACTCTATGTACATGGGATTCGTATAAAGACGATTTTTTTTCAAAATTTCCACATGATTCGTAAAGAAATCCCACAGGATTCGTAAAAAGATGATTTTTTTTTTTCAAAATTTCCGTCCAGAAAAATTCCATGGGATTCGTAAAAAGACGAATGTTTTTTTTCAAAATTTCCGTCAAGAAAAATCCCACAGGATTCGTAAAAAGACGATAAATCACAAAGGATTCAGTATGAATCCCATGGGATTCTTTGGTGCAAATCATGGGATTTATTGTGAATCCAATGGGATTCTGTATGAATCCCACAGGATTTGTAAAAAGACGATTTTTTTTTTCAAAATTTCCGTCCAGAAAAATCCCACGGGATTCGTAAAAAGACGAACTTTTTTTCTTTTTTCTTTTTTTATTTTTGAAAATTTCCGTCCATCCCACAGGATTCGTAAAAAGACAAAAAAAAAATTCAAAATTTCCGTCCAGAAAAATCCTACGGGATTTGTAAAAAGACGATTTTTTTTTTTCAAAATTTCCGTCCAGAAAAATCCTACAGGATTTCGTAAAAAAATCCCACGGGATTCAAAAAAATATCCCACGGGATTCGTAAAAAAATCCTACGGGATTCGTAAAAAAATCCCACGGGATTCGTTTTGGTTTCTAACCTAACTAGTGAACCCATCATAGCTAAATTTTGTTACTAACATAACAAAAAGTATCGTTTAAAAATAACATAACAAAAGGTAGAAACACAACTAAAAAGCATTTAAATCAAAGTAAATACAGTAATGAATAATAAAAAATGTTTTATGTTAGACTTTCCCATTCTCCAATAATTTTGATAAAAAAAACTCTCTGTTTTCTATGCATACTCGCATGATCAGTTTACTTCTATTACACAAAGATATTTTATAGCTGCTTCCTCTTGATTTCATTTTATCCTTCATAGTTCACTTGTTCTTCAGAAACCCAGATCTAAAACTATTGTAAAGGTAACAATTTCTTTCTTTGTTTCTCTACCAACATATATTTCTTTCATAGTTTGTAGTCCAGGAAAGAAAAAGCATAATAAAAATGGTGTTTCGGTGCATCAGTGCCAACAAGTTAAACGACGCCGTATTCAACCGGATCTAACCAACTGAAATCTCGCCATGAACACCGTAAAATCCCGCCGGAAAATCTCGGTAACCTCATCGGAAACCACCACAGACTCCGGCGACAAGTTCGATCAGCTCCTACTATCAACCGCAATCCAAAACAACGAAGACCTATCACTATTCATCCGCAAAACATTCGCTACAGGTAAACCTGAAACCTTACTTCAACATCTCCGTCACTTACAGTGAATGTACGAATGGCTATGAACGGGTTGATTGATGGTATGATGATGGTGATTTGGGGTTTGTTGGTGGAACGATAATGTGATTTGGGAGATATTGTGTGTAATTGTGTGTGTGTTTGGGAGAGGTTAGGTGGGTTTAAAGATTTTAGATAATGAAAAAAATGCCCTCAGTGTATATTTTTATTTTAAAAAACTAATTAATCTAAACCATTGGATGGAAGGGGGGTGGATGGTTGAGATTTTATGATTTGTTCTTTAGATAAATGTTGTTTCGTATAGAACTTTTTTCATTAGAATAAAAGTATGAAGTTATCATACCAGAAATATGCACTTGTCATTCGGTGTTTGGCTTCTGATTTTATAAGGATCCTTCTACTTGTCATTGGCTTCAATCAAGCGATGCGGGATACTAAATTACTAAGTGTTGCAACTTTTTTTTTTCCTTGTTTGAAACTTTTTTTTTCTGTTTGCAATTTTTATTTTTATTTTTTATTTATTTATTTATTTATTTATTTATTTAATTTTCTCCTCCTTGTTTGCAACTTATGTGAAATACTCCGTAATAAATTTAAGGTGAGCACGCTGCTAAATTTTTACTTTTTTACTATGTGAGTGTCTATTACTAACCATAAGAATGGTGAATCTAACGTTCAATGTATCTTCAAAAACTTTTTGTCTTCTTGGTTTAACGATTTATTTCACATCATAGAACACTTAAGTTTGTAACACATGATTGATATGTTGCTCACCAAATGGTGTAAAATATATCAAGTAATGACGTGAATGTGTCGTTGGCAAAACTAATTGAAAGCCGTAGGGACGTGCATAGTTTTTTAAGTAGCAAACACATAATCACTTTGACTACAGTGGGATTCGAACACACAATAACTTTGATATCGTTAGTCAAAATGCCTACTTGTTCACGCATCATGAATAACATCTAACATAACACCAGTAGAAAACTTTGTCTCATTTATGTTCAATGAGTTTCCATTTGTTTTCTTTATCATGTACCATCATTTCTAACCAAGTGCTTGATCATTTATGTTATAACGACATCTTTGATAAATTCTTGGATAGAAGTATTCTAGTACTTGCAAAACATTAACATTTAAACTTTGTTCGAATTTGAGATAAACTTCCACAACCACATGAACACTGATATAGACAAATGACGAACGTAGTAGAAATACAGAGAAACTACGACCTTATGCTATAATAAAACATAAACTTGATCATCAACACTTTTAAGTCATTAAACTTGTCTCATAAACAAACCATTTTTCATATAATTCAGCGAAAAACTATCTAAAACTCGTGAACTATAACCGAAAAAGGATCCGGTTTTCACAACCAGGAGTAAAGTAACAACAGTTACCAGTGTCGCCTTTTTTGAGCGACAAATACAAACACTTACCACGAGGGATTCACATATGGCACATATGGGTGTAAAATTGATCACCTACTCCCATTTTGCACTCGACATAAGAATGAAGTATCATCTGAAACAATTTGAATAATATTTGAATATTAGAAGTCTCATCATAATCATGCTAGTTTCATGTTAAATGAGCAATTTTGCTATTAAAAAACATATCAAAACTTCGTTTGTCACTCATCTTTATAACCACTCTTATTTATCAAAATAAAATTATATCTACAATTAAACAGTGCAAATAGTCTATTTTAGATGCAAACAATTTTAAGTGGTCACGTCAACCTCCTGAAAAATGGCTTGTGACTATCACTCTAAAATGTGTGAGGTTTCAAGTTCAACTTTTGCTAGGTGCAAACAACTTTAAGTGACCACGCCAACTTAATAAAAAATGAGGGCTTAACCAGGTTTGAGTCTGTGTGGCGGTGGGTTCAAACCCCGTGGATTAGTCGGCCAAAAGGTTAGAAATCATGGTTAACAAAAAAAAATCTATTTTATATAAGTACTTAGTTAAATTTTAAGTTAGGTTTGAATTAAAGAATATCCCAATAAGTTACTCTCAGATTGTATTATATGTCATTTAGATTTCAGCTCAAAATTTACAATTTTACTTTAACTTAATTTAGAGACACATTTTAATAGCTTTTTATCTTCTTTTTTTTCATGCTAACTACAAATTTTCACAAAATGAATATTTGTGGTAGCAGGAAAAAAAAAAGTAAAAAAATATTAAAACTAGAATTTAACAAGGCAAAAGTATGTATCAATCATACCAAAAAGCCAAGAACATGAAATACTTTATTTGGTGTTTGGGTTCTTATTTTAAAAGGATACATCCATTGGCCATTTGGTTCAATAAAGCGATGTGGGATACTATATACAAACATGTGTTAATAACCATAGTATAGGTAAATCTAACGTCCAGTGTATCTTCAAACACTTTTTGTATTCTTGACTAGTTATAATACCCGCGCACGCGCGGGTTCTTTAAAAAAAATTTGAATCATATATTTTTATTTATTAAAAAACAAATAATTTAATCTTTGTTTTGTTTGATTTATAATGTTTAATTATAGTTTTTTATTATTAAAGATAATTATTTAAAAAATTTAATACTATTATTAATTGCATCTTATCTACTACGTATATTTTTTGTATTTATTTTCTACTACTGTATTATGGATAAATATAAAATGTTAACTAATAAGAAAATATTTTTTTTAAAAATAAAATTATTACTAAATAAAGTATGAATGCATTTTTTTTTTAATTTGTACGGAGTATTTATCTTCTACTTGTATTATGGATAAATATAAAATGTTACCAACTAAGAAACTATTTTTTTTTAAATAAAATTATTACTAAATAAGGTATGAATGCATTTTTTTGAAATGGAAAATTCCCAATAAGGGTTTTATTTTATTATGTAAAAGATTTAACGATTTATTTCATATCATAGAACACTTAAGTAGGTAACACATGATTGATGTGTTGCTCAACAAATGGTGTAAAGTATAGTACGTAACGACGTGAACGTATCGTCGGCAAGCTAATTAAATGTTGTAGAGACTTATGTAGTTTTTTTTAATAGAAGATACACAATCACCTCGACTCCAATAAGATTTAACTCTAACGGGACTTGAACACACAATCACTTTAGTTTAATTCTCGAGGCAACTTCTAATGCATGTTTATCGCTACACCTAAGACATGCTTGTTCACGTAACATGAATAACATGTAATGTATAATACAAGTCGAAAACTTCGAGTCATCCATAGTTCAAAATAACTTCCGTCATACTGCTAGCTAAAAGATCAGTTTTGCTATCAAGAACACATATCAAGAGATCATTTGCCACTCATTTTAATCACTCTTATTTACCATTAAAGGATAAAATGAAAGTATTTTTTACAGTTAACATTGCTAAAAAGACGTGTGCCCTAATGATACCTTACGTTGTGTGAAAAGCTTACCAAATAAGTCTGGGTTCGAGTTCTACTTATAATATGTCAAATGTAGTTAGTTGCCGCTAAAAGCACAAAGAAAAAAAATGTTCCATTGGGTTACTACCACATCATACTATATTTCTTACATGATTTAGATTTTAACTATACGTCTTTTAAATTTTACTTGATTTTGATTTTAACTCAAAAGTAACATTTATATTAATTTTAAAAAACAAATTATAATAACTTTTTACCTTTCTTTTATAATTGACAAGTTTTCCTCAAATAAAAACCTCTTATCAACAGCAATCAAAGAGAGTTACAAGCTATCCAATCAAGCGATTTTGATATATTTGGTGTTTGGCTTCTGATTTTATAAGGATCCTTCTACTAGCCATTGGCTCCAATCAAGCGATGTGAGATACTATTGGTATGTTCCGTAAAACTTGAAACGGGGATTTGTAAAAAATACTACCCAAAAAATGTGCTAATTTTATTATTTTATGTACTCATATACTTGCAATTGGTTTGACTTTTAAGTTCAAATTTGTATCTCTGCTACATGTTACAATGAGACTAAGTGCATATGACTATGTGAACTCACCTTGTTGAAACAGTGTGGACAAGAGCTACGAATGTTGTTGTTAAACATATCTCGAGCATGGGAGACAGCAGATACATTGACTTCAACGGCTTTGTTCAGCAATTTACCCGTGTTGGTCAAATCTCTTACTAGCAACAACAAATCAGGCAAGAGTAAAAACCAAAAGCTTTGAATATAAGTCTTTCATTAACACACAGGTTTCGTCCATCTAAGTTGATTCATATGCTATTGGTGATTATCACTCGGCAAACGTTTGACTTCTGATGGAAGGAGGTTTCAGTCGATGGGGCAATATGGTCAAGGTGAACTGCAAAAGGTAACATACATGTTAAATATGTATATATTTTTGTGTTACAAGTATTCCTATACACGGGTCAGGCAGGTTGGGTATCGGGTTATTAAGATGGTATTTTTGGTATGGGTCAAAATAGATGCGTTGGTTGACCTGGAACGATTATGTTTTGTAAATATTGTAAACAATTACGGTGTCAAAACTGATTACAATAAGTATATTATCTGAATAAATTTATACTAGTAAGATTTTAAACAAATGAAATTGATATTGTAGTTCTCTTAATGGTGACTTTGTATTGGTGTAGATCTCCAAAGCAATGATATCAACTGGGAAGCTTTTGTCTGCCACTCCCGAATCTGAAGAAAAGGGTGGTGAGTCGAAAGAGGAAACCTGGATGTTCAAAGTACACTTTTAATCTGTATACTGAATGAAAATTTGACTAAGAGTCTTGTGGCCATACAATATTGTGATATCTTATGCAGTTTGGGGAGCTTCAAATTGAATTAACACGAGCGAAAGCTTACATTGGTGCAGCAATTGGCTTTGTATATGCGCAATTTTCTTACCTTAATTTTTTTGTTTCATACTCGTAATGCAAAAGAATTTTATAGCTTTGTGTGACCTTGAACCATGAAATGTTCAGGATTATTTCATGGGAATTAAGTCAAGGCATTCAGACTGTACCCGAGAGCACATTCCAGTATGCAAATACAAATGAAAACGCTTTGTTGATTGCCAAGGTACTGCGTAACCATCATGCTTATCGATTGTTTTTACTGGAGCTGAAACAAGAGAATGTCTGCTATTACGGAATCTGGAATTTCCCCAACCATGAATGCAAGATCACCACACTAGAATTGCCTTTGATGGGTCATCGTGAACATCTTGACTGTAAAGTGGTGGGTCAGGTAGGATGGGTAAAATGTATCATTATGTGCAGGTTGGGAATTAATGTTACTCTGAATTTTCAGAGCATCTAAAAGTTGCAGTAAAGCAAAAATCAAGAAAAAAGTTAATGTGTTGAGAATCTAAAAGTGTTGAGAATCTAAAAGTTTGTCTATGATATCAAGAATTCATTTGTCACTCCCCCTTTTATTAATCGTAAAAGAACAAAACAAAAGAGTATTTTCGTTAGTTTTACTGTAACTCATCCTACTATATATGTCTTTTAAATCTTACATTATTTAGATCTTTAACTCGAAACCAACATTTATACTATTTTTAGAAACACATTTTAATATCTTTTTATCTTTTATTCAAAGTTACCAACAAATTTTCAACAAATAAAAACTTGTTGGTGAACTAGGAAAAAAGTAACAAAATATTAAAACTAGTAATTAGAACAAAAGTATGAAGTTATCATTCCAAGAATATGCACTTCTCATTCGGTGTTTGGCTTCTGATTTTATATGGATCCTTCTACTAGCTATTGGCTTCAATCAAGCGATGTGGGATACTAATTATTGCTTTAATCTATACTCTTTTGTTTCTTGTTTGCACATTATGTGAAGTAAGTAAGGCTTGTGACAATGGACCTGAAATAATCGATCGTTAACATCGATCGACCGATGTCAATATCGGTTCAGGCCATTGTGGTAATATCGGTCGCTGGTGGATATTTGTGAACATCGGTTGCATTCTCGACCGAAGTGAAACAAAGAAAGAGTTCCATTTTGTACCGTTTGAAACTATATTAAATGAAAAAAGTTACCGTTTGTTTAAAAAAAAAAAAAAAAAAAAAAAAAAAAAAAAAAAAAAACCTTTTTTTCCAAAATCTTTACCACTTTTCATCCTATCTTAACTACTTATAATGTAAAAATGGTCAACCTTGAAAGTGAATTCTTGAAAATTTGGTCAATCTTGAAATATTGAACTCTTGAAACTTTGTCAATCTTGAATTGTTTAGTGATCCCATATCCGTGAATAAAACAATTCATAAAATTCGAAAGTCAACTACTAATGGCATTCATAAAGGAAACTATAAAATAATTCATAAAGGAAACTACTTATGGCATTGAAATATTGAAACAATTAATAAAGGAAACTACAATTTGCATGGCTGGACAAAAATTCGCATGGCTGGACAAAAATTCAACTGGCTAGACAAACATTCAGATTTCATACCCATATTTCACTTGGCGGGAAAAGAAATTGAGTTTAACATTGCATATTGCCTATATAAACACACTATTTTACCATTATTCATCCTACAAATCATTTCACTACAAGAAAGAATGGAAATGCAAAATGAAAGGAACATTGACGATGACCTTCAGGTTAGAAAATAGATTTATTGTTTAGTTGTTTTCGGTTTAATAAACGTTTCACATGCAAGATTTGTGAAAAGTTGAAATGTTGAAAAGTTAATTTCGGTAAGTATGACTTATTGTGAAAAATAAACTTGGTTGTAAACTTGTGATTTCGGTAAGTATGACTAATAAAGGAAACAAGTTTATGCTATGAACAACCATGACTACAGCCATGTGTTTCATCACATATACGCCATAATAATGTCTATTTATACTACCATGAGTTAATGTTGAAAGTTGAATTAATATAGGAACTAATAATCAATATACAAATTATATATGGAAATACGAAACTACCAATGCAAATTCTATATGTAGTAATGATTTGATAAAAAATGAATTTGCCTATGCCAATGCCAATGCCAATGCAATTTCTATGTGTGGTAATGATTTGATAAAAAAACGAAACTGCCTATGCCAATGCAAATTCTATGCTTTTTAAAATTAATACTTTCCACAACATTAAGGTAGTCTAAATTTATTAAGGAAATGTGTAACGAAAATTTATTAATTACCATCATTAAGGCAGTCTAAAAGGCAATAAATTGACCAAATTTACAACGACATTAGCATATTAACATAGTAATTATAATACTGTTCATCTAATTGTTACTAGAAAGCTCTCGTAGGCAATTTCAAGACCATCTCGATCGTCTGAAATGATGATTACTCGAATGATTTTTGTTATTTTCTTGTTAGGTACTTTCTTTTAGTGATCTTTTAAGTTTTAACATTCGTAAATAGATCATATATGGTTGCATGCATGCAGTTGGTGAACAAGCATTCATGTTAAACGCACGTGATGTTGTTGCTCAAAGGTATTCGTTGGTAAATCCAAATGGGGGTGAATGCGTTGAGAGAATGGGTATATGCAGCCCTCAATGCATGACTGGTTGTTGCAATGACAAATGTGTGAACAAATACCCTGGTGTTGGCTCTGGAAAGTGTGAGGGTCCGATAGGAACCGTTCATAGTCTATGTAATTGCTATCATCAATGTTCACTCAACTAATTCCAAATTCATCCTTAACGTGGTTTTAGTTGATCTATTAATTCATCTTCTGGTTTCATCTTTGCGTTTAAGTTTGTTGTTACTAATCTCAATTTTATTATTAATGACAGTAATCATATTTATATATGTTGTCATTTGGAAAGCACTAAGTTCTCTTTTATGTGTAGTAATTTTTTTTTTAATATAACAATATTGAGTAAAAAATAATACTACTTCATTATGGTTCTCTTTCTGTGTACAAGGGTTTCTCATCGTCTTTTCATTTGCTTTTTTTGTTAGTAAACGATCATATAGTCAATAATGGTGTTGTTGTACGATTTTTGTTGGCGTTGACAACATTGTTTATTAAAGCTTATGTGAAGTTTGGTGTCAACTTTTGTAGCTTGTTCGTTAACTCTTCTTTGTCATACATTCGTACCATACATAAAATTTCTAATATCTCGACATCATTGATACGGAACTATAGAGATCGAATGACACCTTGCATCAATATTTAATTATATGTCAAAAGGTCTAACATTTACAATAATTCATTGTTTAATAACTTATTCTGGTCAATTTTTAGTCTTTTATATGGTAATTAATGAATTTCGTTTACACATTTCCAATTTAGACTACCTTAACACCCAAAGTGATTATAAAAATTAGATGTATAAATTTGCAAGGATTAACATTATCTTTATCATTACTACTTAGGACATCCATTATGATTAACCTTTTAAAAAGATTTATACAATTAATACATTATCAATTTACAAATTTTTTCATATTATAAATTTATTGCTACTATGGATAAACCTATTAAAAAAGCTTTTCATATTATAAAACACAATCAAGATTTAAAAAAATAAGAATAAAAAGATTTAAAAAACAGTTTAGACCTTTTCAATCCAGCTAGGATTGAAATGGTTGCTCAATATTGTTGACAAATTTATAGACCTCTTTAAAAAAATTTAGACTTATTTATAAACCATCATAGTGTATACTCTTATAAAGCATCTATGGGATTTTTTGAAAACTAATTGTTCATAAAAAATAGGAATGTTAGTTGTCTAATTTACCCTTCTTAATAGCCCTTAATCTACTCTAAACTACATATCTATACTACATATAAAAGAAAATTGGTCAAATCTTGAAAAGTAAAATGTTTGAAAGTTAAAAGTGAGAGAAATATATATATATATATATATATATATATATATATATATATATATATATATATATATATATATATATACTAGACGAGTACCCGTGTATAGCAACGGGATTTTATAACGATAAATAGTTTATTGATAAAAAAAGTTTATAGGTTATAAACGAAAAATAATAAAAGTTTGAAGATTTGGGAATTAAACATAATGTTTTGAAACCCGGTTAGACCCGGGTGGTTCAACCGGTTGAACCGTTCCGGGTGAAAAATGGGTCGATTTAAACCGGGCCAACTTGCTAGGTTGGGTCAAAAACGGGTCAAATTAAACTGGGTCAACCCGCCGGGTTTGAAGAGTCCCGGGTCAATCTGGTTTGTGTTTTAATTGGTTATATTTAATTTGATAGATTTGTTTTTAATTGGTTGTACAATGTAAACCAATTATTGTACTTTTAAGTAATGGATAATGTTTTGAAACCCGGTTCGACCCGAATGGTTCAACCGGTTGAACCGTTCCGGTCGAAAAATGGGTCGATTTAAATCGGGTCAACTTGCTAGGTTGGGTCGGAAATGGGTCAAATTAAACCGGGTCAACCCGTCGGGTTTGAAGCGTCCTGGGTCAACCCGGTTTGTGTTTTAATTGGTTGTATTTAATTTTATAGATATGTTTTTAATTGGTTGTACAATGTGAATAAATAATTGTACTTTTAAGTAATGGAGTGTTTTAATAAGAGTATTAATTACATTTCACTTTTCTATCTCATTTGACCGTTATTGAAAACTCAACATTTCAATTGTTTGAGCATTTTTCCATTATATATATATATATATATATATATATATATATATATATATATATATATATATATATATATATATATATATATATATATATATTGTAATTGATATTCTTATTAAAACACTCTATTACTTAAAACTGCAATAATTTATTCATATTGTACAACCAATTAAAAGAATATCTACCAAATTTAAAATAACCAATTAAAATACCTCTTACTAAAAAGTATAATAAAATTTTCACAATGTACAATTTAAACAAGCTAGAACATAATTCAAAATATAAAATAATTAAACACACTAATTAATGTCATTTAAAACCCCTTAAAATGAAAAGTACATGTTATTATACACATTATACAAATTAATAAAACACACAAAGTTTTATACAAGCTAACAAGTTGATGGTACATATAGTTTTGAAAACCGGACCAGACCAACGGGTTCAACCGGGAACCGGTTTCGCCACCGGTTCGGCTAAACAATAAAAGCCATCCGAAAATGAACCAGAGAGGACCTATTGAAACCGATACAAGATGGTGAATCAGGTTTCATCGAGATCTATTTCTCCGGTTAATCGTCACAGGATACCCGCCGACGTAACACGCGAGTACCCTGCTATACTATATTTAAAGGAAAAACTAAAAAGTGAAAAGTGAAAAGTTGAAACTAAAAAAGAAAATGTTGAAAACATATATTTTAAAAGGAAATTATTAATACACATCGAAAACCGGGTTAACCCGGGACGCTTCAAACCTGGCGGATTGACCCGTTTTCGACCCAACCCGTTTGGTTGACTCAGTTTAAATCGACCCATTTTTTGACTGGAACATTCAACCGGTTGAACCACCCGGGTCGACCCCGGTTTCAAAACATTATGTTTAATCCCCAAATTTTCAAACTTTTATTATTTTTCGTTTATAACACATAAACTTTTTTATATCACTGAACGATCTATCGCTATAAAATCTCGTTGCTATGCACGGGTACTCGTCTAGTAAATACCAACATCAAACCCACTTTCAAACACACAATTTCAAACACAATGTTTAAGTTTTTTATTTAGTTGTAATGGTTTCACTTCGTATCGTTTCGTTTATGTAATATTTATGTTTTATTAATAAAATTAATGTTTGTTAAAAAAATGTTTTTTTTTAAATAATTAAAAAAATGATGCAATATGGGTTGCCACTGTGATGAGAGAGGTGAATATGGGTTGAGGAGAGAAAGCTGAGGTGGCAACCGGAAAGATGATGCAATATGGGTCACCACTGTCACTAGCCTAACAAATTTAAGGTGAGCACGTTGCTAAATTTTTACTGTATTACTATGTGAGTTTCTATTACTAACCATAGGAATGGTAAATCTAACGTCCAATGTATCTTCAAACACTTTTTGTTTTCTTGGTTTAACACTTAAGTTTGTAACACATGATTGATATGTTGCTCACCAAATGGTGTAAAGTATATTAAGTAACGAAGTGAACGTGTAGTTGGCAAACTAATTGAAAGTTGTATCGACGAATATAGTTTTCTTAATAGCAAACACACAATCATTTTGACTCCAATGGGACTTGAACACACTATCACTCTAATTTAATTCTTGAGGCACCTTTTAATGCATGTTTGATATCGCTAGAGAAAATACATGCTTCTTCACGCAGAATAACTAGGCCTGCTGAAGAGCATGTGACTGTTTACATTATCTTACCGTGTTTCTGAACATTTTCATATGTTCTTTAACTGATTTCTAGTATAATATTGAATCCTTCAACATTCGATAGTCCATTTCAAAAATAAATAAATAAATAAATAAATAAAAATAATAATAAAAAAAAAAAAAAAAAAAAAAAAAATCAATATTCTATAGTTCAGTTTGAAAAAAATTAAAACACACATGGTGATGTAATACGATCCTATACCATTTTTTATTTTTATTTATTTTTATGCTTTTTAAGAAGTTTCAACACTATTAAGACTTTACACATATATTTAAGTTAGTGTGTTCAAGGGCCTCGTTTTCATTTGGCACAAGGCCACCAAAATTAACGAGACCGCACTGTGAATAACATGTAATATATAACCATTAGAAAACTTCGAGTCATTCATTTGTTTAATAAATTTCGTCATACTCCTAGTTAAAAACTTAAAAGAGCAAGTTCGCTATAAAGAACACATATCAAGAGATCATTTGCCACTCATTTTTAATCACTCTTATTTACCATTAAAGAACAAAATGAAAGTATATTTGCCATTAAACATTGCTAACAGTTTCTTTAAGAAACTTAATCAATGAGTTAAATTTTTCATTAGTGCTAAAAAGACGTGTACGGTGTATCCTATGACGTTCTGTGAAAAGCTCGACCAAATAAGTGTGGGTTCGAGTTCTACTTAGAATATGTGAGATGTAGTTAGTTGTTGCTAAAAAAGTAAAAAGAAACAACGTTATGATAGTCTTGAAAGTTAAAATATATTCCATTGGGTTATTTTAAAAACAATTTTTATTAATCTTTTATCTTTCTTTGATAATTGACAACAAGTTTTCATCAAATGAAAACCTCTTATATGATGGAATATGCGCACATTATGTAATTATATGGCTAAGTATATGTGACCTCATGGGATCACAGATAAATACATGTAGATACTTAAGTTATAATATAAATAATGTATTGATGTTATATTAATACCAAAATGATTTATAAGTCGTTTTTACCTATGTATTTATTATATAACATACTAACCCTCTTGACTAACATTTTTATTCGATATACTTTGTTCAGATGACAGAATTGCCACTTTTTCTCTAGTCGACTGTTGTGATTGAGGAACGCCATGGTTTTAACAAGGTATTGTGGAACATGACTCTTCACGTATTTACAGGTCTTTAATCACATTTATACTTCGACTCTATGCTTAGATTTCTGCTATAAGTAAGCTATTTCATTGTTATCACATGGTATTTGTGGTTACAGCAAACGCATCAAAAAATTTTCTAGACGACCACCGTTAATCAGTGTTAGCAAAGGTAATAAAGAGGCACAGAGGAAAATGACGTCCTGTGTTTCGACTAACATATAATATGAACATCTACAAGCGGCTTTATTGCTTGGATACACCGTCAAAACAACTTCTATTGAACTTCATAGAATTACCGATGAATTTACTTATACCTTCGTTAAATTTACTTGGCTTTTGTTTGGCAAAATTGATGCTTCATTCTCTTAAATAAAATGTTCTCCCTCTTTTGTTTAGATTATTTAGATGAACGCGGCAAAGAAAATTTAAAGAGTGAACCGCTTGAAAGATGGAGAGAAAGATATGTAGCGTTTTTGCTGCTGTTTGGGTCAAATGTCCAGTGTTTAGGTAAGCTTATTTAATAGCTTAACCTTTTTATTTTATAACCAGTTTAATAGCTTATGCGATATCGAAACACAATAAAGCAGACTGTGTACTTTCATAACCTTTGAGCATGATTCATGGGCTTATGTGTGTAACAAGTTCCTAATTTCCCTTCCAAGATTGTTTTCTTTTGCGAGGTAACACCAGGAAATGGTGGACAAACTTCAATGGTTTTAAAATTAACGTGCAATGATCATGAAACAATACTATATTGACCATGAAAACACATGAAAAGACGAAATGTTCCTTTGTTATTTACTTAAAAAAAAAAAAAAAAAAAAAAAAAAAAAAAAAAAAACATGCAATAATCAATGCCATGAAACAACGCCCCGCTGTTGTGGTAGCAGACCGATACCCACCTCGTTTTAATAACCTTTTATCACTCTTTCATAACTGACAACAAATTTGCATCAAATGAAAAGCTCTTTCCAAATATGAATGAGTGTAACAAACTAGTAAAACCTGTAATTAAAGCTCAAGTATGAAGCTATCATACCAAAATGCCAAAAAATATGTACTTAGTCTGTTAGGTGTTTCATGTTTGGCTTCTTATTTTATAAGGATCCTTGTGCTGGCCATTGGCTTCATTCCAGCAATGTGGGATACTAAGTAAGTAATGCATGTTTGTTATCACTATACCAAATGCATGCTTGTTCACGCGACCCTGAATAACATGTAATACGATACCGGTAGAAAACTTCACCTCATTTATGTTCAATGAAGTCATCCATATGTAATGACATAATTTTAACCAATGTGCTTGATGATCTATATTATAAGAATATATTGTGGGGAATTCTTGAATATAGCTATTTTAGTTCTTACTAAACATGATACCGGTAGAAACTTCACCCGTTTTTGTTCAATGAAGTCATCCATTTGTTTCCCTTATCATGTAATGACATAATTCTAACCAAATTGTTTAAGAATATATTGTGTGTGGAATTCTTGAATAGAGCTATTTTAGTTCTTACTAAACGTGAAAATTTTAGGGTCACCAAATTTGACATTCCACAGTCACATCCAAAGTGCAAACACGACAAATGAAGTAGAAACAAGCAAAACTATGACCTTATGCTATAATATAATGAAACCTGATCATAAAACACTTTAAATCATTGAACTTGTCTCATAAATAAACCATTCTCCTTAAAAAAAAAAAAAAAAAAAAAAAAAAAAAAAAAAAAAAAAAAAAAAACCCTACTTAGATTACATCCAAAACTCGTGCGCAAGAGAACACAAATAGGATCTCGTTTGATTTTCAAGAAGTAAAGCAACAACAATTACCAATATCCCCTTTTTGACCCGAAAGATACAAACACTGACCATGAGTCCAACTAGGAGGGATGCACTCATGGTACAAAATCCATTATTAAGCCAATTAAGTCATAAGATCTACCATTGCTAGTAATCACCAAAACTAATACTAATAGTGACCATCAAAGCAACCACAAAAACAAAAATGAAACTTCATAATATGGTCATGAAATTTATTAGTTGCTATAAAGTCTCATAGTTTCATAATATGCTCATGCAATTTATTTATCATTAAAGCCCAAAATAAAATTGTCGATATATATAATCAAAGAATTAAATTTTTCGTGAGCTTTGAAATTGAAAAATATTCCATTAAGTTATTGCCACATTATATTTGTCATTTTAATTTCACACCATTAATATACTTATCACTCCTACTTTAACTTCACAACTTTAACTCTTTCATAAAATTAATTAAACTAAGACTAATAGTGATCACGAAACCAACCAAATAAACAATCGAAAAGGCTAATGGCTAAGTGTTGCAAAACCTGGTTTAAGGTCCATTACGCATGAAGACGAGGTCTATTACATATAATCTAACATTTAAACTTATTTTAGAAACAAATTTTAATATTCTTTTTTTTTTCCCTCCAAGAACTTGGGACAAAGTTTTATCAAATAAAACTCATTCCAAGAGCTCAGGATAAAAAAGTAACAAAGTATTAAAACTAGTAATTAGATAACTTGCTCGGGATAAAAATGTAACAAAGTATTAAAACTAGTAATTAGATAACTTTTAATTGAGATAGTTGGTTACAACATCCTTATTTAATTTCTTTGTAATTGTCCTAGCTCCTTACTAGGTTCTAATAAAGTTGCCATTCAAAAAAAAAAAAAAAAAGTAATTAGATAACTCAATAAAGTAGAAAGTTATCATATCTAAAGGCCAAAAACATATGCTACTTAGTTGTTGTTGGTGTTTGGCTTCTTGTTTTATAACGATCCCTCTATTGGCCATTTGCTCCAATCGAGCGATGTGGGATACTATATTCAAACATCCAACTATTGTCTTGTTTACTATATTCTGTGTCAAACATTTCCTCCTTTGTGAAATGATAAATTAAGGTGAACATGTTACCTAATTGCTTTCTTTTTTTATGTGAGTCTGTGTTACTAGCTATAGTATAGGTAAATCTAACCTCCAATGTATCTTCAAACACATTTTGTATTCTTGATTTAACGATTTATTTCATATAACAGGACACTTAAGTTTATAACACATGATTGATGTGTTGCTCAGCAAATGGTGTAAAACTAATTGAAAGTTGTAGCGACGAATATAGCTTTTTTAATAGCAACGCAATCATCTTGACCCCAATGGGAATTGAACACAATATCACTTTAATTTCTTGATACAACTTTTAATGCATGTTTGATATCGCTAGACAAAATACATGCTTGTTCACGCAACATGAATAACATGTAATATATATAACCAATAGAAAACTTCGAATCATGCATTTGTTAAAAGAGCAATTTTGTTATAAAGAACTCATGTCAATAGATCATTTGCCACTTGTTTTTAATCACACTTAGTTACCATTAAAGAATAAAATGAAAGTACTTCATATTAATAGTAGACTCACAATCAGTTTGGCTCCAATGGGACTTTTGAATACACATTTCGATTCTTGGAGCAGCTTTTAACACATGTTTGCTATTGCTATACCAAATGCCTACTTACTCACGCGACGCAACATGAATAACATGTAATATGATACCGGTAGAAAACTTCGCCTCATTTATGTTCAATCAAGTCATCCATTTGTTTACCTTATCATGTAATGACATCATTCTAACCAATGTGCTTTGATGATTTATCTTATAAGAATATATTGTGTGTGGAATTCAGGAATAGAGCTATTTTGGTTCTTACTAAACATGAACATTTTAGGGTTAGCGAATTTGAAATTTCACAACCACCACCATCCAGAGTGCAAACAAGACAAACGAAGTAGAAAACACACACAAACTACTACCTTATGCTATAATATCACGAAACCAGAAACACACACAAACCATTCTTCTTATAAATCGGCAAAAAAACACTATACTTACATCCAAAATCAATCATCAAACAAATACTAATAGTGATCACCAAACCGACCAAATAAACAATAAAGAAGGCTAATGACAAAATGTTGCAAAATCTGGTTCAAGTTGCATTACTCGTGTAAATAAGTCCATTACGTGAAGACGATGTCTATTACATAGAATCTAACATTTAAACTTACTTTGGAAACAAATTTTAATATTCTTTTATCTTTTTTCTCCAAAAACTTGCAACAAAGTTTTACCAAATAAAATTCATTACAAGTCTCTGCAGAAAAGAATAACAAAGTATTAAAACTAGTAATTATAATTAGATAACTAATCAAAGTAGAAAGTTATCATATCAAAAAGCCACAAACATATGCTACTAACTTGGTGTGTGGCTTCTTGTTTTATAAGGATCCCTCTATTGGCCATTTGCTCCAATCGAGCGATGTGGGATGCTATACAAACACCTAAGGGTGCTCATCGGGCGAAAACCGGATCGGACAGAGAAAAACCGGACCGGACCGAGACCGAATCCGGCAAAAGACCTAGACCGAGACCGGACCGAATATGGTCGGTCCGGTCTCGGTCAAAATAGGCTAAATGTCCGGTTTTTAAGTCAGACCGGACCGGACCGAGCCGGACCGAGACCGAAATTATGAAAAACCCTAGACCGAGACCGGACCGAATGTGGTCGGTTCGGTCTCGGTCCGGTCCGGTCGGTTTTGTCGGTCGGTCCGGTCCATCCGGTCCATTTGAAACACCTAACTATTGTCTTGTTTGCAACCTTTGTGAAATGATAAATTTAAGGTGAACATGTTACTGAATTGCTTTTTTTCTTTTTTCTTTATGTGTGTGTTACTAGCTACAGTATAGGTAGTTACACAAGGTAGCTACAATATAGGTAATTACACAATGTATGCACATGCATACATTATATTCAAGCTAGATCTGCCCATGCAAAATACATGCTTCTTCCATTCTTCGCACAACATGAATAACACGTAATATATATAACCAATTGAAAACTTTGAGTCATCCATTTGTTTTATAACTTTCGTCATGCCACAAAGTTAAAAGAGCAATTTTGCTATCAAGAACACATATCAAGAGATCATTTGCCACTCATTTTAATCACTCTTGTTTACCATTAAAGGACAAAATGAAAGTATTATTGCCGGTTAACATTGCTAAAAGTGTCTTTTAGATACTTGATCAAGAAGTTAAATTTTTTGTTAGTTTTGCTAAAAAGACGTGTGTCCTAATGATACCTAACGTTGTGTGAAAAGCTTGACCAAATAAGTATTGGTTCGAGTTCTACTTAGAATATGTAAGATGTAGTTAAATGCCACTAAAAATATTCCATTGGGTTACTACCACATCCATCCATGTATTCTAATATATGACACTTTTGTACCACCCAATGAAACTAATAAAATTCAATGCTCTGACATGTCATTCCTTATTTAACCTTCTTTGTACAACTTTTTAATGCATTCATTTTTATACCGCTCCTTTTTATCTTATTTTTGTAAACTATTAAAAGGCATTAAACTGTTTCTTCATCCATTCACCCTCAAACTTCTTCTGTACGATTCTTCCCTCTATCAGTTACCATTCATCCATCCTATCTTTGTAAAGCATTAAACACGACAATCATAAAAATTAAATCAATTGTAACAGCTTCCTTACTCCCCAATTCAAAACCTATGAACCAAAACCCCCAATTCAATTACAGCGATTCAAAACATCGATTCAACTCTATTACCACACAATAACAATTACAAATTTAAAAACACCAAATCCATGTGCAAGTCATTTGTATGATGTCAACATGGAAAAATTGGTAAGTATTTTATATTTATTTTGAATTATTAGGGTATTAGGGTTTTGAATTATTAGTTGCAAATTATTTGGTTGTTTTGATTTAGTCATCCATCATAAACCCTAAGATCTCGCCTCTCTACCAGTTTTATAAGCCCGGAAAAAAGGCGGCGTCTCTTTGGATCCAAGCAACAGAAGTCTCCAGGTACTTTTAAATTGTGTGCGTCCCACTCTTTTTTGTTACGTATAATCTGTTATTGCTTAAAACACTTTTGAATTTTGATTGTGTCTACGGTTTGTATAGTCATCTAATCGGGGTTTACATATTTTCAATTGGTTGGTGATTGCTGTTGCAGCTTAGGTAAGATAAACACCTCATCTATTTGTTTTAGTGCTAATGGGTTTTTTTGTGTGTGTGTGTGTGTGAGAATTTTGCCTTCTTCGCTGCGTGTTGTTAGTTGTAGAATTTTGCATTTAGATCAATCGATAGTCAGGAATCAATCATGAGACTAATTTGGAATACTAAAACACACATCACCACCACACTACACTTCAACCACACACTACAAGAAAAAACACACATCAACACCACTCCTCCACCTTCCTCACGCCTCCGCCGCCGTTATTGACTCACCGGAAAAGATGTCGCCGCGCCGCTGCTGTTTTAAGGTATTTTTTTAACAATTTTTGAATGTGTTTTAGGTAGATATGAGTTTGTAAAAATTTCTTTTGAGTTTTTATTTCAAGAATATAGTGTAAAATAATTTGTCTTGGTTAAATACCAAAAATTTACTGTGTATGACAAACAGTTTGTTTGTATGAATAAAAGTTCCATGTTAGTTGTTGTATTAGTAGTTAGGTATAGTTGTTTTGAACAGGTGATATTGGTATTAAGATTATTTGTAGTATAAGTGTTTGTTTGGTGTAATTGATTTTCGTGGTGATTGTTTGTTTGTGTGTTTATAGGAGAAGGTGGTGAATCAGTTGTTCGAGAAGAGGCCGAGGCAGGTTGGGATTGGTGGAGCTTTGCCACAAAAAAAGATGTACACAGGTTTATCTTGTTACACTAATAACATGAAAATATAACTTCAATAAAATTGATATTGAAGTTCTTAGAAATATGTATGTTACGAAAGAGTAAATAAAAAATGCACGGTTAAAGCTTTTTCGTTATAAATACAAAAATTTTAATTGAAAATTTTATATAAAAACTATACCGTATGTGAAAATTTAAGCATAGGGGACTTTCGACAAACACTCTCCATCTCTCATTTTGTTCAATTGTTTGATCCGATCAATGAATATTGATTAATTTGGTATAGTCCTATCTTGGTATTATACGTTTCTCTTGGCTCTCAGCATTGATCAGAAAATTAGTGACTACGTATTTTTTGCCAAACCGCTTATTAATGAACGCATGTTGGTTGCATTTCATTTTTTAAAATTGATAAGTGAATTGGTTGTTGATGATATTTACGTTGTTATATTGAGGAAATGTGTATGAATGCACCGTTAAATGGTATGTTTGGTTATAATTGGTGAAATGGGGATGTGATTTGCAAAGTGAGCACGAGTGTTACATAACAGAGGAGGCTTTCAATGGATGTCCAGTTATCAAAGTTTAAAAGTACGGAAACGAGCCTCGAGACGTTTTCCCTTAGCCTCAAGAGGCGTAAGCCTCGAGGCGAACCGAGGCGTAAGGTCGAGGCGAAATAAAAAAAATATAGAAATTATATATCTTATAAAAAAAAATACTAAACATCAAATAAAGTTCATAATCAATGGGCCAAAAATACTTAATGGATGTCCGGTACATCATTTTTTAGGAACCAAAACAGATAACGATGACTCGTTTCAACCCACAAACATTATATTGTCTGTTTGAAGTATTTTAGAAACAGTTAATGTCTCAATTCTATTTTTAAGAGATAGTGTGCATTATAAATAGACTTCAAACGGCATAGAACTCGTTCGACCCTTTAAATCCATTCCGCTTATGGCTAAGTCTCTTTTAATTGAACCTACTTGAGTTGCTTAAATGTTTGATAAGCAACACACAACCCATTCAATTCTCGTTACGTGTAAGTATCACTGCTAAACAGCTTTTTGGACTCATGAAAACTCAGATAAACTAATATCTCAGTTAACAAGGCAATAGTGTCATGAAATTTATTTACCATAAAAGAACAAAATAAAAAGGGTAGGTTTAATATACGAATTAATTTCACACCATTAATATAGTTACCACTGCTACTTTGATTTCATATCAGCTTTAACTTTTATAAAATCAATCATCAAACTAATACTAATAGTGATCACCAAACCGACCAAATAAACAATAAAAAAGGCTAATCATTAAACTGATTCAAGGTTTAATACGTATAATCCAAGATTTAAACTTATTTTAGAAACAAATTTTAATATTTTTTATTTCCTTTCTTCAACAACATGCAAAAAGTTTTACCAAATAAAACTCATTACAGCTGTTGATGAAAGAAAAATAACAAAGTATTAAAACTAGTAATTAGATAACTAATCGATGTATAAAAGTTATCACATCAAAAGGCCAAAAACATATGCTACCAAGTTGGTGTTTGGCTTCTTGTTTTATAAGGATCCCTCGAGCGATGTGGGATACTATACAAAAATCTAACTATTGTCATGTTTGCAACCTTTGTGAAATAACAAACTTTAAGGTGAACATAACACATTACTAAATTGCCTTTTTTTTTTTTTTTTTTTTTTTTTAAGTTATGCGTGTGTGTAACTAACCATGGCATAGGTAAATCTAAAGTCCAATGTATCTCCAAACACTTTATGTAACTAACCATGGTATAGGTAAATCTAAAGTCCAATTTATCTCCAAACACTTTATGTTTTCTTAATTTAACGATTTATTTCATATCATAGGACACTTAAGTTGGTAACACATGATTGATGTGTTGCTCAACAAATGGTGTAGAGTATACATATATTTTATTTTATTTTTGAACGGCAAGATAGTACAACACATATTCTTACCTAGAAGGAAAACCCAATGAGGCTTGAACTTGAGACCTCATGGAAACAACCTCCCCCATAGCTCTTTAGGAGACCTCACTTTGATATGGCTTAACAAAATGTCTGCTTGTTCACGTAACATGAATAACATCTAACATAACACCAGTAGAAAACTTCGGCTCATTTATGTTCAATGAAGTCGTCCATTTGTTTTCTTTATCATGTACTGTCATTTCTAACCAAGGTGCTTGATCATTTATGTTATAACGATATAGTTTTTTGAGAAATTATTGGATAAAAGTATTGTAGTACTTGCAAAACAATAACATTTTCGTCAAAAAAGGTAAACTTTGTTCGACTTTGAGATAAACTTCCACAACCACATGAACACTAATATAGACACATGACAAACGAATTAGAAATACAGACAAACTACGACCTTGTGCTATAAAAAATATAAAAACTTGATCATCAACACTTGAAATCATTAAACTTGTCCATAAACAAACCATTGTTCATATAATTCAGTGAAAAACTATCCAAAACACGTGGACTATAACCGAAAAAAGATCCGGTTTTCACACCCAGGAGTTAAGTAACAACACTTACCACTGTCACCTTTTTTGACCCGGCAAATACAAACCACATGGTGTAAATTTGATCACAAGCTCCGACTTTGCATGCGGCATATGTACATTGATCACCTTGTTTGGTTCGAAACCTGTATTTTACACTAACAGGTTCATGCCTACACTATTTTTTGACTGAACACGTGAAAATGGCAAATACTCATTAGTTTATGTGAAATTATAAGAAAAAAGTATTTTGAATAATATTTGAAGGCAAAGTGGTTTCATTCATTATCATGAAATATTGTAATTTGATTATACTGACAACTAAGTAGCTTTAATTAGTTTTGCTTGACGATATATTGGTTCATAGTTTAGTTAGTTTCTACACTCGAAGCATGAAAAAGATTAAAGACAGCCGTGCACTAAAGTCTCATCATGATAATGCTAGTTTCATGTTAAATGAGCAGTATTTTTATAAATAACATATCGAAACTTCATTTGTCAGTTAGTAACTCCTTAGTACTCTAAATCTATAATAATGTTGCATTGAGAGAAATGTGAGTGATGAGATTGTTGAAGATGATGCACATCATGATTTCCTGTGAACTTCATCGTCTTGATTCATACTGCCTGTAATCAAAAAATATAAACCATGTCAAAGTTGCTTGACCACAAAAGTCAACCATTGCTATTGTGAGCTGATAGTATCGTATAACATTTGCTTTAATCATTCATGAAGCCCCTGTCAAAACTATTCCCCAAATTGGTCCTTCCGTTTTTTTAATAGAAGGAAGTATCAATATGAATGTATTTGTACCTGGTTCTTTTATGCCAACTTGTCTGAGATTTTACCCAAAGACTAGACTCATATTCAAGATTGAAATATATTTACTGTTTTAGCTATTAAGAATAGTGGCCTTCCTTTATTTCTTTTCTCAAATGTGGTCACTTTCGAGCTTAAAAAGTGATCAAACTTTTCCTATGGAATATACAGTTATTGCGAGAAGTATTTACTTTTATGTATGTTTCTAACTTGGAATGACTATGTTGGTACACCGTATAAACATTTTTAATCACGTCAAGTTAAGAGGACCTGAAAAAATTAGAACTCAAGTGACAACTATGGCTATTCTGTGTCTGGGTACAGTTAAGAATATACACGCACCCTGTAATGGCCGCCAATTCAGAATAAAGTAGCTCATTATTATAATGAATCAAAGTGATATTGCATCATTTATAACAAAAAGAGTCATTAGTTTATGTGAAAATAAACAAGAAAAAAAGATTTTTGGTATGAAACGATTTTGAATAATATTTGAAGGCATGGTTTCGTTCAATAAATATGAAATATTGTAGTTGAATTAGTAGTGTTTGATAATATTGTTATGCAAACTTATTTACCATTAAAGAACAAAATAAAAGTGTACTTAGATACTTAATCAATTAAATAAATTTTTTGTTTGAAATTGAAAATTATTTAATTAAAGAGGACTATTACATCCAATCTAAAATTTAAACTAAATTAGAAACAATTTTAATATTCTTCTATCTTTCTTTCCTTTTTTTTCCAGTGCTTACAACAAATTTTTATCTAATAAAACTCATTGGAAGCATTGGACGAAAGGAAAAGAACAAGTAACAAAATATTAAAACTAGTAATTGAACAAAAGAGAAGTATGAAATTATCATACCAAAAAGCAAAGAAGAGGGACTGCCCTACTTGGTGTTTGGATTCTAATTTTATAAGGATCCCTCTCATGGCACTTTTCACCAATCAAGCGATGTGGGATACAAACATCTAACTTTTATGTTCTCTTGTCTTGTTTGTAGCCTTTGTGGACTGATAAATTTAAGGTGATCATGGTACTAAATTGCTTTCTTTTTTATGTGGATGTGTGTTACTGACCATATGATTGGTAAATCTAACGTCCAATGTATCTTCTAACACTTTTTGTTTTCTTGATTTAACGATTTACATCATATCAAAGGACACTTAAGTTAATAACACATGATTCTTGTGTTGCTCGGCAAATGGTGTAAACTCTATTAAGTAACAAGGTGAAAGTATTGTTACCAAACTAATTGTAAATTGTAGCGACGTATATAGTTTTTTTTAATAGCAAATACGCAATCACTTCGACTCAAGTGGGACTCGAACACACTATCACCTTGATTCTTGAGGCAACTTTTCATGCATGTTTGATATCGCTAGCCTAATTGCCAGCTTGTTCTCGCAACATGAATAACATCTAGAGTTGAGATCCATGAAGAACCAATACATGCCATAGAACCTATCAACTAATCATATCCATCCATTTATATTTTTCACCTTTTTTTTCAAAACAACATATCTTGCAAACGGTAAATCTTCAAGCTATAAAAAAATACCATTGCGACGAGAATTAAATGATCTTTCTATAGATATGCATTGTTATATACTTTCGACGAACTTTTTTTTTTTGTTTCCACCCAGAAAGAATCATATATGATTCGTAAAAATCATATATGATTCGTAAAAAATCATATATGATTCGATTCTTACAAATCATATATGATTCTTACGAATCATATATGATTTCTTAAGAATCATATATGATTCGTAAGAATCATATATGATTTGTTAAAATCGAATCATGTATGATTCTTACGAATCATATATGATTTTTTTGAGCGAAAAAAAAAGTTTATCGAAAAAAAAGTTCGTCGAAAGTATATAACAATGCATATCTATAGAAAGATAATTTAATTCTCGTCGCGATGGTATTTTTTTTTGTAACTTGACGATTTACGGTTTGCGAAATATTTAAGTTTAAAAAAAATGGTGAAAGTTTATTTTTTTATTTTGATAAAAAAAAAATAAGTGGCTAAGATTGCTTGATGGGTTCTATGGTAAAAGTTGGATCTATAAAGAACTTTTGGCATAACATCTAACATAATACCAGTAGAAAATTTCGCCTCATTTATGTTCAATGAAGTCACCCATTTGTTTTCTTTTCATGTATGGTCATTTCTAACTAAGGTACTTGATCATTTATGTTATAACAATATAGTCTTTGAGAAATTCTTGGGTAGTGGTATTGTAGTACCTGCAAAACCTTAAATTTTCCCCAAAACTGGTAAACTTTGTTCAGTTTGACATAAACTTCTACAATCACATGAACACTAAAATCGACACATGGCAAAGGAATTAGAAATGCAGACAAACTACGACCTTATATGCTATAATAAACTAGAAACTTGATCATCAACACTTTAAGCCATTAAACTTGTCTCATAAACAGACCATTGTCCATTGATTTATTTTTAAAAACTAATTTTGCATAACGGGTTAATGATTTTTTTTTTTTTTTTTTTTTTTTTTTTTTTTTTTTTTTGCATGGATCGAAAGAGGTTTGTTGACCTAAAACATTTTTGTCCAAATCTTTTGATATTGTTGTAAGCAATTAGAATGACAAAAATACTTACAAAAGGTACATTTGTGTCAAAATATAACGCTTATTAAATGAGAGGATAGAGTTTCTTATTGACAATTTTGTATTGGTTAGATTTCCAAAGCAATGATATCAACCGGGAAACTTTTGTCTACCACTCCTGTAGTTGATGAAACCGACGCAGGGTCGAAAGAGGAAACTCGATGTTCAAGGTATTTATTATTTTGTATATCGAATGAAAATTTGTCAAAATATCTTGTGGTCCTGCAATATATTATGATATTTTTGGCAGTTTGGAGAGCTTCAAATTGAATTAACACGAGAGAAAGCTTACATCGGTGCAGAAATTGGCTTTGTATATGCGTAATTTTCTTTTCTTAATTTTTTGTTTCATACTCGTAATGCGAAAGAATTTTATAGCTTTGGGTGACCTTGAACCATGAAATGTTCAGGATTATTTCATAGGAATTAAGTCAAGGCATTCAGAATGCACATGCCAGTATGCAAATGAAAACGCTTTGTTGATTGCCAAGGTACTGCATAACCATCATGCTTATCGATTGTTTTTACTGGAGCTGAAACAAGAGAATGTCTGCTATTACGGAATCTGCAAATCTGGAATTTCTCCAACCATGAATGCAAAATCACCACACTAGAATTGCCTTTGATGGGTCATCGTGAACATCTTGACTGTAACGTGGTGGGTCAGGTAGGATGGGTAAAATGTATCATTATGTGCAGGTTGGGATTTAATGTTACTCTGAATTTTTGGAGCATCTAAAAGTTACAGTAAAGAAAAAATCAAGAAAAAAGTTACAATGAAGTTATGTGATTTAAAAGATTATTGTTTTTAATTATAGTTCCATAATGTTTTTAGGTGTTAAAATTCATAAAATATGAGTTTCGGGCTTAATGTTCTTGAGTGAGGAAGAAGACGCAGATAAATTAGTCATTTTGCATGCCTTTGACCCTGACTAACGGGTTATTATTCAAACAAAAGTATAAACCACAAAGACATTTTTCGCAATTATAAGTTTTGAGAACATCTCTTGCGAAAATGGAAAACCACAAGAACATTTTCTACCATTTCCTTGAAACTAACATTTAAACTTATTTTAGAAACAAATTTTAATAATTTTTTAATCTTTTTTTAGAAAGCAGTACGAATTTTTGTTAAATAAAATTTGCACCACGTGCCAAAAAAGTAACAAAGTATTAAAACTAGTAATTTAGCAAGACTAAAGTATGAAGCTATCATTCCAAAAAGCCTAAAACATGTACTACTCAATTTGTTCTTTGGCTTTTATTTTATAAGGATCTCTCTATTTGTCATTTGGTTCAATCAAACGATGTGGGATACTATATACAAATTTGTTTGCTTATCTTGTTTGCAACCTTTATGAAATGATAAATTTAAGGTGAACATGTTATAGAATTGTTTTCTTTTTTATGTGAGTGTGTGTTATTGACGATAGGATTGTTAGATATAACGTCCAATCTATCTTCAAACACATTTTTCACAAAAAACGACAATTTTTAGAAGAAAGAAAATTACATTTCATGACTAAAAATTGAGTGTGCCTCTTGTCACACTAGCTCCTATAAAGTTTGTCTATGATATCAAGAATTCATTTGTCACTCTCCCTTTTATTAATCGTAAAGAACAAAATATAAGAGTATTTTGGATACTAAAAAGATGACATATATTTTCGTTAGTTTTACTGTAACTCATCCTACTATATATGTCTTTTAAATCTTACATTATTTTAATCTGTAACTCGAAACCAACATTTATACTTTTTTTAGAAACGCATTTTAATACCTTTTTATCTTTTATTCAATAGGAAATTGCAAATTTGGTCCTTAAGGTTTGGCCAAATTGCAGGTTTGGTCCCTAAGGTTTGGAAATTGCAACGGTGGTCCTCATTTTGAAGGTTTTGGTGCAAGTTTGGTCCCTGGTCTCCATCAAATGACATAAATACCCCTGCCTTTTTCTTTTTTTTATATTCCTTTTCAGTTTTTAACACAAATGGTCCTTGTGTTGCGCAAGGCTTTACAAATTTAGTCTTTTTTTTCACAAATGGTCCTTCTTACACAAAATCGTCCTTGTGTTGCGCAAGGCTTATACAAATGGTCCTTGAGTCCGTTTTTCTTCCGGTTTTTACATTTTCGTCCGTTTCTTTTACGTTTTTTTTTCATTTTTATCCGTTTTTATGTCCGTTTTTCTTACGTTTTTTACGTTTTCGTCCATTAATCTTACGTTTTTTTTTTCCGTTTTCATATGTTTTTGTCCGTTTTTCTTACGTTTTTTCTATTTTTCTTACGTTTTTTCTGTTTTTCTTACGTTTTTGTCCGTTTTTCTTATGTTTTTTACGGTTTCGTCCGTTATTCTTACGTTTTTTTCCGTTTTCATACGTTTTTGTCCGTTTTTCTTAAGTTTTTTCAATTTTGGTCCGTTTTATCCGTTTTGTCCGTTTTTCTTACGGTTTTTTTACGCTTTTACGTTTTCATCTGTTATTCTTACGTTCTTGTCCGTTTTTCATACGTTTTTTTCCATTTTTGTCTGTTTTTATCTATTTTTGTCCGATTTTCTTACGATTTTGTCTGTTATTCTTACGTTTGTCCGAATTTGTCCCATTTTTTTCTTACGATTTTGTCCCATTTTCTTACGATTTTCTTACGATTTTGTCCCATTTTTTTCTTTTTTGTCCGAATTTTTTAAAAAAATATAAAAAGTCCAAAATTTTTGTCTGAATTTTTTGTGTCTGAATTTTATCTTTTATTTTATTTTATTTTATTTGTTTTTTTTAAATTTCGTCAAAAAAAATAAGACAAAAATTTGTAATTTTTTATTATTTTTTATTTCGGACAAAAAAGAAAAAAATGTGACAAAATTTTTGAACTTTCTTTATTTTTTTTTTAATTTTTCGGAATAAATGGAAAAAAATGGACAAAATCAGGGAAAAAACGTAAAAAATGGACGAAAACGGATAAAAAGGGAAAAAAAGGTAAGAAAAATAGACAAAAACGTAAGAAAAACGGAGAAAAACGGACAAAAACAAAAAAAAGCAAGAAAAACGGACAAAAACGTAAGAATAACGGACAAAAACAGATAAAAACAGACAAAAATGGAAAAAAAACGTATGAAAAACGGACAAGAACGTAAGAATAACAGACGAAAACGTAAAAAACGTAAAAAAACCGTAAGAAAAATGGACAAAACGGATAAAACGGACCAAAACTGAAAAAACTTAAGAAAAACGGACAAAAACGTTTGAAAACGGAAAAAACGTAAGAATAACGGACGAAATCGTAAAAAACATAAGAAAAACGGACAAAAACGTAAGAAAAACAGAAAAAACGTAAGAAAAACGGACAAAAACATATGAAAACGGAAAAAAAACGTAAGATTAACGGACGAAAACGTCAAAAACGGACAAAAAATCAGATAAAAACGGATAAAAACGGGAAAAAACGTAAAAAAAACAGACGAAAATGTAAAAACCGGAAGAAAAACGGACTCAAGGACCATTTGTGTAAGCCTTGCGCAACACAAGGACGATTTGTGTAAGAAGGACCATTTGTGAAAAAAAAGGACTAAATTTGTAAAGCCTTGCGCAACACCAGGACCATTTGTGTTAAAAACTGAAAGGAATATAAAAAAAGAAAAGGGCAGGGGTATTTATGTCATTTGATGGAGACCAGGGACCAAAATTGCACCAAAACCTTCAAAATGAAGACCACCGTTGCAATTTCCAAACTTTAGGGACCAAACCTGCAATTTGGCCAAACCTTAAGGACCAAATTTGCAATTTCCTCTTTATTCAAAGTTACCAACAAATATTCAACAAATAAAAACTTGTTGGTTACTGAGTAAAAAAGTAACAAAATATTAAAACTAGTAACTAGAACAAAAGTATGAAGTATTCATATTCATACCAAGAATATGTTCTAGAGATTCAGTGTTTGGCTTATGATTTTATAAGGATCCTTCTACTCGCCATTGGATTCAATCAAGCGATGTGGGATACTAATTATTGCATCAATTTTACGCCTCTTTTTTTCCCTGTTTGCAACTAACTTTTTTTTTTGTTTTTTTTTTTTTTTTTTTTTTTCCTTGTTTACAACTTATGTGAAATACTCCGTAATAAATTTAAGGTGAGCACGCTGCTAAATTTTTACTTTTTTACTATGTGAGTGTCTATTACTAACCATAAGAATGGTGAATCTAACGTTCAATGTATCTTCAAAAACTTTTTGTCTTCTTGGTTTAACGATTATTTCATCTCATAAGACACTTGAGTTTGCAACACATGATAGATATGTTGCTCGGCAAATGGTGTAAAATATATAAAGTAATGACCGGAACGTGTTGTTGGCAAAACTAATTGAAAGCCGTAGGGACGCCGGACGTGTATAGTTTTTTTAAATAGCAAACACATAATCACTTTGACTCCGTTGTGACTCGAACACACTATCAATTTGATTCTTGAGGCAACTTTTAATGCATGTTTGATATCGTTAGTCAAAATGCCTACTTGTTCACGCAACATGAATAACATCTAACATAACACCAGTGGAAAACTTTGCCTCGTTTATGTTAAATGAAGTCATCCATTTGTTTTCTTTATCATGTACCATCATTTCTAACCAAGGTGCTTGATCATTAATGTTATAAGGATATAGTCTTTGAGAAATTCTTGGATAGAAGTATTGTAGTACTTGCAAAACATTAACATTTTCGCCAAAAAAAGGTTAAACTTTATTCGAATTTGACAGAAACTTCCACAAGCACATGAACACTAAAATAGACACATGACAAACGAATTAGAAAGGCCGACAAACTACGACCTTAGATGCTATAATAAAATAGAAACTCGATCATCAACACTTTAAGTCATTAAACTTGTCTCATAAACAGACCATTGTCCATTCTCCATTGATTTATTTAAAATTTAAAAAAAAAAAAAAAAAAAAAAAAAACTAATTTTGTGTTACTGTTTTAGTTTTTACAAGTTTTAGTGGAAATTTTGTAGCTTAATGATGTTGCTTTCGATCTATCGTATGGACCAGTGACGGATCAGGTTAGCTCTCTTTTTTTTAATCTTTGATTTCGTTTCAAGAATTATGTTATGGACAAGTGATGTATGGTATGAAACGATTTTGAATAACATTTGAAGACAAAGTGGTTTCGTACATTAAAAATGAAATATCTATACTACTATATAATGTATTTGGGACTATTCTATAATTAAAAATGCTTAAAAATTCAGACAACCACCCCTAACAATCACCCCCAACAATTTATAACCACTTCAACAACCACCCCCAACAATTTACAACCACCTCAACAACCACCCCAACAACCACTTTCCACCACCCCACCTCCCTTCTCTTCACCCCAATAATCTGCCCCCGCATCGCGCGGGCACCTTTCTAGTTTTAGTAAGTAGCTTTTGTTTTGCTTCACGATATTTGGTTCCTAGTTGAATTAGTAGGTGTTTTATAATATGGTCATGCAAAATTATTTATCATTAAAGAACAAAATAAAAGTGTTCTTAGATACTTAATCAATGAATTACATTTTCTATTTGAAATTGAAAATTATTTCATTAAAGAGGGACTATCACGCATCCAATCTAAAATTTAAACTTAATTAGAATCAAATTTTAATATTCTTCTATCTTTTTTTCCAACAAAACTTACAATAAAGTTTTATCAAATAAAACTCATTGGAAGATTGGAAAACAAAAAAGTAACAAAGTATTTAAACTACTAGTAATTAGACGAAAGAGAAGTATGAAGTTATCATACCAAAATGCCAAGAACATTTACTTCTCCACTTGGTGTTTGGCTTCTTGTTTTATAAGGATCCCTTTGTTGGCACTTTTCTCCAATCAAGCAATGTGGGATAGAAACATCTAGGGTGCGTTTAGTTCCGGGAAAACGCCTTTGTGTTTTACAAAATACTTTGTGGAAAACAAGGAAAACAGATATCGCATTCAAATAAACGTTTTCCAACAAAATCTATACTACATATAATGCATGAAGCACTCTCTCTCCAAAAATTTCAGATTTACAAGATATAATGCATAGTTTACAACACTTTAATTCACTCAATTTTCAGAATTACAATAAAATAATCATATTGTACAACAAAAAACAGCGTGGTATCATTTTAAGACTAAAATTCTACCAAACAACATTAATGCTATTAAAAATACCCATTCACCAAAAATTACAACCATTTAAGCAGAATGTACAATAGCTTTTAAGTAAATACAAGTCATAAACACACAAAGCAAAAATATGTAAAGCACAATGATTTTAAGGTCAACAATCTATTCAACACATCTAATTAATACACTAATTAATTCACCATTCACTAAAATATACAATCATTTAACTATAATGTACAAGCTAATCAAGCTACTAAGCCAAGTACTTAAAAATAAAGTCATTAGGCTGGGCACAGTGGTCGGTTGACCGGACTGGTCGCCCCTGCGCTGATTGAGTCGCCGCCACTACAACCACAAGATCGATGAAGGTCAGACGGCTCCAAAATTCACAAACCAGTCACCCCCTCGACAAATTAATGCATTCCACAAAAGAAGAAGAAAAAATGTACCGTTACATATCAAAACTAAAACGAAGATGAAACGAAAGAAGAAAAGAACAATCATCAATCAAGCCAAAACAAACATCAAACTTATTCAATCTATGGTCGATGAACAGAAAGTATACAACAACAATAAAACTCAACATCTACATCTACCTCAGTTCTAACCCCATCTCAAAACCACTATCACGATCAACACAAAATAAAACCTTAGAGAGAGTTTTCGTTTGATATTAAAAAAAAATGTCTGATTTTCTTGAAAACATAGATTGTTGGTTATGTTCGGTTATCAAGATAAGAAAGAAAGGAAGAGCATGTGATGTTTGTGTTGCTGCAAATCATGGCTGTGTATTTTTGTGAGAAAAATTAGGGCAGGAATGAGGTAATTTAGGTTTTGTAAACGTATTTATAAGTCCTAACATTTGGGTTATATATCGGTTTGGTTGTTAGTTGGGTTGGCCAAATGATATCACAAATTGTTTGGTAGTTTTATCATGAGCCTTAATAGATATTGATGATTAAAGTTTGTTTAGGCTAAAAATGGTTTTAGACTAATTACTAATTGAGCCGTATATTATTTGTATGGTATACTTGATTTTGGGCTAATTTTGGTATATGGTTCATTTGAATAATGTATATTAAAAATGAAAATGTAGTGGATATATATAGTGTAAAAAAGATGGATTTTTTTAAAATAAAAATATAAATGTCGGTCGCCTTACTATGCCTAAAAGGTCGCATGTAGGTCAGAAAATTTAAAGGTGATTGTGCTGAAGGAAAGAATCAACAGTAAATGAAATTATACTACTGCTTTTTTTATTTTTTTATGGGTCCCAATACCGTCTTCCACGATGTATGGAGAGGTTGAGAGGTTAACAGCCTTACCCCTACCGAAGGTAGAGAGGCTGCTTCCAGTTCTATCAAAGATAGGAAAGAACCTCCAGCCTTTTGTAGGGAGTGAAGATCGAATCATTGACCTCTAGGTTAAGATACAAGGGGTTTTCCAACTGATCCAACCCTAAAATTATTGTCATTTGTAAATTAATCGTTAAAAACATATGACCGCATAAAATCACATTACCAGAAAATATAGTCACAGGGTACCCACCGCCGCATCGCGCGGGTACCCTGCTAGTGTTTTGTAAAAAACACAAAATCTCTTATTTCATAACTTAACAAGAAAAATTACAAAACAAATTTTAGTTGTTTTCCTTGTTTCCCTTTGTAACCCACAACTCTCCCTCTCTTCTTCAAAATAGAAAATACAAACTCTTCTTCAAAATAGAAAATACAAACATCAACTAAATGTGTTTTCTATATTTTCAAGTGTTTTTTTGAGATAAATTTTCCTTTCAAATTTTTACAAAACTTGAGAAATAAAACAAGAGATTTTTTTTTCTCCAACTAAACGTACCCCTAACTTTTACATTGTGTTTAACTGTTTATGTTCTCTTGCCTTGTTTGCAGCCTTTGTGGAATGATAAATTTAAGGTGATCACATTACTAAACTGCTTTATTTTTTTATGAGTGTGTTACTGACACTAAGATTGGTAAATCTAACGTCTAATGTATCTTCAAACACATTTTCCATAAGAAAGCGACAATTTCTAGGAAGAAAAAGTGCACTTCGTGACTCAAAATATGGTGCAACCCGTGTCACACCTGACTCCCACGTAGATTTGTCCCGATCTCGAGAATTCATTTTTCACTACCAATGTTGCAAATATCGGCCTAGGAGACCTTGTAATCGGCGATTACAAGGTACGCGGCCTTTCACCTTGTTGATTTTTACAAGGTAATCGGCTTTGTAATTGGCAATTACAAGGTAATCGGTCTTATAATCGGCTATTACACGCTACAGAATTGTCAACCGCCTCACTACCGCCTCACGATTTTTGCAACATTGGTCACTACCACTCTTATTAACATAACGAACAAAATAAAAGTGAATCTGCCATTAAATATTGCTAAAATAGTATTTTAGATATTAAAGCAATAGCTTAAATTTTCGATAATTTTACTAAAAGGCTTGTGTTCAAGTGATTGTAAGTTAAACCTGCTTTAAACATGTTGTGTTGGAAAATCAAATAGTTGTCGGTCACTTGGTTGCTGAAACAAAAATTCTTAGTTTTGAAAAGTATTTTATTGGTTATCACCTACTATATATCATTTAAATCTTACATTATTTAGATCTTTAACTCGAAACTAACATTTATACTTTTTTTAGAAACACATTTTAATACCTTTTTATCTTTCTTACAAAGTCACCAGCAAATTTTCATCAAATACAAATGTACTAGAAACCTCAAAAAAAGTAACAAAATATTAAAACTAGTAATTAGATCAAAAGTATGAAGTTATCATACCAATAATATGTAATAGTCATTCAGTATTTGACTTCTGATTTTATAAGGATCCTTCTACTAGCCATTGGCCTCAATCAAGCGATGTGGGATAGTAATTATTGCATCAATTTATGCTTCTTGGTTTTTCTTGTTTGCAACTTGTGTAGAATAATAAATTTAAGGTGAGCACGCTGCTAATTTTTTACTTTTTTACTATATGAGTGTGTAGGGACGTATATAGTTTTTTTAATAGCAAACACATAATCACTTTGACTCCGGTGAGACTCGAACACACTATCACATTGATTCTTGAGGCAACCTTGAATGCATGTTTGATATCGCTAGACAAAATGTTCAATGAATAACATCTAACATAACACCGGTAGAAAACTTCGGCTCATTTATGTTCAATGAAGTCATCCATTGTTTTCTTTATCATGTAACATCATTTCTAACGACAGTCTTTGGGAAATTATCGGATAGAAGTATTCTAGTACTTGCAAAACATTAACATTTAAACTTTGTTCGAATTTGGGATAAACTTCCACAACCACACATGAACACTGATATAGACACATGACAAACGTAGTAGAAATACAGAGAAACTACGACCTTATGCTATAATAAAACATAAACTTGATCATCAACACTTTTAAGTCATTAAACTTGCCTCATAAACAAACTATTTTTCATATAATTCAGCGAAAAACTATCTAAAACTCGTGGACTATAACCGAAAAAGGATATGGTTTTCACACCTAAGAGTAAAGTAACAACAGTTACCAGTGTCGCCTTTTTTGAGCGACAAATACAAACACTTACCACGAGGGATGCACATATGGGTGTAATATTGATCACCTACTCCCATTTTCCACTCGACATATGTACAATGCTTTATCCCATCGCATCGTGTGGTTCGAAACCTATATTTTCATTAGTTTATGTGAAAATATAAGAAAGAAGTATCATCTGAAACAATTTGAATAATATTTGAATATTAGAAGTCTCATCATAATCATGCTAGTCTCATGTTAAATGAGCAATTTTGCTATTAAAAAACATATCAAAACTCACTCATCTTTATAACCACTCTTATTTATCAAAATAAAAGTATATCTAAAATTAAACAGTGCAAATAGTCTATTTTAGATGCAAACAATTTTAAGTGGTCACGCCAACCTCTTGAAAAAGGGCTTGTGACTATCACTCTAAAATGTGTGAGCTCTCAAGTTCAATTCCTGCTAGTGCAAACAACTTTAAGTGGCCACACCAACTTCCTAAAAACGGAGAGCTTTACCTGATTTGAGTCTGTGTGGCGGTGGGTTCAAACCTCATGGATTAGTCGGCCAAAAGGTCGGAAATCATGGTTAACAAAAACAAACACAAATAAAATTAAAAATAATAATAATAATAATAATCTATTTTATATAAGTAATTATTTACATTTTCAGTTAGGTTTGAATTAAAGAATATCCCCATAAGTGTCAGATTGTATTATATATCATTTAGATTTAACATTATTTAGATTTCAGCTCAAAATTTACAATTTTATTTTAACTTAATTTAGAGACACATTTTAATAGCTTTTTATCTTTTTTTCCTGCTAACTACAAATTTTCACTAAATGAATATTTGTGATAGGAGAGGAAAAAAAATTAAAAAAAAAATTAAAACTAGAATTTACCAAGGCAAAAGTATGTATCTATCATACCAAAAAGCCAAGAACATGAAATAATTTATTTGTGTTTGGGTTCTTATTTTAAAAGGATACCTCCATTGGCCATTTGGTTCAATAAAGCGATGTGGGATACTATATACAAACATCTATTTTTTACATTCTACTGATTTTTATTTTATTATTTTTTTTTTACTATTGTATTAGTTTTTAATTTACGTTTTCATGTCTTTTTTGCAACATTTGTGAAAATTGTTTTGTTTTGAATGTGTATGTGTTACTAACCATAGTATAGGTAAATCTAACATCCAATGTATCTTCAAACACTTTTTGTATATTAAGTAACGACGTGAACTTGTCGTCGGCAAGCTAATTGAATGTTGTAGACACGTATGTAGTTTTTTTAATATAAAATACGCAATCACCTCGACTCCAATAAGATTTAACTCTAACGGGACTTGAACACACTATCACTTTAGTTTAATTCTCGAGGGAACCTCTAATGCATGTTTATCGCTACACCTAAGACATGCTTGTTCACGTAACATGAATAACATGTAATGTATAATACAAGTCGAAAACTTCTAGTCATCCATAGTTCAAAATAACTTTGGTCATACTGCTAGCTAAAAGAGCAATTTTGCTATCAAGAACACATATCAAGAGATCATTTGCCACTCATTTTAATCACTCTTGTTTACCATTAAAGGACAAAATGAAAGTATTTTTGCCAGTTAACATTGCTAAAAGTGTCTTTTAGATACTTGATCAATAAGTTAAAATTTTTGTTAGTTTTGCTAAAAAGACGTGTGTCCTAATGATACCTTACGTTGTGTGAAAAGTTTACCAAATAAGTCTGGGTTCGAGTTCTACTTATAATATGTCAAATGTAGTTAGTTGCCGCTAAAAGCACAAAGAAAAAAAAAATGTTCCGTTAGTTTTGAAGTTGAAAAAAATATTCCATTGGGTTACTACCACATCATACTATATTCCTCAAATAAAAACCTCTTATCAACAACAATCATAGAGAGTTACAAGCTATTAAAACTCGTTATTAAAACAGAAGTAGGAAAATACCATACCTAAAAGCCAAAAATATGTTTGTAACACATGATTGATATGTTGCTCACCAAATGGTGTAATGTATATTAAGTAACGACGTGAACGTGTCGTCGGCAAACTAATTGAAAGTTGTAGGGACGAATATAGTTTTTTAAATAGCAAACACATAATCACTTTGACTCAGCTTAGACTTGAACACACTATCACTTTGATTCTTGAGGCAACTTTTTTTTGATATCGTTAGTCAAAATGCCTACTTGTTCACGCAACATGAATAACATCTAACATAACACCAGTAGAAAACTTTGCCTCATTTTTGTTCAATGAACTCATCCATCCTTTTCTTTATCATGTACCGTCATTTCTAACCAAGGTGCTTGATCATTTATGTTATAACGATATAGCCTTTGAGAAATTATTGGATAGAAATATTGTAGTACTTGCATTTCATTAACATTTCCGCCTAAAAGGGTAAACTTTTTACGAATTTGACATAAACTTCAACAATCACATGAAACTGACACATGACAAATGTAGTAGAAATACAGAGAAACTACGACCTTATGCTATAATAAAACATAAACTTGATCATCAACACTTTTAAGTCATTAAACTTGTCTCATAAACAAACCATTGTTCATATAATTCAGCGAAAAACTATCTAAAACTCGTGGACTATAACCGAAAAAAGGATATAGTTTTCACACCTAAGAGTAAAGTAACAACAGTTACCAGTGTTGCCTTTTTTGAGCGACAAATACAAACACTTACCACGAGGGATGCACATATGGGTGTAAAATTGATCACCTACTCCCATTTTGCACTCGACATATGTACAATGCTTTATCCCATCGCATCGCGTGGTTCGAAACCTGTATTTTACTTATGGGGTCATGTCTGCACTATTTTTTGACTGATAACACGTGAAAATTACAAATACTCATTAGTTTATGTGAAAATATATGAAAGAAGTATCATCTGAAACAATTTGAATAATATTTGAATAATTTCATGTTTTTTGCTATAAAAAAACATATCAAAACTTCGTTTGTCGCTCATCTTTATAACCACTCTTATTTATCAAAATAAAAGTATATCTACAATTAAACAGTGCAAATAGTCTATTTTAGATGCAAACAATTTTAAGTGGTCACGCCAACCTCTTGAAAAAGGGCTTGTGACTATCACTCTAAAATGTGTGAGCTCTCAAGTTCAATTACTGCTAGGTGCAAAGAACTTTAAGTGGCCACGCCAACTTCCTAAAAAAGGAGGGTTTTACCTGGTTTGAGTATGTGTGGCGGTGGGTTCAAACCCCGTGGATTAGTCGGCCAAAAGGTCGGAAATGATGGTTAACAAAAACAAACACAAACACAAAAAAAAAAAAAAAAAAAAAAAAAAAAAAAAAAAAAAAAATCTATTTTATATAAGTAATTAGTTAAATTTTCAGTTAGGTTTGAATTAAAGAATATCCCAATAAGTGTCAGATTGTATTATATATCATTTAGATTTTACATTATTTAGATTTCAGCTCAAAATTTACAATTTTATTTTAACTTAATTTAGAGACACATTTTAATAGCTTTTTATCTTTTTTTCCTGCTAACTACAAATTTTCACTAAATGAATATTTGTGACAGGAGAGGAAAAAAATTTTAAAAAAAAATTAAAACTAGAATTTACCAAGGCAAAAGTATGTATCTATCCTACCAAAAAGCAAAGAATATGAAATAATCTATTTTGTGTTTGGGTTCTTATTTTAAAAGGATACCTCCATTGGCCATTTGGTTCAATAAAGCGATGTGGGATACTATATACAAACATCTATTTTTTACATTCTACTGATTTTTTTTTTTAATTATTGTATTAGTTATTTAATTTACGTTTTCTTGTCTTTTTTGCAACATTTGTGAAAATTGTTTTGTTTTTAATGTGTATGTGTTACTAACCATAGTATAGGTAAATCTAACATCCAATGTATCTTCAAACACTTTTTGTATTCTTGATTTAATGATTTATTTCATATCATAGAACACTTAAGTAGGTAACACATGATTGATGTGTTGCACAACAAATGGTGTAAAGTATATTAAGTAACGACGTGAACGTGTCGTCGGCAAGCTAATTGAATGTTGTAGAGACGTATGTAGTTTTTTTTAATAGAAAATACGCAATCACCTCGACTCCAATAAGATTTAACCCTAACTGGACTTGAACACACTATCACTTTAATTTAATTCTCGAGGCAACTTCTATTGCATGTTTATCGCTAGACAAAATACATGCTTTGTTCACGCAACATGAATAACAAGTAAGATAATACCAGTCGAAAACTTCGAGTCATCCAATGTTTAGATAACTCTTGTCATACTGCTAGTTAAAGGATCAATTTTGCTATCAAGAACACATATCAAGAGATGATTTGCCACTCATTTTTAATCACTCTTATTTACCATTAAAGAACAAAATGAAAGTATTTTTGTCAGTTGATCAAGAAGTTAAATTTTCCGTTAGTTTTGCTAAAAAGGCATGCGTAGCTTGGAGTGAGAGTGTAGCGAGGGTAAGGAGGCCGCCTGAGAGGAAGGCAAACCGGCCTTTGTACTGTGTCTTTATGATACGTAACATTGTGTGAAAAGCTTGACCAAATAATTGTAGGTTCGAGTTCTACTTAAAATATGTTTTGAGGCATCTGATAAGCAGCTGTGTTTGGATGGAAACAAACTGCTGATATGACTATGATTGTTATACCTTTTAAATCCGTGGATAAGTATCATTGCCAATCACTCATATAACACTGTGTTCTACATTGTATTTTGTTACCGCTGGTCACGTGTTTTTGCTTAATATTATACAAAACATGACCAGTTTTAAAACACATTATTCAGTTTATTTCAAAGAGTAGTAAGCACAGAAGTCGTTTTAAAACACACTTATTCCATCTGATTACTTATCCCAGCTCCCTCGTGATCTTCGTCTAGACATTAGTGAGATTCCATTGATTTATTAAAAAAACCTGATTTTGGGTTTGGATGAAATTACTACTAGTATATAGTTGATGTTTTTACCAAATTTTAGTGGAAATTTTGTAGCTTATGATGCTGCCTTCGATCTATCGAATGGACCGGTGATGGAGCAGGTTAGCAGTCTTTTTTTAAATCTTTGATTTCGTTTCAAGAATTATGTTATGTTTGTTCGGTTTTAAATATACATAACTCATTTTCTAGTGTTTAAGTAGAGTGAAACTTATTCTGGTAATTTAGGAGTCAAATAAGCAGTTTTGGTTAGGAACGGTTGGGGATTCCTAATCAGAATTGCTTATCTGCCTATTTCTTTTTGAAATAAGATACTTTGAAGAAGATGTTATAAGTTGATTACTCAAAGCAACTTATTTCATTCAAAATTGACCGGTTGGATTAGTAATCAAATAACAATTTGAATAGGCAATCCCAAACACCCCCTATCAGTTTAGGAGTAGCATGTAAAATTTTCTGATATTCTGAGCATATAAGGTCTTTTTTTAATACAAACAGCCAAACGCCTGATTATATCTCAACTACGAACTTCAAAAGTCCATCAAAACACAATCTTAGAAATGATCATCTGATTATCACAACTTTGAACATCCGAGTTATAGCACATTCTCTCTTACTATATTTGCACAGTCTGCACAAATATGGAAATTAGTATTTAGTTTAGCAACTAGCATATGTTTTATTTATTACCGTTGTCAAAAAGAAATGTAATCTCTGATATATCAGTAATCTTTGGAACTGGGATCTATAACAGACACTGCACAGAGAAAATTGTGGTAATTGTGTTGACTTCAACATTCTACGGTGTGACTTTAAGAGTCAAAACTGTATCTTTGTTCACATATATTCTGATAAACGGGAGATATGCCGATAGGGTCTGAATTTTGTTTACCTATTGGTATATTTATTAAAATTTGAAAATGGGATTTGCAAAAAATACTACGTAGAAAAACATGTTACGTACTCTCATACTTGCAATGGGTTTGACTTTTGAGGTCAAGTTTGTATCTTTGCTACATGTTATGATTGTAGGTGAATGGGTAAATCGTGTATGTCATTAATCATGAAACGTGGTATATAAATACCAATACAAGAATGTTCTAGATTCGGGCCTTAGCCCATACGAATATTACATGGACTCAAACACTAACTGTAATACATACGACTAACAATGATGAGACTAAGTGAATATGACTATGTGAACTCACCTTGTTGAAACAGTGTGGACAAGAGCTAGGAATGGTGTTGTTAAACATATCTCGAGCATGGGAGTCAGCAGATACATTGACTTCAACGGCTTTGGTCAACAATTTACCCGTGTTGGTCAAATCTCTTACTAGCAACAACAAATCAGGCAAGAGTAAAAACCAATAGCTTTGAATATAAGTCTTTCATTAACACACGGGTTTCGTCCATCTAAGTTGATTCATATGCTGTTGGTGATTAGCACTCGGCAAACGTTTGACTTCTGCTGGTAAGAGGTTTCAGTCAATGGGGCAATACAGTCAAGGTGAACTGCAAAAGGTAACCTACATGTTAATCTGTATATACTTTTAGCAGTTTAAAGATGGTATTTTTTGCTATGGATCGAACTAGATGTGTTGGTTGGTCTTACTTTCATGAGAACTTAAATCTGGTAATAAGTAAGCTCGTAAATGACGTTCCTTCCCCTCTGAAGGTAATATGTTCCCGACTTTGTCAGTTTTGTGTTGTAAAGTTAGTATTTCGGCAAGTTTACTATTTATGACGGTTAAAATGTAAAGCTTGAGCATTGTGCATATATATATATATATATATATATATATATATATATATATATATATATATATATATATATATATATATATATATATATATATATATATATATAGTAGTAGTAACTCCTTAGTACTCTAAATCTATAATAATGATGCATTCGAGAGAAAGGTGAGTGATGAGATTGTTGAAGATGATGTCCATCCTGATTTCCTGTGAACTTCATCGTCTTGATTCATACTGCTAGATACAAATCCTGTTTTCACAAAAGTCAACCATTACAGGAGTGTCAAATATCCATCTTTACATTGCTATTGTGAGCTGATAATATCGTATAGCGTTTGCTTTAATCATTCACGAAGCCCCTCTCAAATTATTCCCTAAATTGGTCCTTCCGTTTTTTTAATAGAAGTATCAATATGAATGTATTTGTACCTGGTTCTTTTATGCCAAGTTGTCTGAGATTTAACCCAAAGACTAGACTCATATATAAGCATCAATATGAATGTATTAAGAATAGTGGACTCTATTTCTTTTTCCAAATGCGGGCATTTTTCGAGCTTTAAAAGTGATCAAACTTTTCCTTTGGAATATACATTTATGTAATACACTGTTCGACCAGTTTTGCTGTTGAGAAGTATTTACATTTATGTATATTTCTAACTTGCAATGACTATGTTGGTACACCGTATAAACATTTTTAATCACGTCAAGTTAAGAGGACCTGAAAAAATTAGAACTCAAGTGACAACTATGGCTTTTCTGTGTCTAGGTACAGTTAAGAATATACACGCACCTGTAATGGCCAATTCCGATTAAAGTAGCCCATTATTATAATGAATCAAATCATTTACTAAATATTACTTACAAAAATGTGAATAAAATCGATGTTCTCAAATACATTGCCAGAGTTATTGCATCATTTATAACAAAAATTACTTTATGTGAAAATAAACATGAAAAAAAGATTTTTGGTATGAAACGATTTTGAATAATATTTGAAATCGTACATTAAAAATGAAATATTGTAGTTGAATTAGTAGGTGTTTTATAATATGGTCATGCAAACTTATTTACCATTAAAGAACAAAATAAAAGTGTACTCAGATACCTAATCAATTAATTAAATTTTTTGTTTGAAATTGAAAATTATTTCATTAAAGAGGATTATTACATCCAATCTAAAATTTAAACTAAATTAGAAACAAATTTTAATATTCTTCTATCTTTTTTGCCTTTTCCAATGCTTACAACAAATTTTTATCAAATAAAAATCATTGGAAGCATTGGACGGATGAAAAAAAAGTAACAAAATATTAAAACTAGTAATTGAACAAAAGAGAAGTATGAAATTATCATACCAAAAAGCAAAGAAGAGGGACTGCCCTACTTGGTGTTTGGATTCTAATTTTATAAGGATCCCTCTCATGGCACTTTTCACCAATCAAGCGATGTGGGATACAAACATCTAACTTTTATGTTCTCTTGTCTTGTTTGTAGCCTTTGTGGACTGATAAATTTAAGGTGATCATGGTACTAAATTGCTTTCTTTTTTATGTGGATGTGTGTTACTGACCATATGATTGGTAAATCTAACGTCCAATGTATCTTCTAACACTTTTTGTTTTCTTGATTTAACGATTTACATCATATCAAAGGACACTTAAGTTAATAACACATGATTCTTGTGTTGCTCGGCAAATGGTGTAAACTCTATTAAGTAACAAGGTGAAAGTATTGTTACCAAACTAATTGTAAATTGTAGCGACGTATATAGTTTTTTTTAATAGCAAATACGCAATCACTTCGACTCAAGTGGGACTCGAACACACTATCACCTTGATTCTTGAGGCAACTTTTCATGCATGTTTGATATCGCTAGCCTAATTGCCAGCTTGTTCTCGCAACATGAATAACATCTAGAGTTGAGATCCATGAAGAACCAATACATGCCATAGAACCTATCAACCAATCATATCCATCCATTTATATTTTTCACCTTTTTTTTCAAAACAACATATCTTGCAAACGGTAAATCTTCAAGCTATAAAAAAAATACCATTGCGACGAGAATTAAATGATCTTTCTATAGATATGCATTGTTATATACTTTCGATGAACTTTTTTTTTTGTTTCCACCCAGAAAGAATCATATATGATTCGTAAAAATCATATATGATTCGTAAAAAATCATATATGATTCGATTCTTACAAATCATATATGATTCTTACGAATCATATATGATTTCTTAAGAATCATATATGATTCGTAAGAATCATATATGATTTGTTAAAATCGAATCATGTATGATTCTTACGAATCATATATGATTTTTTTGAGCGAAAAAAAAAGTTTATCGAAAAAAAAGTTCGTCGAAAGTATATAACAATGGATATCTATAGAAATATAATTTAATTCTCGTCGCGATGGTATTTTTTTTGTAACTTGACGATTTACGGTTTGCGAAATATTTAAGTTTAAAAAAAATGGTGAAAGTTTATTTTTTTATTTTGATAAAAAAAATAAGTGGCTAAGATTGCTTGATGGGTTCTATGGTAAAAGTTGGATCTATAAAGAACTTTTGGCATAACATCTAACATAATACCAGTAGAAAATATCGCCTCATTTATGTTCAATGAAGTCACCCATTTGTTTTCTTTTCATGTATGGTCATTTCTAACTAAGGTACTTGATCATTTATGTTATAACAATATAGTCTTTGAGAAATTCTTGGGTAGTGGTATTGTAATACCTGCAAAACCTTAAATTTTCCCCAAAACTGGTAAACTTTGTTCAGTTTGACATAAACTTCTACAATCACATGAACACTAAAATCGACACATGGCAAAGGAATTAGAAATGCAGACAAACTACGACCTTATATGCTATAATAAACTAGAAACTTGATTATCAACACTTTAAGCCATTAAACTTGTCTCATAAACAAGCCATTGTCCATTCTCCATTGATTTATTTTTAAAAACTAATTTTGAGTTTGGATGAAATTACTATATAGTTACTGTTTTTACCAAATTTTAGTGGAAATTCGTAGCTTAATGATGCTGCTTTCGATCTATCAAATGGACCGGTGATGGAGCAGGTGAGCAGTGTTTTTTCAAATCTTTGATTTCGTTTCAAGATTTATGTTATGTTTGTTTGGTTGTAAATATTCGTATCTCATTTTCTAGTGTTTGAGTAGACAGAAACTTATTCTGATAATTTAGGAGTCAAATAAGCAGTTTTGGTTAGGACCAGTTCGGGATTCCTAATCAAAACTGCTTATATGCCTATTTCTTTTTTAAATAAGCTACTTTGAAAAAGATGTTATAAGTTCTTTACTCAAAACAACTTTATTCATTCAAAAATGTCTGATGAACAAGTTGAATTAGTAATCAGACAACACTTTGAATAAGCAAGCTGTAAAATTTTCTGATATTCAAATATAAGGTCTTTTATCTGATATGAACATTGAACAGTCAAACGCCTGCTTATATCTCAACTACAAACATCAAAAGTGTATCAAAACACAATCTTAGAAATGATCATCTGATTTTTACAACTTATCCGAGTTAGTGCACATTCTTTCTTACTAAATTTGCACGGACAACACAAATATGGAAATAGTGTTTAGTTTGGCAGTAACTAGCATATGTTTTGTTTATAACAGACACTACTGATAGAAAATTGTGGTAATTATGTTTACTCCAATATTCCATGGTGTGACTTTTAGAGTGATAATTGTATCTTTGTTTCAAAGAAAGGAAAAAGGTGTACAGTAATAAAAACATATCGATAACTAAGTTCCCAGTTCAAGAAAGTGTCTTTGGGACCATTAGCCTCAAAATCGGTTAGTTGCGTCCCACCAAAGAACGGTGCCAATAAAACGGACCCCCTAACACGAACCGGGTCAAGACTCTTTGAACCAGCCCCTAACCTCACTGCCACATTATGAGCAATGTTCCCTCCAGCCGAATCACCAAAAATGAAAACACGACTAAAGTCCACACACTCAACCAACCATGGATCCGGCTGATCAGCTGCCATAAGTTGATGCCTGAAGCCACTTAACAGAATGAAGCCCATCTTCAATAGCCAATGGCATACGGTTCTAAGGGGCTAGCCGATAGTCAGGAGCCACAATCACAGCTTGTAGAGCCGACGCCAACTTAAAACAATAATTTTGACAATTAGGCCATGTTCTTGAACCATTGCAAAAACCACCACCATGGATGTGATACGTACCAAAAGGATATGACTATTCCAGGATTCAATAAAGAATCGAAGAAAGCCTAATTCAACAAGCAGTAGCTCAAGAAGATAAGAATAGAGACTCGAACATGAAGAATAGTGATTGTTATTAGGAAAGATGTATTGTACAGATAGAGAGATAGTTGTTTACAATTTGATAAGCTACTTTTGCAATGAACTATTGATGTATTTATACAAATGAAAGTGAACAGAAAATGGCGGGAAATCCGGTTATTGTTCTGTTTGGCTTGTTTGACTTTTTATCTTGACTTCTGTTGACTTGAATTGTGACCCATATCAGGATGTAGTAAAACACTGGAAGCTTTTTACCCACTACATTAGCCAGCTTGTAAAGACGAAGGAAAAGATTGTTGGGCTGATCAAAGATGACATCTTTCCAAAGAACCGATTATCTGCAGTCTTTTGTCACATGTTTGACCTCTGCCGGAAGAAGGTTTCAGTCAATGAGGCAATATAGTCAAGGTGAACTACAAAGGGTAACCTGTTAAATCTTGGGTTACCGATGGGTTTTTTTTTTTTTTTTTGCATGGACCGAAAGAGGTTTGTTGACCTGAAACATTTTTGTCCAAATCTTTTGATATTGTTGTAAGCAATTAGAATGACAAAAATACTTACAAAAGGTACATTTGTGTCAAAATATAACGCTTATTAAATGAGAGGATAGAGTTTCTTATTGATAATTTTGTATTGGTTAGATTTCCAAAGCAATGATATCAACCGGGAAGCTTTTGTCTGCCACTCCTGTAGTTGATGAAACCGACGGAGGGTCGAAAGAGGAAACTCGGATGTTCAAGGTATTTTTTTATTTTGTATATCGAATGAAAATTTGACAAAATATCATGAAAATTTTGTTAGAATTCAATTACCATGACAATCATATAAATCAAAGTGCACACGTATGCGGAAGCGTAGAATCAAGTATAACACATAAATATTAACTAAAACATAAATAAGAACGTACCGTGGTGATTCTAGCCCGAACAAGAATCAAAAGCAATAGTCTTTAACAATATGAAGAACCCTAATTAGGGTTTATATGGATCAATGATTAACCCCTTACCGTTTTGTTAATCGATCCCTTGATAACAACAAAAGTATGTTGTTACCTCGTTCTTGTACACACAAACTACCAACGAATAAAGGTTTGATGCAAGTAAACAAAACACTTATATTATTGCTATGGAAAAATCGATCCAAGATCCCTTGGAGGGTTTGAACCGATCGGCCATAAAGAAAGAAACAAGGAGAAAAGAATTAGGGTTAGTGTGTGTGCACAAAAGATGTGAAACCCTAATCCTTGGCCTTGTATATATACTAGAGGATTTCTTGGTGACCAAGCAAACATGGGTTGGGCTTGACCCACCCTTGTTCGACCGGCCATAGCATCCCACAAGGGATTCTAGATCCTTCTTGACACCCAAGTTACACTCTAGTCCTTATCTTTCATTACTAATGATAGTTAGTCCATACGGTTAATAACTAACGACCATTTAGTCCATTAAGTGTTTATAAATATATATATACGATACATTTAACATATATATATTTATTATACATTATTCTTGTTTGTAAAGTGTGCAATCCCGAGGTCTCGGGTTCGATACTAGACATTTACATATTAATATATATCCATATATTTAACAGCTCCCACTTGGATATCTATTAATAGTAAAATGACATTGGTTAGCGTCTTGCAACACTCCAATGCCCCTAGTTCAATCCGAGCTAGGTTTTCTGGAAAAACCTTTAATGATTCATCATTATAATTATCCTTTTGTTTCTAATACCACATTAATAAAGATGTGAGGTTCTTTATTAAATTTCTGTTTCTCGTCTCTTAATGATTTAACAAAATTACCAAAACATCTGAACGTATTCCAGATAGACTTTGGGCGTGGCCACGCAAACATTTTGTCAACCCTACGAGGGGCCCAGCAGTATTAAACTTCTGAACAAATCAGAAGGAACAAATTCTCTCTTGACTACAAGAATAACCCATGAACTTTGCAACACTTCTGAAAACAACCCTTATGACTCCCTGTTACGGTGAGCGGTAGATTGCTTCACAAAAATGCACTACATCCACGACACTTATCTGGTATCTCAAGTCTGAGGATAACTTTAAATATGATTCTCACATTAAATATTAAATCATATTATTGGGATAAGTCCAATATTCAATTCATCGAATATCATGTGAAATTGGTATGTCAACGCATCAATATACTTTCAAGTATATTCTTAACCAATACTCAGATTTGTCTTAGTTTAATGATATTCCCATATCATTAATCGACAATGGACAATTTAGAACAACATAAGTTATTCACGGATTTAAACATGCAAATATAGGACACAATTTATTATTAATGAAAGCAAACGTACTAAGTACTTTAATTCATTATAAATAATAATTGCTCAATGTCCTTTATCCAAATACCAAAATAGATCAATGCATGATAATTCTAGTTAATGAATCTTGTCTCAAGTAATAACTTGAAGATAAATTATGCCTCAAGTAATGACAATCATACTTGTTTATAAGGCATTTATTTCAACTAACTTTGATCTATCCGAATTTTGAGAATACTTAATTCAAGAATTCATTAAGTAAAATTCTTGTATGTGTACATCCAACTATCTTGATATAGCCACATAATTCTTTATAAATAGTGTGGTATCCTCATTCACCAATTTATGATAATCAAACTTTCAAACCTTTTAAAGTTTCAAGTATTCTAATTCTTTAATGTATAATGCAACTATGCTCTTAGTAAGCACAACTAGTTCTCATGGCCATTAACAAGGATAAAATCCTACCATGACTAGTTATTGAGTGTCATCTCAATTAAACCAGCATCATTGTATATTAAACACAATATGCTCTTAAACTTTCCGTAAACTTAATATCCAATGTGTAATGTTTAGGAGCTATTCCAATTTGAGGATCATTATTCTAATTTCAAACATTTTCCATTAGAATATCTATTACACAAGTTATATAATAACTTTTAATTGGATATCAAATATTGTTAAATCATCTAAGCACTTAAGCATGATACAACAATAATATAATGCACATGAAAATCCTTCAGTCAAACTTAGATTTTATTCATGTTTGATCTTTACAAATATGTATATCCATTTAGTCATCCTAAATAATATATTATATTCTATTTAGAATTTATTTACCACACTTGTTTATTTAATAATAAACTTTTGTTTCAAGGTTGTATGTTATATTTCCTAAATCTTTCAAGTAACGTTTCGTTCCAAATTAAGTCTAACCTTTTACTTATATGGAATGTTACTCTTATATGTTATACAACATATATGATTTAGTAAATCATAACATAATACTCCCACTAGCTTTCTGGAATACTTAGAAATTACCTTATTTTAATTATAAACCTAAATATAGATTTAATAATTTATCATAATAATAATTTCCTAGATGCATGCATTTATCCATTCATGGATTATTGCATTTTGTACGCTTCCAAAGATTTTCTTGAATTCATAAACTCCTTTTTGATTACTTATCGTCCTCGCTCAAGTAATTATTCAAGAAAGAGTTTTTGATATTCCATTGTCAAATTTCACATTCATGTAAATATGACAATTACCATCTTTATATCTTTAATGTACTTAAGAAAGAGTATTCAATCATAGTTAATTGCTTAAGTATGATTAATAATCTTGTCATAAGATATTCATTAAGATATGTGTACAATTTTTTGTCCATATGATTATAAACTCATCATAATTCTCTAACTATTAAGAATTTAAGATAAACCAAATTTTCTAAATTTGAATATCTTTATGAACAGCATCTATAACATTCATAATATGAGTAATTCACCCAATTCATTATTTTGGTAATACAACATCATATAATCATCAGCATATTAATTAAATATCTGAGATATCCAAGTGGATCTATGAATGATAATTCCATCATCTTGAGGTTTATCATTTACATGTTAAGCCTCATCATGATTTTAACTAGTGTGGTTTTAGAAGATTATGTATCTTGTAATTCTATCTTTTCTAGATAAAATTCTCCCACTTGCCTTTAGCAATATAGAGATTATCTATAACTACTTAGCAATTAGAGCAACAATCCAATTTTCTCTTTTAGGACATTACAAATACACATTGATAGTTCCTGATATTCTTTTGTTAACAACCTTCTTATAAGTAACTTAACAAATTCAGAACTTCAATTTAAGACTTAATGTGATTCATCACAACAACGTCTTATTAATCTTCTAGGAGTCTAATTGAGTATATTCAAGCCATACTCAATTTCTAACCTTGATAACTTTCAGAAGAAAAGAAGTCATAGTTATCTTTAATCAAACAATACCAATAGAGTTTGATTCTTTCTAATTGAACATACTATTCATATGTGATACTTCAATTAGAATTAATATTGTAAGAAGATCTAACAATATATATAAGATAACCATATTCCTGTTGGCATACTTATTTACCAACTAAGTCAACTTAATGGTATAATAGTATTTCCAAGCCAACTGCATGCTTTATAACACAAGTACTTTTAATCAAGTCACTTCATGTTTATGTCTTATAAAAACATAAACTTGTTATAATCTCACTATACGTTATTAATCATTGATTAACTCAATGACTTCTTGTATATGTCTTAATTAAAAGACCATAACAAGTTAACGTCTTACTTAATTATAAGTCTTGTAATACTTAGAAGACTTTATGTTTATAAATATACAATAATGTATAAACATGTATAATTAAAGTAATCATGAACACCATCATTTGGTTTCATTAATATTTTCAAGTTAACATACTACTTCATTTATTTATGTCATTCTAAGAATACATAATTATTGAAGTAGTCTTATATTACTTCATGCATTTATGTCATTCTAATAATACATAAATGTTAAACTTGAAGTAGTATCGTTATTGACACATGTTCTAATAGATGTCTAATTTAGAAACTGTAAATTATCCATGTTGTTCTCACACATACATGGAAATTCACCTTGTTGTTAATATTTAGCCTGCGTCTCACGTTTACTAAATTCCAACACCAAGTGTTTCTAAGATTAGATGTATTAATCTAATTAGAATTGTAATCTCTTACTTGCAGTTAAGAGAATCCTTTGAATCATATTCTTATGTGTTGTACCTTGCACACAATGTAGATTTCTCCCACTTGTGCATGGTACAACACCATGTATCATATAAACAACACGCACGCGTTTGTTAATGTGAACAATATGATTTGTGTCATTAGCATAACTAGTAGATATAGAGTTACTCAATCAATCAAGGAAACGTACATGACTATCCTTGAAAATATTAGTGTCTATATTTGGAAAGTAATTACCTTGAGATATTCAAAAGATAATCTAAGTTACAATCAAGACAATAAGTCTTGTAACTCCCACTGAATTAGAGAACATAATAATAGTCCCTTATTCATTCATAAGAACACAATACTCCCACTAAATTTGACAACATTGTAAATGTTTCATTAATTAGTGAAAGAAATAGTGTACTATTTACTTTCCTACATCTTTTAAGAAAACCCATTCAAACAATTATATAGGTTATAAAAGGATGTAATCTACTACATAAATGTGATTCATCACATTTCAAATTATTAACTTGAAAAAGCTGGGCATGCAATTTCTTCCTGTATAGATCTACCATTCCAACAATTGTATGTAGTATCTTTAAATGGTCAAATCAAAACAACTAGATAAAATAATCTAATTTGTCTTTTACCATTATGCAGTAATCAGTCTAGTTTCTAATTTAATAACTCATAAGGTGCATATACTCTTACTATTAAAGTTTGGTATGAGTTATGTATTTAGAATTTAGACAATTCTAATCGTCCTATTATACCTTTCTCATTCATGAAAAGGAATAGGATTTAAGTCTCACACTTCTCGTAATGGAAAGAAGACTATATTTATTCTTTTGTAAATATTGACTCTAACCAAAAACCCAAGCGGGTGTAGATCAATTAAAAGAATAACTTACGTTTACGTTTTTGAGTTGCATTAATACAGTTAAAGAATTTACAAAATTCAATTTTAGTATTTTCGATAATTTATATTTCCAAGAAAATATAATACCCAAGGTTATATTCATATAACCAACTAATTTCTTGAAAATCTAGGATCCAACTTTACATAGATTCCACCACATCAGTTGATCTGCTAGTGGTGAAAGTATAAAAGATGGTAATCTGTCGAACAATAATTGGCAAACACTTTTCCAATTCCTAGATCATTATGGGATTTACATCAAATTGATTCATCAATTTGTCATGTAAGCATGTTTCATCCCATCTCATGCCTTAAGCTCTAGGTCTCACGCATCAACTTAATTAAGTCGTCTAACTTAGAAACTGCAAATTCTCCATGTGTGGTCTCACGCACACTCGGAAATTTACCTTGTCATTAAAATTTAGCCTGCGTCTCACGTTTACTAAATAATAACTTCAAGTGTTTCTTATAGTTAGATGGCATGTAACTTAAATTTTTAAGGGTATTTAGTTTGATGTGAAAATCAAAACATGTACAAAGATGCATGCACTCATCTTTATAACATAAGTTTTCATAAAAACTTTTTATATCCAATTCGTGAAATTAATACACAAAGTTTTACTTGAGGTTTATGCCAAAACCCTAAGATGACTTTCTACAATGATGATTTTAAAAGTAATTCGTTTAAGACATATTCAAGATTGTGATAACCAAGGCAGACTCTAAGGCTCTTTTCTAAGCCTTCAAATCACGGTTATGAATATCATCTTAAAAGACTTAATTTTAAAAGCATATTTGCACAAAACATCATTCAAGCAAAAGTTTATGGATTCAATCTCAAAATAGTAATAAAGTTTGAATTTTGCTAGTCTCGACTGGGAGCTGATTACCGTGCGAATCGGACCACGATTGTCATAAGACCTTTGCAAGATTCTTACTTTATCACTTTAGGGTTTCACAATTATTAGTCCGTTTTAATTTTCTTTATGAAAACACCCTTTTATTGCTTACATCAAGTCCAACTAAAAAAACAATAAAACAAGTAGCAAAGAAAATCAAACAAACAATAATAATATAAGTGAAACAATTAGCCACATGCAAACCGTATTAGAAAAGATCCTAATAAAATCAATTCTAGGTATAAAACGCATGTAATCAACTAAGGCCTTCACCTCTTAATGGAGGTGAGCCACATACATTGACGAATCAATTGCGTAGGCCAAAGCTAAAAACACACCACATAGCATATAAAATTGATTTTAATATGTATTGGAGTCTTCCCCAATTTAAGATCTATCTAAATATGTGACAACAAAACAAGATCCATGACAAACATGCATGTAAGTCACGGATTAAAACCTAACAATTAGCAATTAGGTCACAAGATACGTTCAATTAACCGGTTAATGACCTAGGGTTTCTAGTGATTACACATAATCAAGAAAACCACAAAACCCTAATTAGGGTTTCATGGGAAAATCGACCCCCCCCCCAAAATTAGGGTTAGGGTTTCGAAATTTTTAGAAGAAAAATAGGAAAAACCCTAGATAAAAAAAAACATGTATCTAAAACAATTAAAGATCCGGTTTTTATTACGTTTTAGTAATCAATTACATGTTATACATGGCTCGTGATGCCACTGTTAGAATTCAATTACCATGACAATCATATAAATCAAAGTGCACACGTATGCGGAAGCGTAGAATCAAGTATAACACATAAATATTAACTAAAACATAAATAAGAACGTACCGTGGTGATTCTAGCCCGAACAAGAATCAAAAGCAATAGTCTTTAACAATATGAAGAACCCTAATTAGGGTTTATATGGATCAATGATTAACCCCTTACCGTTTTGTTAATCGATCCCTTGATAACAACAAAAGTATGTTGTTACCTCGTTCTTGTACACACAAACTACCAACGAATAAAGGTTTGATGCAAGTAAACAAAACACTTATATTATTGCTATGGAAAAATCGATCCAAGATCCCTTGGAGGGTTTGAACCGATCGGCCATAAAGAAAGAAACAAGGAGAAAAGAATTAGGGTTAGTGTGTGTGCACAAAAGATGTGAAACCCTAATCCTTGGCCTTGTATATATACTAGAGGATTTCTTGGTGACCAAGCAAACATGGGTTGGGCTTGACCCACCCTTGTTCGACCGGCCATAGCATCCCACAAGGGATTCTAGATCCTTCTTGACACCCAAGTTACACTCTAGTCCTTATCTTTCATTACTAATGATAGTTAGTCCATACGGTTAATAACTAACGACCATTTAGTCCATTAAGTGTTTATAAATATATATATACGATACATTTAACATATATATATTTATTATACATTATTCTTGTTTGTAAAGTGTGCAATCCCGAGGTCTCGGGTTCGATACTAGACATTTACATATTAATATATATCCATATATTTAACAAATTTCACAAAATATCTTGTGGCCCTGCAATATATTGTGATAATTTTGGCAGTTTGGAGAGCTTCAAATTGAATTAACATGAGAGAAAGCTTACATTGGTGCAGCTATTGGCTTTGTATATGCGAAATTTTCATAACTTTTTTGTGTCATACTTGTAATGCGAAAGGGTTTTATAGCTTTGGATGACCTTGAACTATGAAATGTTCAGGATTATTTCATGGGAACTAAGTCAAGGCATTCAGAATGTGCCCAAGAGCACATTCCAATATGCAAATGAAAACGCTTTGTTGATTGCCAAGGTACTGCGTAACCATCATGCTTATCGATTGTTTTTACTGGAGCTGAAACAAGAGAATGCCTGCTATTACGGAATATGGAATTTCTCCAACCATGAATGCAAGATCACCACACTAGAATTGCCTTTGATGGGTCATCGTGAACATCTTGACTGTAAAGTGGCGGGTCAGGTAGGATGGGTAAAATGTATCATTATGTCCAGGTTGGGAATTAATGTTACTCAGAATTTTCGGAGCATCTAAAAGTTACAGTAAAAAAATAATCAAAAAAAAAGTTACAATGAAGTTATGTGATTTAAAAGACTATTGTTTTTAATTATAGTTCCATAATGTTTTTAGGTGTTAAAATTCGTAAAATATGAGTTTCGGGCTTAATGTTCTTGAGTGAGGAAGAAGACGCAGGTAAATTAGTCATTTTGCATGCCTTTGACCTTGACTAACGGGGGATTATTCGAACAAAAGTAGAAACCACATAAACGTTTTTCGCAATTATAAGTTTTGAGTAAATGGTCTTGGAGGGGAGTGTAAGTAGTGTGGAATTGAGAGTGGTGAAAGATGACACTTCATGGTCCATACTTTACATTCCCACAGGAGGTATTGGTTGGTCCTCACCCAAGGAGTGTGTTTCCAGTTATATGAAACCATTTTTTGAGATGGAAATGTAGTATAACTGGAAGAGCCCTTGCTGTGGAGGAGTTATGGGTACCTAGCGAAGCCATTAACTCTTATTGCTATGTTTACTGTGGATGTTGGATGAGTGAGCATGGCAAAAGAGTAAGATGAAAATGTAGCTAGATGGTAGATGCAATTAAGGTGAATTGGTGGTGTATGTTTGTTTTGCTGAGTTTCTGGTATAGTGTTGTCTTAGATTGTATTCTGTTAGATGTACTAGTTTTGTTGTCTGATGGTTATAACTAGCAGTATTGTTCTGAGTATAAAGATTTGGGATATGTCCAAATCTTTCTTCTATTCTTATGATGTACATATGTTTGGAAGATTAATATAATTCACCTTTGCATCAAAAAAAAATTATAAGTTTTGAGAACATCTCTGGCGAAAATGGAAAACCACAAGAACATTTTCTACATTTTACCCTTGAAACTAACATTTAAACTTATTTTAGAAACAAATTTTAATAATGTTTTATCTTTTTTTAGAAAGTAGTAGAAATTTTTACTAAATAAAATTCCCACTACATGCCAAAAGAGTAACAAAGTATTAAAGCTAGTAATTTAGCAAGACAAAAGTATGAAGTTATCATACCAAAAAGCCTAAAACATGTACTACTCCATTTGTTCTTTGGCTTTTATTTTATAAGGACCCCTCTATTGGTTATTTGGTTCAATCAAACTATGTGGGGATACTATATACAAACATATTTGTTTGCTTAAATGATAAATTTAAGGTGAACATGCTATAGAATTGCTTTCTTTTTTTATGTGAGTGTGTTATTGACGATAGGATTGGTAAATATAACATCCAATGTATCTTCAAACAAATTTTTCACAAAAAAACGACAATTTTCAAAAGAAGAAAATTACATTTCATGACTAAAAATTAAATGGGGCTCTTGTCATACCTAGCTCCTATATAAGTTTGTCTCTGATATCAATAATTCATTTGTCCCTCCCACTTTTGTTAATCATAAAGAACAAAATAAAAGAGTATTTTATATACTAAAAAGATGACATATATTTTCGTTAGTTTTACTAAAAGGCTTAAAGCATGTTGTTTTGGAATCTCCCCATTCAAATAATTTTAGTTTGAATAACCAACACGCTTCCTAACCAACTTACTTTCTAATAAATTAATTTTAAAATCTTTCCATAATAAGTAAGAAAAAAATAGTCCCAAATATATATTATACTATAGTATAGATGTTGGTTGTCGTTAAAAGAAAATTCTCTTAGTTTTGAAAAGAATTCTCTTAGTTTTGAAAAGTATTCCAGTGGTTATCACCACATCCTACTATATGTTATTTAAATCTTACATTATTTAGATCTTTAACTTGAAACCAACATTTATACTATTTTTAGAAACACATTTTAATACCTTTTTATCTTTTATTCAAAGTTACCAGCAAATTTTCATCAAATAAAAATGTGCTTGCAAACTCGAAAAAAGTAACAAAATATTAAAACTAATAATTAGAACAGAAGTATGAAGTTATCATACCAAGAATGTGCTCTTCTCATTTGGTGTTTGGCTTCTGATTTTATAAGGATCCTTCTACTGGTCATTTCATTCAATCAAGCGATGTGGGATACTAATTATTGCATTAATTTATGCTCTCCTTTTTTTTTTTTTTTTTCTTTTTTTTCATCTTGTTTGCACCTTATGTGCAGTAACAAATTGAAGGTGAGCACATTGCTAAATTTTTACTTTATTACTATGTGAGTCTCTATTACTAACCATAGGAATGGTAAATCTAACGTTCAATGTATCTTTAAACACTTATTGTTTTCTTGGTTTAACAATTATTTCATATCATGGAACACTTAAGTTTGTAACTCATGAATGATATGTTGCTCACCAAATGGTGTAAAGTATATTAAGTAACGAGGTGAACGTGTCGTTGGCAAACTAATTGAAAGTTGTATCGACGAATATAGTTTTCTTAATAGCAAACACATAATCATTTTGACTCAAATGGGACTTGAACACACTATCACTCTAATTTAATTCTTGAGGCACCTTTTAATGTATGTTTGATATCGCTAGACAAAATACATGCTTCTTCACGCAGAATAACTAGGCCCACTAAAGAGCATGTGCAATAGGGTCACATGGCCACATTTTCTTTAGGGGCCTCCAAATTACTAGCCCAACTTTTAACCACTTCGACAACGTCAAGCTAACGGAGATCATCAAAACGAGGCTACAACCGCGGTATCAACATGTAAGCCGTACTACTCTTAGAAGTGATGCTTTTAAATTATGGAAAACGGCTAAAAAATAAATAATTGAAGGTTTTCGTCAATATAAATATGGTGTTTCTATAACTACGGATACTTGGACCGCACCACATAGTACGGCAAATTCTTATCTCGCCGTTACGGCTCATTGGTTTAATCCCGAATCTTGGTTATTAATGAAACGGACAATCGCTTTTAAATTATTTGGTTATCCTCATACGGGATGTAATTTAAGAAAAATTTTGCATGACACTTTAATTGAATATAATTTAGATGATAAAGTTTTTACGATTTCACTAGATAATGCATCAAATAATACTAGAGCTATGGACTTGTTAAAATTACGTGTAAAACCTATTTTAGATGGTGCTTTTTTTCATTCCCGTTGTGTTGCTCATGTTATAAATTTATCCGTACAAGCGGCATTAAAAATATGTGATAGTTTATATACGAAATTTAGGGGTTTATTAGTATTGATATATAAATCGAGCAACGAACGACAAATAAACTATAAACGTTTTCGTAAAATGTGTAATGAAGAACCCCTAGGACCTTGCCTTGATAATAATACTAGATGGAATTCTACTTGCATAATGTTTGAAAATATATTACGACAACGTGCGACTTTACAAGCTTTTAATCAAAGACTTACTAATAAAAATTTGTCCAACATAATACTAAACGACCAAGATTGGGATCTACTAAATGAATTAACTATGTTTTTACAAGTTTTTAAAGAGGCAACAACTATATTATCGGGTGTTTATTACCCAACTAGCCCATTAGTTTTAAAACAAATTTATGCTATGACGGAAAAATTATATGATTTAAAAAACTCACCTTCACGAATGTTTAGAAAAATGGTTAAAATTATAAAAAATAAATTTATAAAATATTTTGCTAGTTTACCTTTGGTTTTTACTTGTTCCGCCGCACTTAATCCATGTTTAAATGTTGGAGGTGTAGAACTTTTAATAAAAAAAATAATGGAAAATTTAGACTTATCTTTTGGGTTAGACGGTGATGACGTGGGCTATATAGAATCTCAAATTTTTAGATTTAACGATCATTTTCAAAAATTGTTTGGCATTTATGCAACAAAATATGGTCACCAACAAAACCCAATTGTTGACCAAATGCGGGCCGGATCATCCCAAATGACAAGAGACATTAATATAAACCTTTATAATTCTTTATTTGAAGACGCTACAAGGCGTCAACGATCATCGGCCCCAACAAGCGAATTGGGACAATATATGGCTACAAACTTTTTAAGAACTTTAAGTCCCAATGAGTTTGCAAACTTTGACATTTTGGCTTGGTGGAAAGAAAGGGAAATTCAATATCCGGTTTTATCCGCTATGGCTCGTGACTTATTAGCGGTCCAAGCTTCGACGGTAGCTTCCGAATCGGCCTTTTCGGTTAGTGGTCGAATTATATCGGATAGAAGGACAAGACTAACATGTGAATCCGTTGAAGTATGTGTATGTTTGAAAGATTATTTGGACGGAGTAGATAGGATACAACATGAATCATCGTTGGAAGGTCCAATATTAGATAAAGAGATTGAAGAAGGTATAATAAGAGAAGAAGAAGAAGCGGGGATATCACCTTCGTCTTCGACTACGAATACCGAAGGCGAATTAGATGAAGGTGAGTTTGAAGAATTTGAAGTTGAAGATTTAAATGTACAAGATTTTTTGGAAGAAAATGATCTTGATGACGACTTGAGTGACTAGTTGAGTATAACGGGTGATGGCAATGCCGAAGCTCGATATACTTGATTACACTAATATGTTTTTGGGTGATGGTCATGCCGAAGCTCGCAAAATGTATTAGTATTCATATGTTTTTATGATTGTATTGTTTAAATAAAAGTTATGATTGTATTTTTTTAGTTGTATAATTGTATTGTTTAAATAAAAATTATGATTGTATAATTGTATTGTTTAAATAAAAGTTATGAGTATATTGTTTAATTATATGTTTGATAATTAACAAGTTATAACCGAAAAAAAAAAAAAAAAAAAAAAAAAAAAACGTTCGAAAAAAACGAACCCGGTAAATAACCGAAAAAAAAATCCGAATCCGAACATTTATAACCGAAAAAAACGAACCGGTAAAAAACCGATTCCGAAAATTTATAACCGAAAAAAACTGATTTCGAACATTTATAACCGAAAAAAACGACTCCGAAAAAACCAAACCGAACCGAAACTGGTTTTTAGAAAAACTGGTTTTTTGATAACCGGTTTTCTAAAAACCAAAAACCGGTTTTAACCGGTATATTTGCACCTCTAGGGGTGTTCATGGGTCGGGTAATAAACCGAATAGACCGAAAACCAAACCGAACTAAAAAAAAACCGAATCGAACATATAATCGAACCGAACTTATTAAAACCGAACCGAACCGAATTAAAAATTCGGTTTTCGGTTTGGATATGGGTTTGTCTGAACCGAAAACCGAAATATTTATATATTTATATATTTATATTATTTTTTATATAAAAAATATCCATTAAAATTTTATACTAATATAAAAAACACTTTTTTATGTTTGAAATGTTTTGTTTTTTTGCCAAAAATATATATAATTAAATTAAAAAAATACATAAATAGTGTAATTCAAGTACAAATTTCGGTTTTCGGTTTTGATCCATAACCGAACCGAACTTCGGTTTGGTTCTCGGTTCGGTTCGGTTATAGATATTTTCGGTTCGGTTCGGTTTTCGGTTATGACCCAAAATTTTTTTTTAACCGAACAACCCGAACCATATAAACCGATTAACCGAGAACCGAACCGATGAACGCCCCTACATATGACTGTTTAAATTATCTACTGTGTTTCTGAACATTTTCATGTGTTCTTTAACTGATTTCTAGTTTAATATTGAATTATTCAATATTCGATAGTCCATTTCAAAAAAAATTATTATTCGATATTCTATAGTTCGGTTTGAAAAAAATTAAAACACACATGGTGATGTAATACGATCCTATACCATTTTTTATTTTTTTATGCTTTTTAAGAAGTTTCAACACTATTAAGACTTTACTACATATATTTAAGTTAGTGTGTTCAAGGGCCTCGTTTTTCATTTGGCACAAGGCCACCAAAATTATCGAGACCGCCATGTGAATAACATGTAATATATAACCATTAGAAAACTTCGAGTCATTCATTTGTTTAATAACTTTTGTCATACTCCTAGTTAAAAGAGCAATTTTGCTGAACACATTCTTATTTACCATTAAAGAACAAAATGAAAGTATATTTGCCATTAAACATTGCTAACAGTTTCTTTAAGAAACTTAATCAATGAGTTAAAATTTCCTTTAGTTTTGCTAAAAAGACGTGTATCCTACTGATACCTGACGTTCTGTGAAAAGCTCGACCAAATAAGTGTGGGTTCGAGTTCTACTTAGAATATGTGAGATGTAGTTAGTTGTCGCTAAAAAGGTAAAAAGAAACAACGTTATGATAGTCTTGAAAGTTAAAATATATTCCATTGGGTTATTTTAAAAACAAATTTTATTAATCTTTTATCTTTCTTTGATAATTGACAACAAGTTTTCATCAAATGAAAACCTCTTATATGATGGAATATGCGCACATTATATATGTACTTATATGGCTAAGTATATGTGACCTCATGGGATCACACAGAATTACACGTTGATATCTAAGTTATAATATAAATAATGTATTGATGTTATATTAATACCAAAATGATTTATAAGTTGTTTTTACCTATGTATTTATTATATAACATACTAACCCTCTTTACTAACATTTTTATTCGATATACTTTGTTCAGATGACAGAATTGCCACTTTTTCTCTGGTCGACTGTTGTGATTGAGGAACGCCAGGGTTTTAACAAGGTATTGTGGAACATGACTCTTCACGTATTTACAGGTCTTTAATCACATTTGTACTTCAACTCTATGCTTAGATTTATGCTATAAGTAAGCTATTTCATTGTTAACACATGGTATTTGTGGTTACAGCAAACGCATCAAAAAAATTTCTAGACGACCACCATTAATCAGTGTTAGCAAAGGTAATAAAGAAGCACAGAGGGAAATGACGTCCTGTGTTTCAACTAGCATAGAATATGATCGAACATCTACAAGCAGCTTTATTGCTTGGATACACCGTCAAAAGAACTTTTATTGAACTTCACAAAATTACCGATTAATTTACTTATTATCGTTAAATTTACTTGGCTTTGGTTTGGCAAAATTAATGCCTCATTCTCTTAAATAAAATGTTCTCCCTCTTTCGTTTAGATTACTTAGATGAACGCTGCAAAGAAAGTTTAAAGAGTGAACCAGCTTGAAAGATGGAGAGAAAGATATGTAGCGTTTTTGCTGCTGTTTGGGGTCAAATGTACAGTGTTTAGGTAAGCTTATTTAATAGCTAAACCTTTTTATTTTATAACCAGTTTAATAGCTTATGTGATATCGAAACACAATAAAGCAGTCTGTGTACTTTCATAGCCTTTGCGCATGATTTATGGGCTTATGTGTGTAACAAGTTCCCGATTTCCCTTCCAACATTGTTTTCTTTTGCGAGGTAACACCAGGAAATGGTGGACAAACTTAAATAGTTTTGAAATTAACGTGAAATGAGCATGAAACAATACTATATTGACCATGAAAACACATGAAAAGACGAAATGTTCCTTTGTTATTTTCTTAAAAAAAAACCGTGCAATGATCAATGCCGTGAAACAACCCTCGCTGTTGCAGTAGCAAACTCGATGCCCACCTCGTTTTAATAACCTTTTATCACTCTTTCATAACTGACAACAAATTTTCATCAGATGAAAAGCTCTTTCCAAATATGAATGAGTGTAACAAACTAGTAAAACTGGTAATTTAAGCTCATGGATATACCATTCTCCAAAAAAAAAAAAAAAAAAAAAAAAAAAAAAAAAAAAAAAAAAAAAAGCCTGTAACTTTACATCCAAAACTCGTGCATAACCGAATACAAATAGGATCTCGTTTTATTTTCAAAGAGTAAATCAACAACAATTACCAGTATCCCCTTTTTGACCCGGAAGATACAAAGACTGACCATGAGTCCAACTACGAGGGATGCACTGATGGGTGCAAAATCCATTATTAAGTCATAAGATCTACCATTGCTAGTAATCACCAAACTAATACTAATAGTGACGATCAAACCAACCACACAAACAAAAATGAAAGTTAATAATATGGTCATGAATTTATTAGTTTCTACACTTAAAAGTTAAAACATGAAACGATAAGTTACAACCGTTCGTGATACTTAATCACTGAATTAATTTTTTTCGTTAGCTTGAAATTGAAAAATATTCCAATAAATTATATTTTTACTTTTATTTTACACCATTAATAACTTCACATCAACTTTAACTTTTGTAAAATTATTCATCAAACAAATACTAATAGTGATCACTGACCAAATAAACAATAAAAAACATTTAAGGTCTCCATTATATGTGAAGCTTGAAGCTAAGGTCTGTTACATATAATCTAACATTTAAACTTATTTTAGAAACAAATTTTAATATCCTTGTAACTTTTTTTTCCAAGAACTTGCAACAAAATTTTCATCAAATGAACATTTGATACTAGTTGAGGAAACCAAAGTAACAAAATATTAAAACTAGTAATTAACAAGATAAAAGTATGAACTATGACGTATCATTCAAAGGAGCTAAGAAAGTATACAAATCCATCAGGTGTTTGGTTTTTTATTTTATAAGGATCCATCTGTTAGCCATTTGGTTCAATCAAACGATGTGGGATAGTGTATACAAGCATCTAGTTTATGCTTCTTGTCTTTTTTGCAACGTTTGTGAAAATTGTTTTGTTTTTAATGTGCTTGTGTGTTACTAACCATAGTACAGGTAAATCTAACATCCAATGTATCTTCAAACACTTTTTGTATTCTTGATACAACGATTTACTTCATATCATAGGGCGCTTAAGTTTGTAACACATTGATGTTGTCTTTGTTAGCAAATGGTGTAATTATTAAATAACGATGTGAATGTGTCGTTGGCAAACCAACTGAAAGTTGTAGCGACATATATAGTTTTTTTAATAGCAAACACAATCATTTTGACCCTAATGAGACTTGAACACACTATCACTTTAATTTAATTCTTGAGGCAACTTTTAATGCATGCTTGATATCGCTAGACAAAATACATGCTCGTACACGCAACATGAATAACATGTTATATAATACCAATCAAAAACTTCGAGTCATCCAATGTTTAAATAACTTTTGTCATATTGCTAGTTAAAAGAGCAATTTTGCTATCAAGAACATATATCAAGAGATCATTTGCCACTTATTTTTAATCAGTATCATTTACCGTTAAAGAACAAAACGAAAGTATATTTGCCGGTTAACATTACTAAAATTTTCGTTAGTTTTGCTAAAAGACGTGTGCCCTAATGATACCGAACTTTGTGTGGAAGCTCGACGAAATATGTGTGGGTGTGAAAAGCTCGACCAAATAAGTGTGGATTCGAGTTCTACTTAGAATATGTAAGATGTAGTTAGTTGCCACTAAAAAGTACAAAAAAGAAAAAATGCAATGTTAGTTTTGAAAGTTGGAAGATATTTTACTACCACATCGTACTATATTTCTTTCATGAATAAGCTTTTAACTCGATCCTAATATTTATATTAATTTTAAGAAACAAATTTTAATAACCTTTTATCTTTCTTTCATAACTGACAAAAAAATTTCATCAAATGATAAACTTGTCATTTGTTAGGAGCCAAAACACACAGCGACGAATCGTTTTAACCCACAAACATTACATTGTTTGAAGTATTTTATAAACAGTTAATGTCTCAAGTCTAGACTAAGGATCAAATGAGAAGAATCCTTAAAATAAGAATGATGAGAAATAACTATAACTACACATTAGAGATGCATTAGTTTGAATTAGATGTATCCCTAATCTTTTAGATGCATCATAATATATTTTCTAGTTAAAAATTAGATGCATATACATATATTAGATGCATTTCATCAAGTTAGACGAATCCTATGTATTTTTCGTCCTCTGCGGGTCAAATTTTTACTAGTACTACTTTGCATCATTTTCACTTCAAAATCACCTTTGAAACTAATTATGATGCATCTAAATGAATAGATGTTTTCTCATTCTTCTCATTTTAAGTTTTCTTCTCACTGGATCCTTACCCCTCAAGTCTATTTATAAGAGATAGTGTGTATTATAAATAAACTTTGGACGACTTCCAACAGACCCATTCACTGTATCTAAAATCCAGTACAGTGAGAGGTAGGTTCCTTTCGGATCGATTTGGTTAATATTTATTAAAAAGTTTCTTATTGTGTCAAAAATCCAAACTTCCTAATAGATCTAATGATTTTCCATTTGCAAAACACTTTTTTTTTAAAGTTGTATACTGGTGACAATAATTCGCTTAAAAGTTTCATGTTACTACTTGACTTGCTTAAATGTTTGATAAGCAACCCACAACCAATTCTATTCTAGTTACGTGTAATTAAGTATCACTGCTATACAGCTTTTTGGGCTCATGAAGACTCAAATAAACTAACATCTCAATTAACAGGGCAATAGTGTCATGAAATTTATTAGGTGGCGTTTAGTCGAAAATATTTTCTTTCATTTCCTATTTCTTGTTTTGTAGGAAAAGGGAGAGAGTTTGATTTCCACAAAACAATGGAAAATTTAGAAAACACGTTTAGTTTGAGAAAACATATGTTTGTGTTTTCCATTTTCCAAAACTAGAAAACATGTTTAAGTGTTGTTGTTTTATATCTCAATTCACTATTCACCTTAGTAATATTATAAAAAACATCTTCAAAACACAAAAACAAAAATTATAAACTAACCAACTAAATTATAAAATAACTAAAAAAATCTAATACTAGAAAATAAAGAAATTAGAACAGTAAAATATAATATCAAATAACGTTTTCGTCTGTTTTTTTAAGTTTTCGTCCGATATTTTACGTTTTTGTTTGTTTTTTTTACTTTTTCGTCTGTTTTTTTACGATTTCGTCTAATTTTTTACGTTTTTGTCAGATTTTTGACGTTTTCATCCGTTTTTTTACATTTTTCATCAGCTTTTTTACGTTTTCGTCAGATTTTTTGGGTTTTCGTTTGTTTTTTTTTACGTTTTCGTTAGATTTTTTACAGTTTCGTCAGTTTATTTTACATTTTCTTCATTCTTTTTACGTTTTTTGTCTAATATTTTACGTTTTCGTTATATTTTTTTACAGTTTCGTCAGTTTATTTTACATTTTCTTCAGTCTCTTTACGTTTTCGTCTGTTTTTTTATGTTTTCATCCAATTTTTTATGTTTTCGTCCGTTTCATTACGTTTTTGTCAGATTTTTTTATATTTTCGTCAGATTTTTTACGTTTTCTTCAGATTTTTTACATTTTCGTCAGATTTTTTATGTTTTCGTCCGTTTTTTTACGTTTTTGCCAGATTTTTTATGTTTTCGTCTGATTTTTTATGTTTACATCCGTTTTTATACGTTTTCGTCAGATTTTATACGTTTTTGTCCATTTTCTTACGTTTTCGTCCGTTTTTTTACTCTTTTGTTTGAATTTGTATGTTTCCATATGTTTTTTTACGTTTTTGTCAGATTTTTTTTGCATTTGTCCATTTTTTAACATTTTCATTTTTTATGATTTCTTCCGATTTTTACATTTTCTTTCGATTTTTTATGTTTTCTTCTGATTTTTTACGTTTCCATCCGTCTTCGTCTGATTTTTATGTTTTCATCTTTCATTTACGTTTTCATCTATGATTTATGTTTTTTTAGGTTTCGTCTAATGAAAAAGTAAAAAAATAGATGTAAATGTAAATAAACATAAGTAAACGAAAAAAATGGACGAAAAGATAAAAAATCAGACAAAAACGAAAAAAAAAAACCTGACGAAAACGTAAAAAATCTGACGAAAACATAAAAACGGACGAAAACGTAAAAAGCAGACGAAAATGTAAAAAATCTGACGAAAACGTAAAAAGACGGACGAAAACGTAAAAAATCTGACAAATACGAAAAAAAATAGACGAAAACAAAATCGTATGAAAATGTAAAAAATCTGACGAAAACATAAAAAATCTGATAAAAACATAAAAATTTTGACAAAAACGTAAAAAAAAAAAGGACGAAAACGTAAAAAATCTGACGAAAACTTATTAAATCTGACGAAAACGTAAAAAAAATGGACGAAAACGAAAAAAATCGGCCGTAAATGTAAAAAACCTGACGAAAACGTAAAAAATCAGTCGAAAACGTAAAACAACTGACGAAAACGGATTTGGGGTATTTTAATGAAAAATAGGGGAAAAGAGAAAAAAAAAATGTTTTGTAGTTTTGTGTATTAAAGTTGGAAATAGGAATTTTGTGTTTTGTAAAGAATTTTATTGGAAAAAACTAATTTGAACGCGATCTCTGTTTTCCTTGTTTTCCACAAAACATTTTGTGAAAAACAAGGGTGTTTTCTTCAACTAAACGCACCCTTAGTTTCTACACATAAAGCAAATATAAGTTACAACCGTGCTATAAAGTCTCAAAGTTTCATAATATGCTCATGCAATTTATTTACTATCAAAGAACAAAAATATTGTGGATATTTAATCAATGAATTAATTTTTGAGTAGTGATAAATAGACCTACTAAATAGACCTACAAATAGGCCTACTCTATTCACTTTTTTTGACAAGTATTAAAATCACTTTCTCTCTCCTCATTAATTAGGCCTACAAATCTTCTTTTTTTTTTTTTTGTTAGTTTGAAAATGAAAAAAAAAAAGGGAAAATTCCACAAATACCCCAAAAGTACAAACCAACTCACCCTAAATGCCCCACTTTTTTTTGTTTTCTCTAAATACCCCAAGGGGAGAGAGTCGCCCTTAAAACTTGGGCGGATAGTATAATATAGTGACATGTGTCCCTATACATGGACCCACCATGTACCTTCATGGTACAACTCGCAATGTGTACTTTTTGGGCGACTCGGACCCACATTTCTTGGGCGACTTCACTATTTTGTCTTTTTGTAAAAAATTTAATAATACCCCCTTTAATACCAATTTTCTCATTTAATACCAAAACAAACACACATACACACTCACAATTCTCTCTCTCTCTTGAAGATTCCGGCCGCTGCCCCTTACCGGAGCACCAGCAGATTCCGGCGCCGGCCACCGGAATATTTTCCGGCGAGACACTTTCTTTGCCAAATCGATAGATCGAAACATTTACAACATTCCTGGAGCATTTGAGCCTTTGGATTTAGCATTTTCTTTTACTCTAATCTTTGTTATATTATCGAGTAGGGGAGTAAAAATCCATCAGAGCTGCAGACACCTAAAGAATCTGATATATGTACAATTATGTACACTAGTGGCACCAGTGGAGATCCAAAAGGTGTTATAGTGACTCATGCAAATGCCACCACAAACATACGAGGTGTCGATCTTTTCATTAAGCAATTTGAGGACAAGGTATACATATATGTATACTACAAAAGAAGTTTCTAACAGAATATAAAAATATTTATCCTTATCTTTTATACTTGATATCCTCATAGATGACTACGGATGATGTTTATATATCATTTTTGCCTCTCGCCCACATTCTTGACCTTGAAGGGTGGTTTTTGGAATTTAATAAAGTGGAGGTGAAGTTATGGAGGTGGCGGTGATGGTGGTTTGGTGGTGTAGCAGGCGCGGCGGCTAGGGTTTTATGAGGGAGAGATATGAGTTGTGTGGAGTTGATGAAAATGAGGGAGATGGGTGTGTGGTTGATTATTTATCTCAACAAGGACCATAGTTGCACATTTCTAACATTAATAAGGACCTAAAATGTAATTAACTCTATTATTAAATTTTTTACAAAAAGACAAAATAGTGAAGTCGCCCAAGAAATGTAGGTCCGAGTCGCCCAAAAAGTACATATTGTAAGTTGTACCATGAACGTATATAGTGGGTCCATATATAGGGACACATGTCACTATATTATACTATCCGCCCAAGTTTTAAGGGCGACCCTCTCTTCTTGAGGTATTTGGAGAAAACAAAAAAAAGTGGGGCATTTAGGGTGAGTAGGTTTGTACTATTGGGGTATTTGTGGAATTCTCCCAAAAAAAAATCCATTACACGTGAAGACGAGGTCTGTTACATAGAATCTAACATTTAAAACTTATTTTAGAAACAACTTTTAATATTTTTTTTCCATTTTTTCCAAAAGAACTTGCAACAAAATTTTATCAAATAAAACTCATTGCCAAACTCTTGAAAAAGAAGGAAATAAAGTATTAAAACTAGTAATTAGATAACTAAACAAAGTACAAAGTTATCATACCAAAAGGCCAAAAACATATGCCACTGAGTTGGTGTTTGGCTTCTTGTTTTATAAGGATGTGTCTATTGGCCATTTGCTACAATTGAGCGATGTGGGATACTATATTCAAACATCTAACTATTGTTTTTTTTGCAACCTTGTGAAATAACAAAATCTAACGTCCAACGTAGGGCTGAGCATGGAAAGTTCAAAACCGAACCGGACCGACAAAACCGACCGAACCGACCAAAACCGAGCCGACCCGACCCGACAGCCCGTCGGTTCTGTTTCGGTTCGGCCCAAAACCGACAAAAACACTCGTAAACACACATAAACTGAACCGAATCGACGGACCCGACACAAAACCGAACCGAACAGACCATATTCGGTTCAGTTTCGGTTTAGGTTTATTACGATTTTCAGTTTTAGACCGATGCTCGGCCCTAGTCCAACATATCTTCAAACAGATTTGGTATTCTTGATTTAACGATTTATTTCATATCATCGAACACTTAAGTTTGTAACACATGATTGATGTGTTGCTTAGAAAATGGTGTAAAGTATATTAAGTGACAACGTGAACGTGTTGTTGACAAAGTAATTGAACGTTGTAGTGACGACTATAGCATTTTTAATATCAAATACGCAATCACTTTGATATGACTTGACAGAAAACTTCCCCTCATTTATGTTAAATGAAGTCATCCATTTGTTTTCTTTGAGAAATTCTTATATAGCCTTTTTTGACCCGGCAAAAACAATCACGTACTCCCATTTTGCACACGACATACGTACAATGCTTTATCCCATCATCCCGTTTATAGTACTTTCAAAACATTAACATTTTCGCCAAAAAAAAGGTAAACTTTGTTCGAATTTGAGATAAACTTCCACAATCACATGAACACTAAAATAGACACATGACAAACGAATTAGAAATTCATACAAACTACGACCGTATGCTATAAAAATATACAAACTTGATCCTCAACACTTTAAGTCATTGTTCATATAATTCAGCGAAAAACTATCCAAAACTCGTAGACTATAACCGAAATACAAAAAGGATCTGGTTTTGCGTTCTAGAAGTAAAGTAACAACAGTTACCATTGTCACCTTTTTTTGGCCCGGAAAATACAAACACTGACCATGACGAATGCAAACATGGGCGTGAAAATCGATTACCTACTCCCATTTTGTACGCGACATATGTACAATGCTTTATCACATCACCCCGTTTGGTTCAAAACCTGTTTTTTACTAATAGGTTCATGTCTACATTATTTTTTGACTGATACACGTAAAAATGACAAATACTCATTAGTTTATGTGAAAATATAAGAATGAAGTATGATCTCAAACAATTTGAATAATATTTGAAGGCCAAGTGGTTTCGTTAATTATCATGAAATTCTGTAATTTGATTATACCGACAACAAAGTAGCTTTAATTAGTTTTGCTTGACGACATTGGTTCATAGTTTAATTAGTTTCTAAACTTAAAGCATGAAAAAGATTAAATACTGCTGTGCAATAAAGTCTCATCATAATAAATTCAGGCTAGTTTCTATAAGGGACACCGATATCAATGGGTCAACCAAAGTGACATAGAAGGAATGTACAGAAATATTGCAATCAATCTATTTACCTTATATAGCTCCTTAAATCTCTCCTGTAATTATTTAATTACCTTGTTGTAATATGCCTATAAATGGCTTGATAATGTAAGCAATAATATACGATCAATTACAATCACAACATGGTATCAAGAGCCCTTTTTCTCCTCTGAGCTCTCACGATCCAAATTAACCACTCCAATTATTTTTAATCATGTCTACCTCCATTGTTGAAATCACCACACATACCCACTTTCCCATCAAACTCACCTCAACCAACTTTCCTGTATGGAGAAAGCAAGTTCTATCCACTCTCATTGGTCTCAATCTTGACCAATATGTTGATGGCAAAACTAAACCACCACCAAAAACCCTTGAAGGCAAAGAAAATACAGCTTATAACTTATGGTACCGTCAAGATCAAATTCTTCTCGGTGCTCTTCTCGGTAGCTGCTCCGACACCATTCAACCTATCGTCTCCTCCGCCGAGACCGCCCATCAGGTATTCAAATGCCTGACCGATAGCTATGCTAGCGTTTCAAGATCCCGTATCATTTCCTTGAAATCAAAACTTGCTAAGAACCCTAAAGGCGCAAAACCGATGGCTGAATTCCTTCATGAAATGAAGGGTATTGCTGATGAATTAGCCCTGGCACAAGCTCCAATTGATGATGAAGATCTGATCGTTCACATCCTGACACAACTCGGGGACGATTACAAGCACATAACTGCTGCTCTTAAAGTGAGGGATACACCTCTCACTTTTTCCGATCTCTTTGCAAAACTCGTTGATTTTGAACGGTCTTTGCAAGAAACCCAACCAGCACCTATTATTGCTACTGTTAATCAGACACAGAAACAGCCCTCTCGCTATACAGGACGCACCAGTTATGACTCACGAAATCATACTCGATCCAATAACTTTGGGCCAAGGGATAACAAATCTCGAACCCACAACAATGGGTCTAATTACACTTCACGTGGTAACCGTAACTCTCTGTTCTGTCAATTTTGTAATTTTGCAGGACATGACACTAAAGAATGCAGAAAGTTGGCACGGTTTCTTCAAGAAAACAACATTACTATCTCATCGGCTTCCCCATCAACTCCGACAATCAACTACTCCACGGCTACTACACCTTCACCGACACCACCGTGGATGTTTGACAGTGGGGCATCCCACCATGTGACATCTGACCGCTCTGTTAGAGTTTGACAATCAAAGTACACATATTGCGGAAGCTAGGATCAAGTAATAACACGTATAAAGATTAACTAAAACATAAATAGAAAACATACCCGATGCACTTCAAATAAACCTTGATTCTTGTACAATTAGATCAATGATAAACCCCTTACCGTTTTGTTTATCGATCTCTTGATAATTACTAAAGTAAGTAATTACCTCGTTCTTGTACACACAAACTACCAACGAATAAAGGTTTGATGCAAGTAAACAAAACACTTAATTTTCTTATGAAAATTTCGATCCTAAAACCCTTATGGGAGTGAGGATCGATCGACCAAGAGAAGAAACAAGGAGAAGAAAACTTTAGGGTTTTGTGTGTGTGCACAAGAGATGTGAAACCCTAATCCTTGGCCTTGTATATATACTAGGTGATTCCTTGGAGCACAAGCAAGGGTGGATCGACCCATGGTGTGGGCTTCGACCGGCCTAGGCACCCTTGGGGTGTTTCTAGATCCTTCTTGACTCCCAAGTTACACTCTAGTCCTCGTTCTCTTATCCCTTAATAATAATTAATACTTACGTTTAATATTAATGATTATTTAGTCCCTTAAGTGTTTATAAATATATATATACGATACATTTAACATATATATATTTATTTACATTATTCTTGTTTGTAAAGTGTGCAATCCCGAGGTCTCGGGTTCGATACTAGACATTTACTAATTAATATTTATACGTAACTTTTAACAGCTCCCACTCGTATATCTATTAATAGTAAAATGACAATGGTTAGCGTCTTGCAACACTCCAATGCCCCTAGTTCGACCTGAGCTAGGTTTCCTGGAAAACCTTTAATGATTCATCATTATTATTATCCTTTCGCCTCTAATACTACATTAATAAAGATGTGAGGTTCTTTATTAAATTCTGTTTCTCGTCTCTTTATGATTGAACAAAATTACCAAAACATCTGAACGTATTCCAGATAGACTTTGGGCGTGGCCACGCAAACATTTTGTCAACCCTACGAGGGGCCCAGCAGTATTAAACTTCTGAACAAATCAGAAGGAGCGAATTCTCTCTTGACTACAAGAATAACCCATGAACTTTGCAACATTCTGAAAACAACCCTTATGACTTCCAATTACGGTAAGCGGTAGATTGCTCCACAAAATGCACTACATCCATGACACTTATCTGGTATCTCAAGTCTGAGGATAACTATTAAATATGATTCTCACAATAAATTTAAATCATATTGTTGGGATAAGTCCAATACTCAATTCATTGAATATCATGTGAAATTGGTATGACTACGCATCAATATACTTTCAAGTATATCCTAAACCAATACTCAAAATTGTCTTAGTTTAATGATATTCCCATATCATTAATCGACAACGGACTATTTAGAATAATAAATTATTCACGGATCTTAAACATGCAAATATAGGATATATTATTAATAAGACAATGAATAAATAAACATAACCAATATTTTATTTCAGTAAATATTAATAATTGTACATTACATCCTTTATCCAAATACTAATCACAAATGGGCATGAAACTATCAGCTAATTTAAGTCCTATTCCTTCAGCATGCTTGTAAAGCTTGGTGCCAGGTAAAGGCTTTGTAAATTGATCAGCTAAGTTTTCATCTGTGTGAACTTTGAGCATTTCGATTTCACCTATCTCAACTTGTTCTCTGACATAGTGGTGCTTAATCGGGAAATGTCTGGTGCCTCTCATGATTCCAGGTTCATTGGCAAATGTAATTGCGGCTGAGTTGTCACAATACATTTTTATAGGTCGCTGAATCGAAGGCATAACCCCAAGCCCTGAAACAAACTTCCTAATCCAAACAGCTTCCATTGCAGCTTCTGAAGCAGCTATATACTCACTTTCTGTAGCAGACATCGCCAGTACACTCTGCTTTTTGCTCCTCCAATCAACAGCTCCTCCATTAATGACAAAGACATAACCCGTCTGAGACTTCGTATCATCTTTATCACCTTTCCAAGAAGCATCGCAGTAACCTGTTACATCAAGCTCTGCAGATGGAGTACCCCCATATACTAAGAACATCTCTTTAGTAGCCCTAAGGTACTTAAGAATATTCTTAACAGCAGTCCAGTGTTTTTCACCTGGGTTCTGCTGATATCGACTGGTTAAATTCTGAGCAAACGCAACATCAGGCCTTGTGCTTTTTACCGCATACATTATAGATCCCACAGCCGAAGCATAAGGGACTCTCTTCATGCGTTGCACCTCTTCGGGTGTTGAAGCACAAACTTTGTTGCTCAAGCCATGTTGCTCTTGCATCGGCAAATATCCTTTCTTGGAATTTTGCATACTGAATCTCTTCAATATTTTATCAATGTAAGCACTTTGGCTTAATCCAATTAATCGCTGAGATCTATCTCTATATATCTTGATTCCCAGAATAAATGCAGCTTCCCCTAGATCTTTCATAGAAAAACAACTTCCAAGATATTCCTTAACCTTTTGTAAACTTGGTATGTCATTCCCCATGATCAATATGTCATCGACATATAATATAAGGAAAATTACATTACTCCCACTAGCTTTGTGATATACACATGGCTCATCAAGATTTTGAGTGAATCCATACTTCTTAATTTCACTATCAAATCTTTTATTCCATTGTCGTGATGCTTGCTTTAATCCATAAATGGATCTCTTAAGCTTGCATACACGATCTGGGAATTCTGGATTTACAAACCCCTCAGGCTGCGCCATATAGATGTCTTCATCTAGGCGACCATTTAAGAAGGCGGTTTTGACATCCATTTGCCAAATCTCATAGTCATAGTAAGCGGCTATGGCTATAAGAATCCTAATTGCCCTTATGTCAGCTACAGGAGAAAAGGTCTCCTCATAGTCAACACCTAAAGTTTGAGTATAGCCTTTAGCTACCAAACGGGCCTTATAGGTGTGTACAATGCCATCCATATCAGTCTTCTTCTTGTAGAGCCATTTACTCCCAACTAGCTTGGCACCCGGAGGTAGGTCTACTTCTTCCCAGACTTCATTATCTTTCATGGATTGCATTTCCCCATTCATAGCTCCCTGCCATTTTTCCTTTTCTGGACTATTCATAGCAGCTTTATAACTTGTAGGTTCATCAAGATCCCCTATCAAGTTGTCATCACACTCCATGTTTAAACATAGACGTGTAGGAGCCTTCACAGATCTTGAAGATCTGCGAACGGGAATCACTTCAACTTCTGGTGGAGGACCTAAACTTTCAGGTTCTTCAGGAAGTTGGCTAGTGTTTTCAGAAGGTGTCACATCTTCATGATCGTCTTCCAGATCATATACTCTCCCACTGAATTCTTGAGATATGAGCTCCTTTTCTAAGAAGTCTCCATACCTTGCAACAAAAACCTTGTTTTCAGCTGGGTAATAAAAGTAGTAACCCATAGTTTCCTTAGGGTAACCTACGAAGATGCACTTTACAGATCTTTGTTGGAGTTTGTCTGCTGAGTCACGTTTAACATACGCCTCACAACCCCAGACCTTTAGATAAGACAAGTTAGGAACTTTCCCAGTCCATACTTCATATGGAGTCTTATCAACCTTCTTTGTTGGAACCATATTTAAAATGCGAACTGCAGATTCCAAGGCATAATCCCAGAACGAGTAAGGAAGAGTTGTTAGATTAAACATAGATCGTATCATATCTTGCAATGTACGATTCCTTCTTTCAGATACACCATTTTGTTGTGGAGTATATGGAGAAGTAAGGTGCTGGACAATTCCCTCCTTTGCTAAGTAATCTATAAACTCTTGACTCAGGTATTCACCACCTCTATCGGATCGAAGAGCTTTAATCTTCTTTCCTAGTTGCAACTCTACTTCTGCTTTAAACACTTTGAATGTCTCAAACACCTCATGTTTATGTTTAAGTAAATAAACATAACCATAACGGCTGTAGTCATCCGTAAATGTTAAGAAGTAGCTAGCACCTCTCCTTGACACATGTCTAAGCGGTCCACACACATCTGTGTGAATAAGACCAAGTAGATCATTCGCCCTTTCAATCCTATTTTTAAAGGGTTTCTTAGTCATTTTCCCAGCAATGCAAGATTCGCATTTATCAAATGATTCATCATTGATCTTTTCTAAAAGCCCATCATGTTGCAGCTTTTTCATGCGATCTTTGCCAATGTGAGCAAGTCGACAATGCCAAAGATAAGATGAATCCAGACCTTTCTTGATTCTCTTATTGTTGATGCTATACATTGAATTATTTTTAACAAAAGCTTTATCATTATCATTCATATCAATTTCAAAGACACCATTCACAGCAATAGCATTAAAATAAAAAACACCATTTAAAGAAACCGAAATTCCATTGCTAGAAATAGTATGCTCAAAACCAAGGTTCAACAAACATGAAAATGAAATTACACCTCTAACAATTGACGGTGCATAATGACAATTATTTAAAGATAGTACTAAGCCCGAAGGCAACACTAAATCATAAACTCCTATAGCTTCAACTCCTGCATGCGCTCCGTTACCAACGTGCAAGAATTGTTGTCCATAGGCCAGCTTTCTCTCAACTCTAAACCCCTGCAAGGTATTGCAAATATGAATGCCACATCCCGTATCATATACCCATGAATTCAATTTAGGAGTAAGAGTGAATAATTCAATCATAAAGAACGCACCTGATGAACTGGGGTTACCAGCTTCATTCCCCTGCTTCTTGAGTCGCAAGTCATGAATATAGAGAGGACAATTGCGCTTCCAATGGCCCTTTTCATGACAATGGTGACATGCCTGATCCTTCTTGTTTGGTGGATTCACCTTTTTCTGCTTAGGCTGATGTTGCTTCATCTTGGGTTCAGGTTGATAGGCCATGACCTGCTTGCCTTTGTTAACCTTCCCTTTGCCTTTGTTCACATGCGATTTCTTCTGGATTCTCCCACCATGAATTGCCAACACTTGCGGGGTAGGATTCTTGACCTTGGCTGGTAGACTTTTCTCATACTCAATAAGCAATGCGAGTAATTCAGATACTGTCTTCCCCGAGCAGTGCATATTGAAGTTCTGCACAAAACCAGCAAAGTCCTTGTTAAGGGACCTGTTGATCAAGTGCACTTGCACATTGTCAGGGTAACCAAATCCAATTCTGTGAAGCTGATCAAAAGATTCCTTCATCTCAGTCACATAATCTTCAACTGGTTTACCATCACCATGCTTGCAGTTATGTAGCTTGTCCAATTCATCATACAATTCAACTGCTGGTGGTTTCTCATAAGATTGCCTAAGAACATCAAGCATATCTTTTGGGAAAAAGTACTCAAACTTCTTTTGCAATTGAGCACTCATGCTAGTGAGCATTAAACAAGCAACCTCATTAAACTTAGCATGTTCCACCCTCCATGCCGCCTTGACTGCTTCTGGTTCAGAAGCAGCAGGCTCAGCTGGGCATTCTTCGGTCAAATAGTCCATTTTACCGGTCGACCTCAAGACAATTCTAAGTGAGCGGTACCAATCATTGAAATTCTTTCCAGTCAGTTTCTCTCTCTCAAGATGACTCTTGAAAGCAGAAATCACAGATGGGGTATCGGGTTGAGCCATATCTACAGATAAAAGTTCAAACATTAGTATTTTCGATAATAAATATCTTCAAGAAAATAAAATACCCATTAGTTATATTCATATAACCACCAAAATTTTCTTGAAAACCTAGGATCTAACTTTACATAGTTCCACCACATCAGTTGATCTGCTAGTGGTGAAAGTACAAAAGATAGTAATCTGTCGAACAATAATTGGCAAACAAGATTTCCAATTCCTAGATCATTATGGGAATTACATCAAATTGATTCATCAATTTGCCTTGTAAGCATGTTTCATCCCATCTCATGCCTTAAGTTCTAGGTCTCACGCACAACTTAATTAAGTCGTCTACCTTAGAAACTGTAAAATTACAATTATGGTCTCACGCGTTAAAAGAATTTTACCTTGTTATAGTAATTTAGCCTAGGTCTCACGTTTACTAAATTAAAATTCCAAGTGTTTCTTATAGGTAGATGGCATGTAACTTAAATTATAAAGGGTATTTATTTTTGATATGTCAATCAAAATATGTACAAAGATGCATGCACTCATCTTTATAACATAAGTTTTCATAAAAACTTTTTATATCCAATTCGTGAAATTAATACACAAAGTTTTACTTGAGGTTTATGCCAAAACCCTAAGATGACTTTCTACAACATATGATTTTAAAAGTAATTCGTTTAAGACATATTCAAGATTGTGATAACCAAGGCAGACTCTAAGGCTCTTTTCTAAGCCTTCAAATCACGGTTATGAATATCATCTTAAAAGACTTAATTTTAAAAACATATTTGCACAAAACATCATTCAAGCAAAAGTTTATGGATTCAATCTCAAAATAGTAATAAAGTTTGAATTTTGCTACTGGTCACACCTCACTTCCCACTCATTCTCGTTCATTAAATTTACAAAATGTCCTTTTCGTTCCTCAATTACGTAATAATCTTATCTCTGTGGCAAAGCTATGTAAATCTAACAATGTTTCGGTTGAATTTTTCCCTTATCATTTTTTGGTTAAGGATCTTCGCACGGGGGCGCATCTCATGCGGGGAGTGAACGTTAATGATGTCTACTATGCAGCCATAAATTCGCTTCGTTGTCTCCCACAAATCAATTCAGCCACAAAGTCAACTGAATCTGTTCTCTCATGGCATCACAAGCTTGGACATCCATCAATCAAAGTTCTTAAATTCTTACTTAAGCATTTAGGAATCTCTCATAATAAAATGTCAACTGATCTGTTTCATTGTGATGCTTGTTCAATTAATAAAAGTCATAAAATGCCCTTTGGTGAAAATTCCTTTAAAATTTCCAAGCCTTTAGAACTTGTGTACTCGGATGTTTGGGGCCCGGTCCAAATCTCAAACGATGGCTATACTTATTATGTCATTTTTGTTGACTTGTACTCAAAATACACTTGGTTGTATCCAATGAAACGAAAATCAGATGTTTCCATCTTATTCCCTCAATTTAAAACATTAGTTGAAAAGTTTTTTCACACTCCTCTAGTCTCGCTTTTCTCTGACAACGGCGGTGAATATATTGGACTTACTCCTTATCTCCAACAAAATGGGATCTCTCACTTCACCACCCCACCACATACCCCGGAACAAAATGGCGTCGCTGAAAGACGCCATCGCCACATTGTAGAAACCGGTTTATCACTTCTCCATCACGCCAATTTACCACTATCTTTTTGGTCCCACGCATTCCAAACCGCTGTCCACCTCATCAAACGTTTGCCTACAAAAATCCTTGACTTCAAATCACCATACGACCGGTTATATAATACATCGCCGACATACACAAAACTAAAACCATTTGGTTGCCTGTGTTTTCCGTGCTTGCGTCCATATGCTTCATCCAAAATACATCCCCGATCCATCAAATGTATCTTCCTTGGATATTCCTCTTCAAAATCCGCATACAAGTGCTATGATCCTATCTCCCATCGTCTTTACCATTCCCGTCACGTTGAGTTTGTCAAACATTTGTTCCCATTTCAGAAAGAAACCCAACCAACCTTTCCACTACCCACATCCGATTCCTTTCTATCTACTGTACACCCTGCACCAAAACTCCCTAAAACTTCACCTCCTGTCATTCAGGTTTCCTTACCTCCCAATATTACATCCACACCCACACACCAATCCTCTACTCCTAATCTCTCTCATACCCCAATATCCACCTCCACCCAACACATAGAACCCTCAATCGAACCTTCTCCTACCAACCTCTCGACAACCACCTCCTCACTGGTCACTCAATCGCCTCCATCCCCACTCCCTGTCTCATCACCACCCAATACCACCTCCACCTCTACTACACCCTCATCTCCTCCTCAAGCTAACCCTCGACCACAACGAACAAGAAAACCAAACACCAAATACTTCAATTCCAGCCTTGTTAACACGACCACTCTTCATCCTCTTCCACCTACCCTTGAACCAACAACTCATACTCAAGCATCCAAAGACCCTCAATGGCGAAGTGCTATGGATTCTGAGTTTAACGCTCTTATCCAAAATGAGACTTGGGAACTTGTACCTCCCACCTCTCACATACCTATTGGATGCAAATGGGTATTTCGCATCAAACGTAATCCCAATGGTTCCATTGACAAATACAAAGCTCGTCTCGTTGCAAAAGGATTTCTTCAACAATATGGCAAAGATTATTTTGATACGTTTAGTCCCGTCACAAAACCCGTTACCATTCGTATCATTCTTTCAGTTGCTCTCTCCAAAAATTGGCCATTACGACAATTAGATGTTAATAATGCTTTTCTTCATGGGACACTTCATGAGGATGTCTTTATGACTCAACCACCAGGATATGTTCACCCTCAATTTCCTCATCACATCTGCAAGCTAAAAAAATCTTTATATGGTCTAAAACAAGCTCCTCGAGCTTGGTACATTGAGCTCACCAATTTCCTTCTCCGGTTTGGATTCCAAAAGTCTTTGGCTGATGCATCCCTCTTCATCTATCAACACCATATTATCACTTGTTACTTTATGGTTTATGTTGATGATATTGTCCTCACGGGCAATGATCCAGAGTTCCTTGACCACTTTATCAAAGCTTTGAGCAACAAATTTTCGATCAAGGATTTAGGAATGCTCCATCATTTTTTAGGTGTTGAAGTAATTCCTACACCCGCGGGTCTTTTCTTATCCCAACATCGTCACATTCAATACATTCTCCACCAATTTAGCATGGATGGTGCAAAAGACGTTATCACGCCTCTTAGTGCCACGGAACCCCTGACTCCTAACGATTCATCTCCTTCAGTTGATGCCACTCCCTATCGTAAGCTTGTTGGGTCTCTCCAATACCTCGCTTTTACTCGCCCCGACATATCCTTTGCCATCAACAAACTCTCTCAATTCATGCATGCTCCTAGACAAACCCACTGGAAAGCTCTAAAACGTGTCCTTCGTTACCTAAAAGGCATCATTCATCATGGCCTATTTTTAAAATGTAACTCCTCTCTCACTCTCTCAGCATTTTCGGATTCTGATTGGGGTGGGATTAATGATGGCGGTCGGTCCACTACTGCTTATATTCTGTACCTTGGCACCAACATCATTTCATGGAAATCTACAAGACAAAAGTCGGTTTCCCGGTCATCTACAGAAGCCGAGTATAAAGCCTTGGCCAATGCATCTGCTGAGCTCGTGTGGATTAAAAGCTTACTTAAAGAACTAGGTGTCACCCCTAACTACACTCCGACCTTATTTTGTGACAACACAGGTGCTACGTATCTATGTGCAAATCCGGTATACCACTCACGCATGAAACATGTTGCTCTAGACTATCACTTTGTACGGGAACAAGTATCAGCTGGTCTCCTACGTGTTCTTCACATCAACTCGCAAGATCAACTTGCAGACATGCTTACCAAGCCATTGACGAGAGCACCATTTCTACGTAACCGATCCAAGATTGGTGTATCCAATGGATCCTCCATCTTGCGGGGGCGTATAAGGGACACCGATATCAATGGGTCAACCAAAGTGACATAGAAGGAATGTACAGAAATATTGCAATCAATCTATTTACCTTATATAGCTCCTTAAATCTCTCCTGTAATTATTTAATTACCTTGTTGTAATATGCCTATAAATGGCTTGATAATGTAAGCAATAATATACGATCAATTACAATCACAACAGTTTCATGTTAAATGAGCAATTTTGCTATAAAAAACATATCAAAACTTCCAGTGGCGGAGCCAGGAGCCAAGTTTAGGGGTAGCGAAATACGAAAATTTGTTTAGGGGTAGCGAAAATTTGTTTCAGGGGTAGCGAAATCACCAAAAAATGGCCAAAAATCGCCAAAAATCCCTAAAATTACACTACCGGGTAAAAGTTCAGGGGTAGCGACCGCTACCCCTGGCTTACACATGCCTCCGCCCCTGAAAACTTCATCGTTACTCATGTTTTTGGCCACTCTTAAGAGCAATAGGTGTCTTAAACGTGAGTTATTCAATAACTCAGCGCCACGTCAGCACAACATCAATAATAATAATAATTAAAAAAAAAAACATAAATTACAATATTGACTTAAAAAAAATACAACGAAATATAATAATAATAATAATAATAATAATAATAATAATAATAATAATAATAATAATAATAATAATAATAATAATAATAATAATAATACCATTCTACTACATAATGGAATAAAAAACATACGAAACATAAGAAACTTATTTATCGTCTTCGGAATATTCTTCTTCTTCTTGTTCTTGTTGACGTTGAAGACGCTTTTGCCAAATGTGGTCCGTAAGGTCTTGTTAGAGTTGAGTATGCATACCTCGGTAAAGTAATTCTTTATTAATGCGACGTTAGGTGTCACATTTGTCGACCCACCTTTCTCGTCTAAAACGTGGTGACGGATCAACCCACACTTCGCCATACTCACGTAGTACAAACTTTTGATCTTTTAAAATCATGTTATGCAAAATAATGCAATTATACATGATTCGTTGTAGCTTGACAATTTCCATTTGACTTGCCAGTTGTTATATAATACCCCAACGTCCTTGAAGCACAACAAAAGCACGTTCGACATCCTTTCGTGCACTTTCTTGCTTTCTTTTAAAGTAACCATGTTTTTCGTCAGTTGTTGTCGTGTAGGATTTGACGAAACACGCCCATTGTGGGTAAATTCCGTCAGCTAAGTAATATCCCCTTTCATACCTTTGACCATTTACCATATAAGGTGCTCTAGGGGATTCGTCAACAAGAAGATCGTTGAATAACGGAGAGTTATCTAAAATATTAAGATCGTTATTCGCCCCCGCTATCCCGAAAAATGCATGCCATATCCATAAATCATACGAAGCAACAGCTTCAAGCATCAATGTTGGGTATCTTTTATCACCCCGACCAAATTGCCCTTGCCACGCAACCGGACAATTTTTCCACTCCCAATGCATGCAGTCAATGTTACCAAGCATTTCCGGAAAACCATGTTGACGCTCATGTTTTTCATAAATACTTTGAACATCGGACCATGTTGGTTTTCTTAAATACTCCAACATAAACAGATCCATAACACACTTGTTAAAATTATCAAGACAATCACGTGCCAAATGCTCACCCATTTGCAAATACTCATCAAGCGCGTCAGGTGAGGTGCCGTACGCCAATTGGCGTATGGCAGATGTACACTTCATAAGAGCACTTATGCTAGGTCGACAACAAGCATCAGACCCTTTCCTAAAGAAACTAAAATGTTCTGGAAGAGGATCAGAATGATAGGATTCAATACCTTCGACTATTTGTAGAAATAGTCTCCGGCTCATACAAAATCTTCTTCGAAAATTACGCTCCGTATACTTGCAACCTTGATAGAAATAGTCGCTACGCAAGTGTTTTTTGGCAACCTCACAGTCACGATAGATATTAGTACGGTGCACAGGAGCTTGTGATGATTCTGCTTGTTCCAATTGTTGGTGATATTCGTACGCAGCTACCATAAACTCAATGCCGGTTGCATCATCTATGGAAAACTAGAAGGGGGGTTGAATAGTTTACCGTTTAAAATCTTTTTAACTTGTTTAATTAGCTTTGAAACTTTCCGTATGATCAAAGATATATACAAAAACACAATATATAACATGCAAGTAAATGAAAGAAACGATCAAACCACAACACGAGTATTTATCGTGGTTCGGCTACAAGGATTCTTTTTTCTTGCCCTACGTCCATGCCCCGAGTATCCAACTCGAGAGTTTCTTTCACTAGTCAACAAGCTCCTTTTACCGGCGGAGAAAACCTTACACGTCGCTTATACACATTTACCGACACTAAGCTAGATGTCGAGTTCTTTTACAAGGGTACAACCACTCCCGTTAGTTCTTTTACAAGGGTACAACAACTCCCATCACACTTTGTATTTTGAGGACTAAAATACTAACCGATCACTACTGAAAATACACAATCAAATGAAGTGTAAACTACACAATGCTAAGCTAACAAGTCTTGCAACGTTGTGTTGAATACTTGTAATTTTTTATGAACTCGTGAATCTCTTTGCTACAAAAAGAAACTTCACATATGAGATGTTAAAGGGTTAGATGAAAGAATGAATGAATGTGTGAAAATATGATGTAGAGTGATAAGTCAAAAATCAAACTTTTGGCTTAGTATTTATAGCAAAACCTTCTGCAGGCTTGGCGGATATGGCGGAACCCTCAGATGGGTTCCGCCCGTGTACCCCCAGGGTTCCGCCGGGCTTGCAGTTGGTTTTGCAATAAATCTTGCAAACCAAACAATGTCACATCTCATTACACCTAGTCAAACATAAAACTTGTGCAAGCAAACATATGGTTAGTCAAACACACTTTTTTTCCATAAATGTATATTGACAAAACTTGCCATAAATGTGATGTGACATTTCTATTTTAAGAAAAAAAAAGTGTTGTGTTTTATGAAATGTAAAATGTAGCAAATGTCTAGTTTATGCAAATCTTTAAAACTAAGATTATGTTTTACTTAGAAACTAAAGTTTACATTTTGTCGTTAACAAAACTTAGCAAAGATCGTAAAATATAAATAACGTTTTTAAGCGATATTTGTATTAACATCATCTACATCGGACAAGCTCATTTGTTCGAAGTTAAATTGATTCGGATCCATTGTGAATAAACAAGTGTGTTTTTTTGTTATGGAGAATGTGTATAAATATTATAGAAGTATAGTGAATAGTTGGTTGTGAAAATGTGAAAAAAAAAGCGGGAAGTAAAATAGGTAGTGTTAGAAAAGTAATTTTGATTTTTTTTTTATTTTTTTTAAACTAGCCGTTTTATAACGTTGGGAGAGGGGGAGGGGTAAAATGAATTTTATTTTATTTATTTTATTTTTTTTCAAACGGCTAATATAACCGTTATAGGGGGTGAATATGCAACATTTCATTTGGTCTTCATTCATAACGCAACGTTATTCGAATAACCCCGGCGTTAACGCACCAATAATGCGGGGGGACGGTACCTTAACGTGAGCTTTAACGTGGCAATCGAGTGGTTAACGTGGGAGCAAAAGGCAACGTACCGAATGCTCTAATTATCCCTAAAGAACAAAATAAAAGTGTATCTACCGTTAAACATTAATGAGTAAAATTGTCTGTTAGGTTTGAATTGAAAAATATCCCATTAAAAGTGACCACATCGTATTATCTGTCTTCTAAATTTTACATTAGATTTCAAAACAAAACAAAAAATTTAAACTTAATTTAGAGACCAATTGCAATACCTTTTTATCTTTTCTTAACAATTAACAACAAATTTTCATTAACTAAATATTAGCAGCTAATTGTAAAAAAAGTAACAAATATTAAAACTAGTACTAGTAGTTTAACAAGACAAAAGTATGAAATTATCATCATACCAAAAGCCAAGAACATGCAGTGGTCAATGTGGTGTTTGGCTTCTTGTTTTATAAGGAACCTTCTATAGACCAATTGCTTCAATCAAGCGATGTGGGATACTATTGTACTGATCTTTTTAAGTTTTTATTGTTGCATTAGTTTATGCTTTCTAGTCTTTTTGCAACCTTTGTGAAAATTGCGTTTATTTTAATGTGTGTTACTAACCAATAGTATAGGTAAATCTAACGTTCAATGTATCTTCAAACACTTTTTGTATTCTTGATTTAATGATTTATTTCATATCATAGAATACTTAAGTTTGTAACACATGATTGATGTGTTGCTCAGCAAATGGTGTAAAGTATATTAAGTAACGACGTGAACGTGCCGTCAGCAAGCTAATTGAATGTTGTAGAGACGTATTTAGTTTTTTTAAATAGAAAATACACAATCACCTCGACTCCAATAAGATTTAACTCTAACGGGACTTGAACACACTATCACTTTAGTTTAATTCTCGAGGCAACTTCTAATGCATGTTTATCGCTACACAAAAGACATGCTTGTTCACGCAACATGAATAACATGTAATATAATACAAGTCGAAAACTTCTAGTCATCCATAGTTCAAAATAACTTTGGTCATACTGCTAGCTAAAAGAGCAATTTTGCTATCAAGAACACATATCAAGAGATCATTTGCCACTCATTTTTATCACTCTTATTTACCATTAAAGGACAAAATGAAAGTATTTTTGCCAGTTAACATTGCTAAAAGTGTCTTTTAGATACTTGATCAATAAGTTAAATTTTTTTAGTTTTGCTAAAAAGACGTGTGTCCTAATGATACCTTACGTTGTGTGAAAAGCTTACCAAATAAGTCTGGGTTCGAGTTCTACTTATAATATGTCAAATGTAGTTAGTTGCCGCTAAAAGCACAAAGAAAAAAAAATGTTCCGTTAGTTTTGAAGTTGAAAAAAATATTCCATTGGGTTACTACCACATCGTACTATATTTCTTACATGATTTAGATTTTAACTATACGTCTTTTAAATTTTACTTGATTTTGATTTTAACTCAAAAGTAACATTTATATTAATTTAAAAAAAACAAATTATAATAACTTTTTACCTTTCTTTTATAATTGACAAGTTTTCCTCAAATAAAAACCTCTTATCAACAACAATCAAAGAGAGTTACAAGCTATTAAAACTCGTTATTAAAACAGAAGTAGGAAGCTACCATACCTAAAAGCCAAAAATATGTACTGGTTATTTGGTGTTTGGCTTCTGATTTTATAAGGATCCTTCTACTAGCCATTGGCTCCAATCAAGCGATGTGAGATACTATTGGTATATTCAGTAAAATTTGAAACGGGGATTTGTAAAAAATACTACCCAAAAAATGTGTTAATTTTATTATTTTATGTACTCATATACTTGCAATTGGTTTGACTTTTGAGTTCAAATTTGCATCTTTGCTACATGTTATAATGAGACTAAGTGCATATGGCTATGTGAACTCACCTTGTTGAAACAGTGTGGACAAGAGCTAGGAATGGTGTTGTTAAACATATCTCGAGCATGGGAGTCAGCAGATACATTGACTTCAACGGCTTTGGTCAACAATTTACCCGTGTTGGTCAAATCTCTTACTAGCAACAACAAATCAGGCAAGAGTAAAAACCAATAGCTTTGAATATAAGTCTTTCATTAACACACGGGTTTCGTCCATCTAAGTTGATTCATATGCTGTTGGTGATTAGCACTCGGCAAACGTTTGACTTCTGCTGGAAGGACGTTTCAGTCAATGGGGCAATACGGTTCAAGGTGAACTGCAAAAGGTAGCCTACATGTTAATCTGTACATATTTTTATTTTTATTTTGTTACAAGTGTTCCTATACACAGGTCACACAGGTTGGGGGTATCGAGTTAAAGATGTATCTTTTGGTATGGGTCAAAATAGATGTGTCGGTTGACCTGGAACAAATTTTGTCCAAAGTTGTTTGACCACAAAAATCAACCATTACAGGAGTGTCAAATATCCATCTTTACATTGCTATTGTGAGCTGATAATATCGTATAGCGTTTGCTTTAATCATTCACGAAGCCCCACTCAAACTATTCCCTAAATTGGTCCTTCCGTTTTTTTAATAGAAGTATCAATATGAATGTATTTGTACCTGGTTCTTTTATGCCAACTTGTCTGAGATTTTACCCAAAGACTAGACTCATATATAAGCATCAATATGAATGTATTAAGAATAGTGGACTCTATTTCTTTTTCCAAATGCGGTCATTTTTCGAGCTTTAAAAGTGATCAAACTTTTCCTTTGGAATATACATTTATGTAATACACTGTTCGACCAGTTTTGCTGTTGAGAAGTATTTACATTTATGTATATTTCTAACTTGCAATGACTATGTTGGTACACCGTATAAACATTTTTAATCACGTCAAGTTAAGAGGACCTGAAAAAATTAGAACTCAAGTGACAACTATGGCTTTTCTGTGTCTAGGTACAGTTAAGAATATACACGCACCTGTAATGGCCAATTCCGATTAAAGTAGCCCATTATTATAATGAATCAAATCATTTACTAAATATTACTTACAAAAATGTGAATAAAATCGATGTTCTCAAATACATTGCCAGAGTTATTGCATCATTTATAACAAAAATTACTTTATGTGAAAATAAACATGAAAAAAAGATTTTTGGTATGAAACGATTTTGAATAATATTTGAAATCGTACATTAAAAATGAAATATTGTAGTTGAATTAGTAGGTGTTTTATAATATGGTCATGCAAACTTATTTACCATTAAAGAACAAAATAAAAGTGTACTCAGATACCTAATCAATTAATTAAATTTTTTGTTTGAAATTGAAAATTATTTCATTAAAGAGGATTATTACATCCAATCTAAAATTTAAACTAAATTAGAAACAAATTTTAATATTCTTCTATCTTTTTTGCCTTTTCCAATGCTTACAACAAATTTTTATCAAATAAAAATCATTGGAAGCATTGGACGGATGAAAAAAAAGTAACAAAATATTAAAACTAGTAATTGAACAAAAGAGAAGTATGAAATTATCATACCAAAAAGCAAAGAAGAGGGACTGCCCTACTTGGTGTTTGGATTCTAATTTTATAAGGATCCCTCTCATGGCACTTTTCACCAATCAAGCGATGTGGGATACAAACATCTAACTGTTATGTTCTCTTGTCTTGTTTGTAGCCTTTGTGGACTGATAAATTTAAGGTGATCATGGTACTAAATTGCTTTCTTTTTTATGTGGATGTGTGTTACTGACCATATGATTGGCAAATCTAACGTCCAATGTATCTTCTAACAGTTTTTGTTTTCTTGATTTAACGATTTACATCATATCAAAGGACACTTAAGTTAATAACACATGATTCTTGTGTTGCTCGGCAAATGGTGTAAACTCTATTAAGTAACAAGGTGAAAGTATTGTTACCAAACTAATTGTAAATTGTAGCGACGTATATAGTTTTTTTTAATAGCAAATACGCAATCACTTCGACTCAAGTGGGACTCGAACACACTATCACCTTGATTCTTGAGGCAACTTTTCATGCATGTTTGATATCGCTAGCCTAATTGCCAGCTTGTTCTCGCAACATGAATAACATAACGAGTTGAGATCCATGAAGAACCAATACATGCCATAGAACCTATCAACCAATCATATCCATCCATTTATATTTTTCACCTTTTTTTTCAAAACAACATATCTTGCAAACGGTAAATCTTCAAGCTATAAAAAAAATATCATTGCGACGAGAATTAAATGATCTTTCTATAAATATGCATTGTTATATACTTTCGACGAACTTTTTTTTTTTAGTTTCCACCCAGAAAGAATCATATATGATTCGTAAAAATCATATATGATTCGTAAAAAATCATATATGATTTCTTAAGAATCATATATGATTCGTAAGAATCATATATGATTTGTTAAAATCGAATCATGTATGATTCTTACGAATCATATATGATTTTTTTGAGCGAAAAAAAAAGTTTATCGAAAAAAAAGTTCGTCGAAAGTATATAACAATGCATATCTATAGAAAGATAATTTAATTCTCGTCGCGATGGTATTTTTTTTGTAACTTGACGATTTACGGTTTGCGAAATATTTAAGTTTAAAAAAAAGGTGAAAGTTTATTTTTTTATTTTGATAAAAAAAATAAGTGGCTAAGATTGCTTGATGGGTTCTATGGTAAAAGTTGGATCTATAAAGAACTTTTGGCATAACATCTAACATAATACCAGTAGAAAATTTCGCCTCATTTATGTTCAATGAAGTTACCCATTTGTTTTCTTTTCATGTATGGCCATTTCTAACTAAGGTACTTGATCATTTATGTTATAACAATATAGTCTTTTAGAAATTCTTGGGTAGTGGTATTGTAGTACCTGCAAAACCTTAAATTTTCCCCAAAACTGGTAAACTTTGTTCAGTTTGACATAAACTTCTACAATCACATGAACACTAAAATCGACACATGGCAAAGGAATTAGAAATGCAGACAAACTACGACCTTATATGCTATAATAAACTAGAAACTTGATTATCAACACTTTAAGCCATTAAACTTGTCTCATAAACAAGCCATTGTCCATTCTCCATTGATTTATTTTTAAAAACTAATTTTGAGTTTGGATGAAATTACTATATAGTTACTGTTTTTACCAAATTTTAGTGGAAATTCGTAGCTTAATGATGCTGCTTTCGATCTATCAAATGGACCGATGATGGAGCAGGTGAGCAGTGTTTTTTCAAATCTTTGATTTCGTTTCAAGATTTATGTTATGTTTGTTTGGTTGTAAATATTCGTATCTCATTTTCTAGTGTTTGAGTAGACAGAAACTTATTCTGATAATTTAGGAGTCAAATAAGCAGTTTTGGTTAGGACCAGTTCGGGATTCCTAATCAAAACTGCTTATATGCCTATTTCTTTTTTAAATAAGCTACTTTGAAAAAGATGTTATAAGTTCTTTACTCAAAACAACTTTATTCATTCAAAAATGTCTGATGAACAAGTTGAATTAGTAATCAGACAACACTTTGAATAAGCAAGCTGTAAAATTTTCTGATATTCAAATATAAGGTCTTTTATCTGATATGAACATTGAACAGTCAAACGCCTGCTTATATCTCAACTACAAACATCAAAAGTGTATCAAAACACAATCTTAGAAACGATCATCTGATTTTTACAACTTATCCGAGTTAGTGCACATTCTTTCTTACTAAATTTGCACGGACAACACAAATATGGAAATAGTGTTTAGTTTGGCAGTAACTAGCATATGTTTTGTTTATAACAGACACTACTGATAGAAAATTGTGGTAATTATGTTTACTCCAATATTCCATGGTGTGACTTTTAGAGTGATAATTGTATCTTTGTTTCAAAGAAAGGAAAAAGGTGTACAGTAATAAAAACATATCGCTAACTAAGTTCCCAGTTCATGAAAGTGTCTTTGGGACCATTAGCCTCAAAATCGGTTAGTTGCGTCCCACCAAAGAACGGTGCCAATAAAACGGACCCCCTAACACGAACCGGGTCAAGACTCTTTGAACCAGCCCCTAACCTCACTGCCACATTATGAGCAATGTTCCCTCCAGCCGAATCACCAGAAATGAAAACACGACTAAAGTCCACACACTCAACCAACCATGGATCCGGCTCAGCTGCCATAAGTTGATGCCTGAAGCCACTTAACAGAATTAAGCCCATCTTCAATAGCCAATGGCATACGGTTCTAAGGGGCTAGCCGATAGTCAGGAGCCACAATCACAGCTTGTAGAGCCGACGCCAACTTGAAACAATAATTTTGAAAATTAGGCCATGTTCTTGAACCATTGCAAAAACCACCACCATGGATGTGATACGTACCAAAAGGATATGACTATTCCAGGATTCAATAAAGAATCGAAGAAAGCCTAATTCAACAAGCAGTAGCTCAAGAAGATAAGAATAGAGACTCGAACATGAAGAATAGTGATTGTTATTAGGAAAGATGTATTGTACAGATAGAGAGATAGTTGTTTACAATTTGATAAGCTACTTCTGCAATGAACTATTGATGTATTTATACAAATGAAAGTGAATAGAAAATGGCGGGAAATCCGGTTATTGTTCTGTTTGGCTTGTTTGACTTTTTATCTTGACTTCTGTTGACTTGAATTGTGACCCATATCAGGATGTATTCAAACACTGGAAGCTTTTTACCCACTACATTAGCCGGCTTGTAAAGACGAAGGAAAAGATTGTTGGGCTGATCAAAGATGACATCTTTCCAAAGAACCGATTATCTGCAGTCTTTTGTCACACGTTTGACCTCTGCCGAAAGAAGGTTTCAGTCAATGAGGCAATATAGTCAAGGTGAACTACAAAGGGTAACCTGTTAAATCTTTAATGAATTTCATGTTGCAAGCATGGATGGGGTGCGGTGGGGGCTGTTTGCATAACGGGTTAATGATTTTTTTTTTTTTTTTTTTTTTTTTTTTTTTTTTTTTTGCATGGATCGAAAGAGGTTTGTTGACCTGAAACATTTTTGTCCAAATCTTTTGATATTGTTGTAAGCAATTAGAATGACAAAAATACTTACAAAAGGTACATTTGTGTCAAAATATAACGCTTATTAAATGAGAGGATAGAGTTTCTTATTGACAATTTTGTATTGGTTAGATTTCCAAAGCAATGATATCAACCGGGAAACTTTTGTCTGCCACTCCTGTAGTTGATGAAACCGACGCAGGGTCGAAAGAGGAAACTCGATGTTCAAGGTATTTATTATTTTGTATATCGAATGAAAATTTGTCAAAATATCTTGTGGTCCTGCAATATATTATGATATTTTTGGCAGTTTGGAGAGCTTCAAATTGAATTAACACGAGAGAAAGCTTACATCGGTGCAGAAATTGGCTTTGTATATGCGTAATTTTCTTTTCTTAATTTTTTGTTTCATACTCGTAATGCGAAAGAATTTTATAGCTTTGGGTGACCTTGAACCATGAAATGTTCAGGATTATTTCATAGGAATTAAGTCAAGGCATTCAGAATGCACATGCCAGTATGCAAATGAAAACGCTTTGTTGATTGCCAAGGTACTGCATAACCATCATGCTTATCGATTGTTTTTACTGGAGCTGAAACAAGAGAATGTCTGCTATTACGGAATCTGCAAATCTGGAATTTCTCCAACCATGAATGCAAAATCACCACACTAGAATTGCCTTTGATGGGTCATCGTGAACATCTTGACTGTAACGTGGTGGGTCAGGTAGGATGGGTAAAATGTATCATTATGTGCAGGTTGGGATTTAATGTTACTCTGAATTTTTGGAGCATCTAAAAGTTACAGTAAAGAAAAAATCAAGAAAAAAGTTACAATGAAGTTATGTGATTTAAAAGATTATTGTTTTTAATTATAGTTCCATAATGTTTTTAGGTGTTAAAATTCATAAAATATGAGTTTCGGGCTTAATGTTCTTGAGTGAGGAAGAAGACGCAGATAAATTAGTCATTTTGCATGCCTTTGACCCTGACTAACGGGTTATTATTCAAACAAAAGTATAAACCACAAAGACATTTTTCGCAATTATAAGTTTTGAGAACATCTCTTGCGAAAATGGAAAACCACAAGAACATTTTCTACCATTTCCTTGAAACTAACATTTAAACTTATTTTAGAAACAAATTTTAATAATTTTTTAATCTTTTTTTAGAAAGCAGTACAAATTTTTGTTAAATAAAATTTGCACCACGTGCCAAAAAAGTAACAAAGTATTAAAACTAGTAATTTAGCAAGACTAAAGTATGAAGCTATCATTCCAAAAAGCCTAAAACATGTACTACTCAATTTGTTCTTTGGCTTTTATTTTATAAGGATCTCTCTATTTGTCATTTGGTTCAATCAAACGATGTGGGATACTATATACAAATTTGTTTGCTTATCTTGTTTGCAACCTTTATGAAATGATAAATTTAAGGTGAACATGTTATAGAATTGTTTTCTTTTTTATGTGAGTGTGTGTTATTGACGATAGGATTGTTAGATATAACGTCCAATCTATCTTCAAACACATTTTTCACAAAAAACGACAATTTTTAGAAGAAAGAAAATTACATTTCATGACTAAAAATTGAGTGTGCCTCTTGTCACACTAGCTCCTATAAAGTTTGTCTATGATATCAAGAATTCATTTGTCACTCTCCCTTTTATTAATCGTAAAGAACAAAATATAAGAGTATTTTGGATACTAAAAAGATGACATATATTTTCGTTAGTTTTACTGTAACTCATCCTACTATATATGTCTTTTAAATCTTACATTATTTTAATCTGTAACTCGAAACCAACATTTATACTTTTTTTAGAAACGCATTTTAATACCTTTTTATCTTTTATTCAAAGTTACCAACAAATATTCAACAAATAAAAACTTGTTGGTTACTGAGTAAAAAAGTAATAAAATATTAAAACTAGTAATTAGAACAAAAGTATGAAGTATTCATATTCATACCAAGAATATGTTCTAGAGATTCAGTGTTTGGCTTATGATTTTATAAGGATCCTTCTACTCGCCATTGGATTCAATCAAGCGATGTGGGATACTAATTATTGCATCAATTTTACGCCTCTTTTTTTCCCTGTTTGCAACTAACTTTTTTTTTTTTTTTTTTTTTTTTTTTTTTTTTTTCCCTCCTTGTTTACAACTTATGTGAAATACTCCGTAATAAATTTAAGGTGAGCACGCTGCTAAATTTTTACTTTTTTACTATGTGAGTGTCTATTACTAACCATAAGAATGGTGAATCTAACGTTCAATGTATCTTCAAAAACTTTTTGTCTTCTTGGTTTAACGATTATTTCATCTCATAAGACACTTGAGTTTGCAACACATGATAGATATGTTGCTCGGCAAATGGTGTAAAATATATAAAGTAATGACCGGAAAGTGTTGTTGGCAAAACTAATTGAAAGCCGTAGGGACGCCGGACGTGTATAGTTTTTTTAAATAGCAAACACATAATCACTTTGACTCCGTTGTGACTCGAACACACTATCAATTTGATTCTTGAGGCAACTTTTAATGCATGTTTGATATCGTTAGTCAAAATGCCTACTTGTTCACGCAACATGAATAACATCTAACATAACACCAGTGGAAAACTTTGCCTCGTTTATGTTAAATGAAGTCATCCATTTGTTTTCTTTATCATGTACCATCATTTCTAACCAAGGTGCTTGATCATTAATGTTATAAGGATATAGTCTTTGAGAAATTCTTGGATAGAAGTATTCTAGTACCTGCAAAACATTAACATTTTTGCCAAAAAAAAAGGTTAAAACTTTGTTCGAATTTGACATAAACTTCCACAATCACATGAACACTAAAATAGACACATGACAAACGAATTAGAAAGGCAGACAAACTACGACCTTATATGCTATAATAAAATAGAAACTCGATCATCAACATTTTAAGTCATTAAACTTGTCTCATAAACGGACCATTGTCCATTCTCCATTGATTTATTTAAAAAAATAAATAAATAAATAATTTTGGGTTACTGTTTTAGTTTTTACAAGTTTTAGTGGAAATTTTGTAGCTTAATGATGTTGCTTTCGATCTATCGTATGGACCAGTGATGGATCAGGTTAGCACTCTTTATATAAATCTTTGATTTCGTTTCAAGAATTATGTTATGGACCAGTGATGTATGGTATGAAACGATTTTGAATAACATTTGAAGACAAAGTGGTTTCGTGCATTAAAAGTGAAATATTGTAGTAAGTAGCTTTTGTTTTGTTTCACGATATTTGGTTCCTAGTTGAATTACTTAAAGAATGAATAGATACAATAAAAGGGTGCAATAAAGTGTCCTGGTTTTATATATTGTCATTTAATATAAAATTTAAACTTAGTTAGAATTTTTTTTTAATATTATTTTAACTTTTTTTCCCAAGAACTTACAACAAAGTTTTTATCAATTAAGGGCCCGATTGGTTCATGGGTGTGACCGGGTATAGAATGAAAGATTTTTTTAATCCTTTATTTGGTTTACTTTTTTATTTGTCACATGTGATTTTGATTTCAAATTGTCATACCATCCTACCCAGGTGGCTTTGGATGAAAGACAACCAATCATTTTTTTTTATTTGTTAACTTTTTGTGAGTCACGTAAATTCATTGTACTTTTTTATCTTTTATCTATTTTATTTTAAATAAATACATAAAACTTATTAAACTCATATATAAATTAAACATTAATTAATTTTCTCTCTCCTTATTTTCTTTCAAATCTTTCTGAAATCCAAATCCAATTCCAATCCACTTACAAACCAAACGCACCCTAAAACTCATTGGAAGGACTGGAAAGAAAAAAGTAACAAAGTAGTAAGGGCATGTTTGGTTGACTCCAATGTGCCTTGGATTTGGATTTGGGTTGATGCCAATTTTTCATTGTTTGATATAAAATTGTGGATTGGGCACCGCAATACCGCATGTGCAAAACCCTACCCCTTCCCTACTTTTATAAATTGTATTTTTAAGGTGCGCCCATCTCTAACCTCCACCTCTCATATATTATTTTTTTTTCTTTTGTCATATAATAAAATTTATTACATTCATTTAAAAATAAATAATATACAAATTTATTTTATTTTTCTCTCTCCAAATCCAAATCAAAACCCTAATCCTAATCAAATTCAAATCCTAAACCTACCTACAAATCAAACGGGCCCTAAAAGTTTAAAACTAGCAATTAGACAAAAGAGAAGTATGAAAAATCTAGCGTTTCTCTAATAAAAAACATGCACTTTTCTCTAATTAAAAGTTATCATACCAAAAAGGCAAGAACATATACTTTTCTCTTCTCTAATCAAGCGATGTGGGATACAAATATCTAACTTTTACATTGTATTGATCTTTTTATTGTTGCATCAGTTTAGGTTTTCTTGTCTAGTTGGCAACCTTTGTGAAATGGTAGATTTAAGGTGAACATGTTACTAAATTCTTTCTTTTTATGTGAGTGTGTTACTCACCATAAGATTGATAAATCTAATGTCCAATGTATCTTCACCATAAGAGAAAAGACAAATGCCAAAAACAGTTCAAACTACATCTATAACCAATTTTCCCGCTCAAACTCCTCCTTCCTCCCCGTTCCATTTAGTAGTTTTAGCTAATCGTTTGTGTAAAACATTCATTTGGAGTAACTAATTCCAGTTATTAATAACGTAGATCGAATCTCCATTTTCCTTCAAGTAATGAAATCATTTACTAAATATTACTTACAAAAATATGAATCAAATCGATGTTCTCAAATACACTGCAAGAGTTATTGCATCATTTTAAATAAAGTATTTGAAGGCAAAGTAGTTTCGTGCATTAAAAATGACATTGTAGTAAGTAGCTTTTGTTTTGCTTCACGATATTTGGTTCCTAGTTGAATTACTTAAATATGGAACCGGCATGACCGGACCGGATCGAATGTATTTCAGTCCGGTCCTCGTCCACCCTTTTAACCATTTTCGGTCCTCGGTTCGGTTTTATGTAGAACCGGACATTATGCTTTGTTGGACCGGATCGACGACAAACCGGACCAGACCAACCCGGACATGGACCGAACATTTCGGTCTGGTCTCTCAGTATAATGTATTGTGCCAAACCGGTTTTTGGTCCGGTCCGGTCCAGTCCAATCCGATTTTCAAACCGTGCCCAGCCCTAGTCTTTAAACATGAAAAGATCCAATAAGGGGTGCAATAAAGTGTCATGGTTTTATATATTGCCATGCAATCTTATTTACCATTAAAGAACAAAATAAACGTGTACTTAGATACTTAATCAATTAATTAAATTTTCTGTTTGAAATTGAAAATTATTTCATTGAAGAGGACTCTAAAATTTAAACTTAATTAGAAGCAAACTGATTGAAAATTGTGTTGACGTATGTATCTTTTTAATAACAAATATGCAATCATTTTGACTCCAATGTGACGGAACACATTATCACTTTAATTTAATTCTTGAGGCAACTTTATATGTTTGATATGGCTTGACAAAATACATGCTTGTTCACGTAACATGAATAACATCTAATATGATACCAGTAGAAAACTTTTTCTCATTTATGTTCAATGAAGTCATTCATTTGTTTTCTTTATCATGTACCATCATTTCTAACCAAGGTGCTTGATCATTTATGTTATAACGACATCTTTGATAAATTCTTGGATAGAAGTATTCTAGTACTTGCAAAACATTAAGGTGCCGTTCAGTTGTAGAAAAATATCCACTTTTTCAATTTCTAAATTCCTTTAAGAATTGAATGATTTTTCTTCTCGAGAGAAGAGTTGAGAATTTTGAAAACCCGTTTAGTTGGAGTTATATTTTTCTTTTTAAAAAATAATAAGAAGATTATCCGATGGTTGCGGCGACGGCGGGCGGTGGCAGCGACGGTGGACAGTGGAGTGGAGGATGAAACGAGAGATTAAGGGTAGAATTTTTTTTTTTTTTTTTTTTTTTTTTTTTTTTTTTTTTTTTTTTGAGTTGAGGAAAAATGAGAAAGAAAAAAGTGAGAATGGTAGAATGGACTTTTCAATTTCTTAATTAAAATTTAGAAAATGAAAATTTCATTTGTTTTGAATATTGTTGGAAAAAATGACTAAACGGATTTTCAATTTTTCATTTTCACATAAAGATTTTTCTAGAAAAATAGGATATTTTTCACCAACTAAACGCACCCTAACATTTTCATCCAAAAAGGTTAAACTTTGTTCGAATTTGAGATAAACTTCCACAACCACATGAACACTAATATAGACACATGACAAAGGAATAAGAAACACAGACAGACTACGATCTTATGCTATAAAAAAAATACAGGCTTGATCATCAACACTTTAAGTCATTAAAATTGTCTCATAAACAAACCATTGTTCATATAATTCAGCGAAAAACTATTCAAAACTCAAGGATTAATGGATTATAACCGAAAAAGGATCCGGTTTTCACACCCAGGAGTAAAGTAACAACACTCACGAGTGTCGCCTTTTTTGACCCGGAAAATACAAACCACATGGGTGTAAATTTGATCACAAGCTCCCATTTTGCATGCAACATATGTACAATGCTTTGTCCCTTCACCTCGTTTGGTTCGAAACCTGTATTTTACGCTAACAGGTTCATGTCTACACTATTTTTTGACTGAACACATGAAAATGACAAATACTCATTAGTTTATGTGAACATATAAGAAGTATGATCTCAAACGATTTGAAGGCAAAGTGGTTTCATTCATTATCATGAAATACTGTAATTTGATTATACCGACAACTCAGTAGCTTTAATTAGCTTTGCTTCACGATATTGGTTCATAGTTTAATTAGTTTCTACACTCGAAGCATGAAAAAGATTAAATAAAGCCGTGCACTAAAGTCTCATCATGATAATGCTAGTTTCGTGTTAAATGAGCAATATTGCTATAAAAAACATATCGAAACTTCATTTGTCAGTTAGTAACTCCTTAGTACTCTAAATCTATACGTAAAAATGTTGCATTCGAGAGAAAGGTGAGTGATGAGATTGTTGAAGATGCTGTCCATCCTGATTTCCTGTGAACTTCATCGTCTTGATTCATACTGCTATATACATCCTTTAATCAAAAATTATAAACCTCATTTGGAATTGAAACCATGTCAAAGTTGTTTGACCACAAAAGTCAACCATTACAGGAGTGTCACATATCCATCTTTACATTGCTATTGTGAGTTGATAGTATTATATAACGTTTGCTTTAATCGTTCATGAAGCCCCTCTCAAACTATTCCCTAGATTGGTCCTTCCGTTTTTTTTAATAGAAGTATCGATATGAATGTATTTGTACCTGGTTCTTTTATGCCAACTTGTCTGAGATTTTGCCCAAAGACTAGACTCATATTCAAGATTGAAATATATTTACTGTTTTTGGCTTTTAGGTATTAATAATAATGGCCTTCGTTTATTTCTTTTCTCAAATGCGGTCATTTTCGAGCTTTAAAAGTGATCAAACTATTCCTATGGAATATACAGTTATGTATTATACTGTTTGATCAGTTTTTGCTGTTGAGAAGTATTTACTTTTATGTATGTTTCTAACTTGGAATGACTATGTTGGTACACCGTATAAACATTTTTAATCACGTCAAGTTAAGAGGACCTGAAAAAATTAGAACTCAAGTGACAACTATGGCTATTATGTGTCTAGGCACAGTTAAGAATATACACGCACTTGTAATGGCCAGTTCTAAATAAAGTAGTTCATTATTATAATGAATCAGATCATTTAGTAAATATTACTTACAAAAATATGAATCAAATCGATGTTCTCAAATACATTGCAAGAGTTATTGCATCATTTATAACAAAAAGAGTCATTACTTTATGTGAAAATAAACAAGAAAAAAAAAGATTTTTGGTATGAAACGATTTTTAATAATATTTGAAGGCATGGTTTCGTTCATTAAAAATGAAATATTGTAGTTGAATTAGTAGGTGTTTTATAATATGGTCATGCAAACTTATTTACCATTAAAGAACAAAATAAAAGTGTACTCAGATACTTAATTAATTAATTAAAATTTTTGTTTGAAATCGAAAATTATATCATTAAAAAGGACTATTACATCCAATCTAAAATTTAAACTAAATTAGAAACAAATTTTAATATTCTTCTATCTTTTTTTCCTTTTTTTCCAGTGCTTACAAATTTTTATCAAATAAAACTCATTGGAAGCATTGGACGAAAAAGAAAGAAAAAGTAACAAAATATTAAAACTAGTAATTGAACAAAAGAGAAGTATGAAGTTATCATACCAAAAAGCAAAGAACAAGGACTGCTCTACCTGGTGTTTGGCTTCTTATTTTATAAGGATCCCTCTCATGCCACTTTTCACCAATCAAGCGATGTGGGATACAAACATCTAACTTTTATGTTCTCTTGTCTTGTTTGCAGCCTTTGTGGAATGATTAATTTAAGGTGATTATGGTACTAAATTGCTTTCTTTTTTATGTAAGTGTGTGTACCTCACCATAAGATTGGTAAATCTAACGTCTGGTGTATCTTCAAACACATTTTCCAGAAAAAAACGACAATTTCCATGAAGAAAAAGTGCACTTTGTGACTCAAAATTGGGTGCGACCCAGTCACACCTGGCTCCCATGTAAATTTGTCCCGATATCAAGAATTCATTTGTCACTACCACTCTTATTAAACAATAAGGAACAAAATAAAAGTGTATATGCCATTAAATATTGCTTAAAGAGTATTTTAGATACTTAAATGATGACTTAAATTTTCGATAGTTTTACTAAAAGGTTTGTGTTCCTGGTTGCAAATTAAAACCTGCTTAAAGCATGTTGTTTGGAATCTTCCCGTTCAAATACATTTTAATACCTATTTATCTTTTATTCAAAGTTACCAACAAATAAAGACTCGCGGATAACCTGAAAAAAAAGTAACAAAATATTAAAACTAGTAATTAGAACGAAAGTGTGAAGTTATCATACAAGGAATATGCACTTGTCACTCGATGTCTGGCTTCTGATTTTATAAGGATCCTTCTACTGGCCATTGCCTTCAATCAAGCGATGTGGGATACTAAATTTCTAAGTATTGCATTCCTTTATATCATAGGACATTTAAGCTTCTAACAAATAATCTAGAAGCTGGAAATTACGAAATTTCCTACATTATTTCACCATACTATGAGCTCGCTAAAGCTACCGAGACCCAAAGATGATAACTTATAGCCAGAACTCAGGAGCCAAAGTTATTACATAGAATTTGTTTGGAGTTTACTATGATCAAAGCTTTTTAAGGACTTCAGTTGACAAACTATACAGACAAAAATAAAGTGGGCAGTTTTGACATATTTACTAATAAATGAGTCGATTCTAGTCATTTGTTGACTCTAACCCACCTATCACACCAGACAAATTAAACAAAACTATTGGTGGACTACAAACCTTGAGAATCTTGGTTGTGTAATTATGTAAGCATTTTAGTGACCGACTTCAAATCCATACCTTTGTTAAAACTGCATAATGCAAGAAGTATGTTAGCGGTGATCAAGAATATAAGCATAAATGATAACACGGCAAAAGTGTACTAATACCTCTAACCATGTTAAAACAGTGCATACAACTTTACAAGTAGCTAATAACTATAAGTACCATGGATCCTCTAGACGTCTTGTTTAGCAACAAATTACTGAACTAAGACTTGAAAAGAATCAAGCATCATGGAGTAAAGGTGACAATTTTCACCAGATTACTTGTGAACGGGTCAACGGATTTTTCATCGGTGTCTCTGCATTAACAGCTTGGAGAGGTTTCTCGTGCTTGACTGAATCCAAACTTGAACTAACTGCAGTGTCATTATCAGTTGTAGAATCATCAACAACTTTTGTTGAGAAGCGTTTCTTAAAAGATGGAGGCAAACGGGAAGGGTTAAGTAGCTCAGCTTCTGCGATACTAGGTAATGTTTCAATTGATGGCTCTGGAAGTTCAACCTCAGGTACATCAAAAATCCTATTTCAATATTGACTTGTAAGAGATAGTTTGCAAATAGACTCTGGAGTTTGGATGACTTCCAACCTATTAGACCCTTTAAGCGTTTCCTGTGACTAGAAGCTAAACTTTTAATTCAACCTACTTGACTTGCTTAAATGTTTGATAAGCAACAACCAGCCCATTCAATTCTAGTTACGTCTAAATATCACTGCTAAACTCAAATAAACTAATCTCTCGATTAACAGGGCAACAGTGTCATGAAATTTATTAGTTTTCTACACTTAATAAAGCATGAAAAGATAAGTTACAACCGTGCTATAAAGTCTCATAGTTTCATAATATGCTCATGCAATTTATTTACCATTAAAAGAACAAAATAAAATTGTGGATATTTAACCAGAAATTAAATTTTTTGTTAGTTTGAAATTGAAAAATACTCCATTACACGTTAAGACCAGGTCTGTTACATAGAATCAAACATTTAGGCAGTGTTTCTTTTTTCAGAGGCTAATAAAGATGGTGGGGCCCGCATCTGTTAGACCGTCTGTTTGTGGAGGAGTGTATTATTTTCCCTCTATAGATCCAGACGAATTAAGGGATCTGTGGGCCCAAAAATAATAATAATAATAATATTATATGCTTCCATACCGAATCAGAGGTTCTAATAAAAAAAGTAAACAGGCCCTTAAACTTATTTTAGAAACAAATTTTAATATTCTTTTATCTTTTTTTTCCAAAAACTTGCAACAAAATTTTATCTAATAAAACTCATTGCAAATCTCTTGAAAAAGAAGGTAATAAAGTATTAAAACTAGTAATTAGATAACTAAACAAGGTACAAAGTTATCATATCAAAAGGCCAAAAACATATGCTACTGAGTTAAAGTTTGGCTTCTTGTTTTATAAGGATGTGTCTATTGGCCATTTGCTACAATTGAGCGATGTGGGATACTATATTCAAACATGTTTTTTTTGCAACCTTTTCGAAATAACAAAATCTAACGTCCAACGTATCTTCAAACTCTTTTGGTATTCTTGATTTAACGATTTATTTCATATCATCGAACACTTAAGTTTGTAACACATGATTGATGTGTTGCTTAGCAAATGGTGTAAAGTATATTAAGTAACAACGTGAACGTGTCGTTGACAAAGTAATTGAAAGTTGTAGTGACGACTATAGCTTTTTTAATAGCAAATACGCAATCACTTTGATATGACTTGACAAAATACATGCTTGTTCAGGTAACATGAATAACATCTAACATGATAGCAGCAGAAAACTTCCCCTCATTTATGTTAAATGAAGTCATCCATTTCTTTTCTTTATCATGTACCATCATTTCTAACCAAGGTGCGTGATCATTAATGTTATAACGATATAGTCTTGGAGAAATTCTTGGATAGAAGTACTGTAGTACTTGCAAAACATTAACATTTTCGCCAAAAAAAGGTTAAACTTTATTCGAATTTGACAGAAACTTCCACAAGCACATGAACACTAAAATAGACACATGACAAACGAATTAGAAAGGCCGACAAACTACGACCTTAGATGCTATAATAAAATAGAAACTCGATCATCAACACTTTAAGTCATTAAACTTGTCTCATAAACAGACCATTGTCCATTCTCCATTGATTTATTTAAAAATTAAAAAAAAAAAAAATAAAAAAATAAATCTAATTTTGGGTTACTGTTTTAGTTTTTACAAGTTTTAGTGGAAATTTTGTAGCTTAATGATGTTGCTTTCGATCTATCGTATGGACCAGTGACGGATCAGGTTAGCTCTCTTTTTTTTAATCTTTGATTTCGTTTCAAGAATTATGTTATGGACAAGTGATGTATGTTATGACTTAAATTTTCGATAGTTTTACTAAAAGGTTTGTGTTCGTGGTTGCAAATTAAAACCTGCTTAAAGCATGTTGTTGGTTGCCATAAAAAAAAAAAAAAAAAAAAAAAAAAAAAAAAAAAAAAAAAAAATCTCTTTGAGTTTTGAAAAGTTTTCTACATCCGACTATGTTATTTAAATCTTACATTATTTAGATCTTTAACTCAAAACCAACATTTATACTTTTATTGGAAACACATTTTAATACCTTTTTATCTTTTATTCAAAGTTACCAACAAATTTTAAACAAATAAAAACTCGCGGGTATCCTGAATAAAAGTAACAAAATATTAAAACTAGTAATTAGAACAAAAGTATGAAGTTATCATACAAGGAATATGCACTTGTCATTTGGTGTTTGGCTTCTGATTTTATAAGGATCCTTCTACAGGCCATTGCCTTCAATCAAGCGATGTGGGATACTAAATTACTGAGTATTGCATTCCTTTATATCATAGGACATTTAAGCTTCTTACACGTAATCTATAAGCTGGAAATTACGAAATTTCCTACATTTTTTCACCATACTATGAGCTCGCTAAAGCTACCGAGACCCAAAGATGATAACATATAGCTAGAACTCGCTGACAGTAACCTGTTCAAAAAGAAAACAGGAGCCAAAGTTATTACATAGAATTTGTTTGGAGTTTACTATGATCAAAGCTTTTTAAAGACTGCAGTTGACCAACTATACAGACAAAAATAAAGTGGGCAGTTTTGACATATTTACTAATAAATGGGTCGATTCTAGTCATTTGTTGACTCCAACCCGCCTATCACACCAGACAAATTAAACAAAACTATTGGTGGACTACAAACCTTGAGAATCTTGGTTGCGTAATTATGTAAGCATTTCAGTGACTGACTTCAAATCCATCCCTTTGTTAAAACTGCATAATGCAAGAAGTATGTTAGCGGTGATCAAGAATATAATCATAAATGATAACACGGAAAAAGTGTACTAATACCTCTAACTATGTTAAAACTTAAAACACTGCATACAACTTTACAAGTAGCTAATAACTATATTAAGTACCACTTGAAAAGAATCAAGCATGATGGAGTAAAGGTGAAAATTTTCACCATATTACTTGTGAACGGGTCAACTTGGGTTACGTTCGATCACAAATACAGTTTAGGAGAAAACGGGTCAAATGGGTTGAAAGTCACCCGAAGTATAATTTAATCTCTACAGCCTCCTAAATCGCTTAAGTAAGAAATATTTATAACTGTTGCATCATATATATTTGATGCAATAAGTCTTATTAATGAACAATAAGTCAGTAAACAAAAACGACCCGACCCGTTCCAAGTAGCACCGATAATTTATTCTTTGACCCTGAACCTCTTATGCTCTTATGACATGTTACCTGTTCAAATGTTCACTCGACCCGGCCATCTTGCCAGCTCTATAATGTAGTGCAAATCATTATAGATAAAGAGTACTCACTAATACAAGGTATCCCCACTGAGATCGACCTTCTTAGTAATCCACTATGGTGCCTTGTTCACTAGAACCTCAGGTGTTCTTCAATCTCTTCGGTTCAAAGAAACAAAAAAACTTGATTACGAACGTCATAATAAACATATCTTTAATTCAGATTAGACAAAAATACGCCGAATTTTTGTGCATACCCCTTTCCACGATGTCAAAGTTATTCACCAAGATTTTGTAAACAAGTTCGCTTTATGTGATAAAAGAACATTGTGTAGATCGAGATATGTTGTGAATTGTCTTAACAATATCAGTTAAGCAATCAGATGTAGGTTGAAAAGCTTTTAATCCACTTTGTGCGAAGGATCGCCTGCAGAAGTGGTTTTTCCCTCCAAAAGTTCACCATCATCATCATTCATGAAATTCAAGGACCTCCTTGTGAATGAACTATTTGTCATTGCTTTCTGGCTAAGCACACTCGTTAGCTTCTTATCTTCAGTAGGCACTGATCTCTTTGGAGTTGACAGGTCAGGAGTTTCAACACTTATCTCCTTAGGTATCAATGAATTTTTTATCGGTGTCTCTGCATTAACAGCTTGGAGAGGTTTCTCGTGCTTGACTGAATCCAAACTTGAACTAACTGCAGTGTCTTTATCAGTTGTAGTATCAGATATAATAGAAGGTAAAACTGGAGAAGATAAGAGTTCGGTCTTTGCAGAATCCTCAAGAACTTTTGTTGAAAAGCGTTTCTCAAAAGATGGGGGCAAATGGGAAGGGTTAAGTAGCTCAGCTTCATCGAAACTTGGTAGTGTTTTGTTGATGAGTCCACAGGCAAAGCAGGTGCAGAAACAGTGATCTCCCTTTGGTTAAATGGCTCTAGAAGTTGAGCCTCAGGTACATCAAAATCCTATTTCAATATTGACTTGTAAGCATAATAAGCAAAGATTTTCCTTTAATGTGTTGATTTTAGAGAGCAAGATGACCAGGTCAGGTTTATAGGTGTGGTTACTGGTCAAAGTAGGTTCGGGTTGAAACAAGTCATTTCTTAAAGTAGTGTACTGGTGACAATGATATAGTTTACGTAGTGGATGAGAAATCTGCCACAACGTTACAGGAATGCTACAGTACCAAATTGGGTACGATTCGCTTAAGATCATGACTTGCGGGTGCTGTGACTAGAAGCTAACCTTTCAATTGAACCTACTTGACTTGCTTAAATGAAAAGATAGGCTAACCAGCATTGCTAGTAATCACCAAACTAATACTAATAGTAACCATCAAACCAACCACACAAACAAAAATGAAACTTCATAATATGGTCATGAAATTTATTAGTTTCTACACTTAAAGCATGAAAAGATAAATTACAACCGTGCTTAAAGTCTAATAGTTTCATAATATGGTCATGCAATTTATTTACCATTTAAGAACAAAATAAAAGTGTAGATACTTAATCAATGAATAAAAAATTTCGTTAGTTAGAAATTGAACACTTTTTGTATAGTATAGGTTAATCTAACGTCCAATGTATCTTCAAACACTTTTTGTATTCTTGATTTAACGATTTACTTCATATCATAGAACACTTAAGTTTGTAACACATGAGATGTGTTGCTCAGCTAATGGTGTAAAGTATATTGAGTAACGACATGAACGTGTCGTTGGCAAACTAATTGTAAATCGTAGCAACGTATATAGTTTTTCTAATAGCAAATACGCAATCACTTTAACTCAAGTGGGACTCCAACACACTATCACTTTGTTTCTAGAGGCAACCTTTCATGCATGTTTGATATCGCTAGACTAAATGCCTGCTTGTTCACGCAACATGAATAACATCTAACATAACACCAGTAGAAAACTTCGCCTCATTTATGTTCAATGAAGTCATCCATTTGTTTTCTTTATCATGTACTGTCATTTCTAACCAAGGTGCTTGATCATTTATTTTATAACGAGATAGTCTTTGAGAAGTTATTGGATAGAAGTATTGTAGTACTTGCTAAACATTAACATTTTCGCAAAAAAGGTTAAACTTTGTTCGAATTTGACATAAACTTCCACAATCACATGAACACTAAAATAGACACATGACAAACAAAGTTGAAATTCAGACAAACTACGACCTTATGTGCTATTAAAAACAAAAACTTGATCATCAACACTTTAAGTCATTGATATGGGTCATAAGAGAAAAGTCAAATAGAAAAGTCAAATGGCCAAGAACAGTTCAAACTGTAGGAATTTAGAATGAATCGTATATCTGTTATTCATCATCAAACGTGGTATATAAACCCATACAAGAATATTCTAGACCTCGGGCTTTAGCCCATACACATATTACATGGACTCTCTAATAGATAAATACTACGACTAACAATCCCCCGCAGTTGGAGCGGGAGGACACCGGACACTCAAACTGGACCTAAACTCCTGAAACAAAGCATATGGTAAACCTTTTGTGAAAATATCTGCATACTGATAACGGGAGGGTACATGAAGCACTCGAATCTGACCAGCAGCAACCAAATCCCTGACAAAATGAATATCAATCTCTATATGCTTCGTACGTTGATGTTGAACCGGATTAGAAGATAAGTAAACTGCACTAACATTATCACAGTATACCAACGTAGCAGAAGATAAAGGTATGTGTAACTCACGTAAAAGATTCCGTAACCAACAAGTCTCAGCAACAGCATTGGCAACCCCACGATACTCTGCCTCAGCACTGGAACGAGACAGCGTCGGTTGACGCTTAGAGGACCAAGATAGAAGATTGTTACCTCTATAACCAATTATCCAGCCCAAACTCCTCCTTCCTCCCATTTGGCCATTTAGTAGTTTTAGCTAATCGTTTGTGTAAAACACTTTTCTCTATTTGGTTCTTGTCACAGACTTGTAACAAAATCATCATAATCGATCATTCAACTATATCTTCGAATTACATTATGTTCTTGTGATTCTTGATAAGTTGTTAGTTCTTATTCGAATCTTTAGATTCTTATAAGTTCATATCATAGCATTGCTTTGGTAACGGAGTACGATGATATGGTAACTTCTGTGTAAAAAAACTTGCATATACTAACCTTAATATCAATCGTATATTGTTTTTCTCGTGTTTAACGGGGCCACATTTAAATAATGGCACATGACGACGGAAATACTTGAGATGTACAGTGCTGGGCAGAGGGAGTTGAAGGTTATGTTTCATATCTGCTTCAAAAGTAAACGACAAGATGTATTACATGAGAGTTAAGAGTTTGATAGAACATGTTATTTTTATTTGTTAGGAGCAAGGAGTTGAATTCTACGCGCGATGTGACATGTCTCCTGAGTTATCTTCTACATCAGTGCATGAATTACTAGAAGTTTCGTTTCTTGATATCCCAATGGCACGCATTACTTGATACACTTGAAGCATGCTAATTTCCCCATCTCTGTGTGCTTGAACGCAGCTTTCTGCTATTTTACGTGTTTCATATATTTCCTTGTCGAATCCTTGTCCCAACAAGCATTCATCTATCACATTAAATTCACCACCACAATCATTATCAGTATGGGGGCTGATCAATGTAGATTGTTCTCTGCTAGTAACCAGCTCAAGCAACAAAAGCCCAAAGCCATAAACATCCTCCTTGTAAGAACTTGAAGGGGCGCCGTTTGTATTCATTAAGATCATTGCATTACCAAAATTCGTTATCTTGGGCTCAAACTTCTCATCTAGTAAGACACACTTTGAGCTAATTTTGAGATGGACTACCCGGAGGACGTTGTTGTGATGCAACCATGCAAGTCCTCGTGCTATCCCTGCGGCAATCTTAAACCTTAAAGTCCACCCCATCTTCTTAGCATCCACTTGTGACTTACAATGCAGCCACTGATGAAGGCTACCGTTATTCATGTATTTGTAGACTAGAAATTTCTTCTTCCTGGCATAGCAAAAACCTAACAGTGGTATTAAATTTGTCTGCTGCAATCTTCCTAAAATGTCAATTTCTCTGAAGTAGTCTCTCTCAAAGCTGTTAAACTCATGGAGCATTTTGACTGCAAGTAGTACTCCGTCTGGAAAGACAGCCTTGTACATGATTCCCATGTTTCCAAAAGCCAATTATGCTTCGGTTGTCAAACTGATTAGTCGCCGTTTCAAGGTCTACCAAACTTAGTCTTCGAATAAGCTTTTCCATGGAAGTTACCTGTGAATCTATATATATATATATAAAGAATTTGGCATGAGATAGGATGAAACATGGTTACTTTGCAAATTGAATTTGGCAAATGTAATTCCCATAATGATTTAGGAATTGGAAATAGTTTGCCAATTATGGTTTGACAGATTACCATATTTTATACTTTCAGTGTATTGAAATTATGAAAATTTTGATCCTAGGTTTTCAAGAAAATTCTATGGTTTATATGAATATTAACCAATGGGTATTTAATTTTCTTGAAAATTGGTTATCAAAAATACTAAAATTGAATTTTGTAAATTCTTTTAAATGTATTAATGCAACGTTAAACCGTAAACGTATGTTATTCTTTTAACAAGTAAATTGATCTACACCCGTATCGGTTTTTGGTTAGAGTTAACTTTACTAAAAGAATAAACCTAGCATAGGTTAATCTAAACCAACCGGGGCTTGCTCCAATGGTATCAGTCCCTCACCACAAACGCTTAGTTGACCGGTCAATGAGGGCCTCTTGGAGAAAATGGTTTGGGTTCAATCCCAACTCCTGACTAATTAGGTCAATGAGAATAAGTGATCATTGCCTGGGGTTGGGTCCTTGAGGAAGGGTCCGGTTGGCATCAAAAGATGCATGGGATCGGGGTGTTCCCATCGATTTACACCTTTGGAGTATAGGTAAATCTAAGGTCTAATGTATCAAACACATTTTCCATAAAACGACAATTTTTAGAATAAATGCATTTCGTGACTCAAAATTGGGTGTGGATCGTGTCACGCATGGCTCCCATGTAGGTTTGTCCCTGATATCGAGATTTCATTTGTCACTGCCACTCTTATTAACCATAAAGAACAAAATAAAAGTGTATATGCCATTAAATAATATTGCTAAAAGAGTATTTTAGATACAAAAATGATGACTTAAAGTTTCAATAGTTTTATTTAAAGGCTTGTGTTTCAGTGGCTGCAAGTTAAAACCTGTTTAAAACATGTTGTATTGGAATCTCCCGGATAAAAACGTTATTGGTTGCCGTTAAAAGAAAAATTTCCCAGTTTTGAAAAGTATTATATAATTATATTGGTTATCAATAAGGCTGAGCAAAACCGCCCGCCGCCCGATTCCCGGCCCGATCCTGACCAAACCGCCGGCCCGATTCCGATCCTGACTAGTAAACGGGTCGGGAGTCGGTTTGCATTTCCGGCGAACTTGGGAGTCGGGTTGAGACGGGATCGGGTCGGACGGGATGAAAACCGAGAAATAACAAGCTAATCCCGACCGATACCGACTAACCGAACACAATCGGGATCGGGAGTCGGTTTAGAATTCCGGCCACAATCGGGATCGGGCTTCGTCAGGACGGGTCGGGTTCCGGCCCGATGCTCACCCCTAGTTATCAACACAAACCTACTATGTGTCACTTAAATCTTACATTATTTAGATCTTTAACTCGAAACCAACATTTATACTTTTTTTAGAAACACATTTTAATACCTTTTTATCTTTTATTCAAAGTTACCAGCAAAATTTCATCAAATAAAAATTTGCCAAGAACATGAAACAAAAGTAACAAAATATTAAAACTAGTAATTAGAACAAAAGTATGAAGTTTTCATACCAGGAATATGCACTTGTCATTCGGTGTTTGGCATCTGATTTTATAAGGATCCTTCCACTGGTCATTGGCTTCAATCAAGCGATGTGGGATACTAAATTACTAAGTATTGCATTCCTTTATATCATAGGACATTTAAGCTTCTAACACATGATTTGCTTTGTTGCTCAGCAAATGGTGTAAATTACTCGTATACAGCATTAAGTAACGATGCCAATTGAAAGTTGTAGCAAGTAGCAATATTTATAGTTTTTTTAATAGCAGACTCACAATCACTTTGGCTTTAATTGGACTTGAATTCATCATTTTGATTCCTGGTGCAACTTTTAACGCATGTTTGTTATCGCTATACCAAATGTCTGCTTGTTCACCCGACACAACATGAAATAACATGTAGTATATGATACCGGTAGAAAACTTCGCCTCATTTATGTTCAATGAAGTCATCCGTTTGTTTTCCTTATTATGTGATAGCATAATTCTAACTCACAATCACTTTGTGTGTGGAATTCTTGAATAGAGCTATTTTAGTTCTTAATCAATTTGACATTCCACAATCACAGGAACATCCAGAGTGCAAACATGACAAACAAAGTAGAAACGCGCACAAACTACGACCTTATGCTTTAATATCACGAAACCATATCATAAAACACTTTAAATCATTGAATTTATCACATAAACAAACCAGGAAGATACAAACACTGACCATGAGTCCAACCACGAGGGATGCACTCATGGGTGCAAAATCCATCACCTATTCCCATTTTGCACGCGACATATGTACAATACTTTATCCCATCACCGTTTGGTTCGAAACCTGTATTTTACTAACAAGAAAATGTATACATTATTTTTCTGTTGACATAACACATCTCATATTGTATGTTAAATCACATTATGTATTTAGAGTTTAAAAAACTTGTGTTATATACAACAAAAGCAATTATATATTTTACCTTTAGCTGCTGGTGCAAATGTGGCAGTAAGAACCAGAAGAACAAACAATAGTTTAATTTTATTGTTTTTCTTCATTTTTGCATAGATAAAAGATGGTTTGTATAGATGATGTGAATATATATATACGGAAAAAAAATATTGGTATTTACCACAATACCAAATGAATTAAATCTGGCATTAAAATATTATTGTGATGTATTTTTATATGAAGATCTTGAAGATTTTTACAATTTATGATTAGTTATACTTTTTGAAGATCTTGATTAGTTAATCATGTATTTGATTCTTAACCCAAACAATTAGAATATTTTTTTAAGAATTTCATTAAAAATAACCTTACACTAGCAAAACTAGGGCCGAGCATCGGGCCGGATCCCGACCCGACTAAGCCCGATCCCGAAAGTCACCTAAATCGTAAACCGAATACCGACCCGAAAGTCGTTTGTTTTTTGGCCCGTCCCGTCCCGACCCGTCCCGAAAGTAGTCGGTTTTTGCTTGTATTTTGTTGGTTTTTGGCTCGTCCTGACCCGTCCCGAATCCCGAAAATGCTAAAAATCCATCCTGACCCGAGAAGCTATTATTCGGTTTCGAGACTATCGGTTTATGTCGGTTGTCGGGACTCAGGCGGTTTTGCTCACCCCTAAGCAAAACACAAACATTATACTTAAAATTTGTTAAGTGTTCACAAGCAAACAATAAATATGTGATAAATTTAGATGGAATATCGCCATATCGGTATGAATATGGGAAGAAAAATAACACTAGCATGCAACTCAGATGAGTAGTTTACAATTAAAATTAAACAAGAAATATTCAATAAGTCTTAAATTAGCATAAACTCCTACAAACAATATAATCTAGAGGCTGGAAATTGTGAAATTTCCTACATTGTTTCACCATGAAACCTTCCAACGAGTTCACTAAAGATACCGAGACCCAAAGATGATAACTTATAGCTAGAACTCACCGACAGTAACCTGTTCAAAAAGAAAACACGAGCCAAAGTTACTACATAGAATTTGTTTGGAGTTTACTAGGATCAAAGCTTTTTAAGGATTGCAGGTGACAACTATATAGACAAATTAAACTGGGCAGTATTGACATATGTACTCATGAATGGGTCGCTTGTAGCCATTTATTGACTTTAAGCCACCCATTTCTCCAGACAAATAAAACAAAACTACTGGTGGACTACAAACCTTGAGAATCTTGGTTGTGTAATTATGTAAGCATTTCAGTAACTGACTTCAAATCCAGCCCTTTGTTAAAACTGCATAATGCCAGAAGTAGGTTAGCGGTGATCAAGAATATGAGCATAAATGATAACACGATAAAAGTGTACTAATACCTCTAACCATGTTTAAACACTGCATACAACTTTACAAGTAGCTAATAACTACATTAAGTACCAAGCATCCTCCATACGTCTTGTTTAGCAACTAATTATTAAACTAAGCCTTAAAATGAATCAAGCATGATAGAGTAAAGGTGACAATTTTCACCAAATTACTTGGTTAGCTTGGGTTGGGTTTGATCTCAAATACAATTTAAGAATGGGTCGAAAGTCACCCAAAGTATATTTTAATGTCTACAGCCTCCTAAGTTGCTTAATTAAAGCTTTTAATTGATCATTGTCTCATATTTAGCACATTAAGTCTTAGAAATAAACAGTAAGTCCATAACTGGTTTTGGGGTTGGCCAAACAGACCCAGCCGGTTCAACTCGCACTGATAATTTATACTTTGACCCTGAACCTCTTATGACATGTTACCCGTTCAAGTGTTCACTCGACCCGCCCATCTTGCCAACTCTACAAAATGGTGTAGATCATTAAAGATAGAGTACTCACTAATACAAGGTATCCCCACTGAGATCGACCTTCTTAGTAATCCAGTCTAGTGCCTTGTTCACTAGAGCCTCGAGGTGCTCTTCAATCTCTTCTGCTCAAAGAAGCAAAAAAGCTTGATTATAAACGTAACAATAAGACGAATTTGTGCATACCCCTTTCCACGATGTCAAAGTTATTCACCAAGATTTTGTAAAAGAACATTGTGTAGATCGAGATACGTTGTGAATTGTCTCAACAATATCTGTTGAGCTAGAACTGACAAAATGAATGTAACACCAAAATAGTAATTTCTTAACACCAAAATAGTAATTTTTTAGGAGCTTTAAGAATGTAAATGAATGTAACATGTACACGTGCACCGTGAATCTGACAAAATGGGTGGGTTAGGCAAGGGTTCAAAACAGATTCGGTCATTCAGACCAAGTTGACCCAACAAGTCTATGGGTCCAGCGAACCATCCACATGTTTCATATCAATATCCAAGTATCATAAAATCAAATATTGACCTCAAGAGTGACTCACAAAAGCTAAAATCGTACCTTTGCAGAAGTGGTTTTTCCCTCCAAAAGTTCACCATCATCATCATTCAAGAAATTCAAGGACCTCTTTGTGAATGAACTGTTTGCCATTGCTTTCTGGCTAAGCACGCTCTCTTTGGAGTTGACAGGTCAGGAGTTTCAACACTTATCTCCTTAGGTATCAATGAATTTTTCATCGGTATCTCTGCATTAACAGCTTGGAGAGGTTTCTCGTGCTTGACTGGATCCAAAGTTGAGCTAACAGTTGTGGTATCAGTTTTAATAGAGGAAGGTATAACTCGTAACTTGCAAGCATAATAAGCAAATATTTTACTTTAACGTGTTGATTTTAGAGAGCAAGATGACTGGGTCAGGTTTATAAGTTTGGTTACTGGTCAAAGTGGGTTCGGGTTGAAACAAGTCATTTTTTAAAGTAGTATACTGGTGACAATGATATAGTTTACGTAGTGGATGAGAAATATGCCACAACATTTCAGCAACACTACAGTACGATTCGCTTAAGATCGTGATTTGCAGGTGCTGTGACTAGAAGCTAACCTTCAATTGAACCTACTTGACTTGCTTAAATGAAAAGATAAGCTAACCAGCATTGCTAGTAATCACCAAACTAATACTAATAGTAACCATCAAACCAACCACACAAACAAAAATGAAAGTTAATAATATGGTCATGAAATTTATTAGTTTCTACACTTAAAGCATGAAAAGATAAATTACAACCGTGCTTAAAGTCTCATAGTTTCATAATATAGTCATGCAATTTATTTACCATTTAAGAACAAAATAAAAGTGTAGATACTTAATCAATGAATAAAAAATTTCGTTAGTTAGAAATTGAAATATATTCCAATAAGTTATTGCCACATTATATTTTCATTTTTATTTTACACCATTAATATTGTTATCACTGCTACTCTTTAACTCTTTCATAAAATCAATAATTAAACTAAGACTAATAAACAATAACAAAGGCTAATGACTAAATGTCACAAAATCTGGTTCAAAGGTCCATTACGCGGGAAAGTAAGCCCATTACATAGAATCTAACATTTAAACTTGTTTTAGAACCAAATTTTAATATTCTTTTATTTATTTTTTTACAAGAACTTGCAAGAGTTTTATCAAATAAAACTCATTGCATATCCTGGAAAAAAGATAGTAATTAGATAACTAAAAAAATGTGAAGTTATCATATTAAAAGGCCACAAACGAAGGATACTAAGTTTTTGTTTGGCTTCTTGTTTTATAAGGGTCCCTGTATTGGCCATTTGTTCCAATCTAGCGATGTGGGATACAATACAAACATCTTGTTTGCAACCTTTGTGAAATGATAAATTTTAAGTGAACATGTTACTAAATTGCTTTATTTTTTTATGTGTGTGTGTGTTACTAGCTATAGTACGTATAGGTAAATCTAACATCCAATGTATTTTCAACACTTTTTGTATTCTTGATTTAACGATTTACTTCATATCATAGGACACTTAAGTTTGTAACACATGAGATGTGTTGCTCAGCAAATGGTGGAAAGTATATTGAGTAACAACATGAACGTGTCGTTGGCAAACTAATTGCAAATCGTAGCAACGTATATGGTTTTTCTAAGAGCAAATACGCAATCACTTCGACTCAAGCGGGACTCGAACACACTATCACTTTGATTCTTGAGGCAACTGTTATTGCATGTTTAATATCGCTAGACTAAATGCCTGCTTGTTCACGCAACATGAATAACATCTAACATAACACCGGTGGAAAACTTTGCCTCATTTATGTTAAATGAAGTCATCCATTTGTTTTCTTTATCATGTACCATCATTTCTAACCAAGGTGCTTGATCATTAATGTTATAACGATATAATCTTGGAGAAATTCTTGGATAGAAGTACTGTAGTACTTGCAAAACATTAACATATTCGCCAAAAAAAAGGTTAAACTTTATTCGAATTTGACAGAAACTTCCACAAGCACATGAACACTAAAATAGACACATGACAAACGAATTAGAAAGGCCGACAAACTACGACCTTAGATGCTATAATAAAATAGAAACTCGATCATCAACACTTTAAGTCATTAAACTTGTCTCATAAACAGACCATTGTCCATTCTCCATTGATTTATTTAAAAATTAAAAAAAAAAAAAAAAAAAAAAAAAAAAAAAAAAAAAAAACTAATTTTGGGTTACTGTTTTAGTTTTTACAAGTTTTAGTGGAAATTTTGTAGCTTAATGATGTTGCTTTCGATCTATCGTATGGACCAGTGACGGATCAGGTTAGCTCTCTTTTTTTTAATCTTTGATTTCGTTTCAAGAATTATGTTATGGACAAGTGATGTATGGTATGAAACGATTTTGAATAACATTTGAAGACAAAATGGTTTCGTACACTAAAAATGAAATATTTTAGTAAGTAGCTTTTGTTTTACTTCACGATATTTGGTTCCTAGTTGAATTAGTAGGTGTTTTATAATATGGTCATGCAAACTTATTTATCATTAAAGAACAAAATAAAAGTGTTCTTAGATACTTAATCAATGAATTACATTTTCTATTTGAAATTGAAAATTATTTCATTAAAGAGGACTATCACGCATCCAATCTAAAATTTAAACTTAATTAGAATCAAATTTTAATATTCTTCTATTTTTTTTCCCACAAAACTTACAATAAAGTTTTATCAAATAAAACTCATTGGAAGATTGGAAAACAAAAAAGTAACAAAGTATTTAAACTAGTAATTAGACGAAAGAGAAGTAGGAAGTTATCATACCAAAATGCCAAGAACATTTACTTCTCCACTTGGTGTTTGGCTTCTTGTTTTATAAGGATCCCTTTGTTGGCACTTTTCTCCAATCAAGCGATGTGGGATAGAAACATCTAGGGTGCGTTTAGTTCGGGGAAAACGCCTTTGTGTTTTACAAAATACTTTGTGGAAAACAAGGAAAACAGATATCGCATTCATATAAACGTTTTCCAACAAAATCTATACTACATATAATGCATGAAGCACTCTCTCTCCAAAAATTTCAGATTTACAAGATATAATGCATACTTTACAACACTTTAATTCACTCAATTTTCAGAATTACAATAAAATAATCATATTGTACAACAAAAAACAGCGTGGTATCATTTTAAGACCAAAATTCTACAAAACAACGTTAATGCTATTAAAAATACCCATTCACCAAAAATTACAACCATTTAAGCAGAATGTACAATAGCTTTTAAGTAAATACAAGTCATAAAACACAAAGCAAAAATATGTAAAGCACAATGATTTTAAGGTCAACAATTTATTCAACACATCTAATTAATACACTAATTAATTCACCCATTCACCAAAATATACAATCATTTAACTATAATGTACAAGCTAATCAAGCTACTAAGCCAAGTACTTAAAAATAAAGCCATTAGGCTGGGCACAGTGGTCGGTTGACCGGACTGGTCGCCCCTGCGCTGACCGAGTCGCCGCCACTACAACCACAAGATCGATGAAGGTCGGACGGCTCCAAAATTCACAAACCAGTCACCCCCTCGACAAATTAATGCATTCCACAAACAAAGAAAAAAATGTACCGTTACATATCAAAACTAATACGAAGATGAAACGAAAGAAGAAAAGAAAAATCATCAATCAAGCCAAAACAAACATCAAACTTATTCAATCTATGGTCGACGAAAAGAAAGTATACAACAACAATAAAACCCAACATCTACATCTACCTCAGTTCTAACCCCATCTCAAAACCACTATCACGATCAACACAAAATAAAACCTCAGAGAGAGTTTTCGTTTGATATTAAAAAAAAAGGTCTGATTTTCTTGCAAACATAGATTGTTGGTTATGTTCGGTTATCAAGATAAGAAAGAAAGGAAGAGCATGTGATGTTTGTGTTGCTGCAAATCATGGCTGTGTATTTTTGTGAGGAAAATTAGGGCAGGAATGAGGTAATTTAGGTTTTGTAAACGTATTTATAAGTCCTAACATTTGGGTTATATATCGGTTTGGTTGTTAGTTGGGTTGGTCAAATGATATCACAAATTGTTTGGTAGTTTTATCATGAGCCTTAATAGATATTGATGATTAAAGTTTGTTTAGGCTAAAAATAGTTTTAGACTAATTACTAATTGAGCCGTATATTATTTGTATGGTATACTTGATTTTGGGCTAATTTTGATATTTGGTTCATTTGAATAATGTATATTAAAAATGAAAATGTAGTGGATATATATAGTGTAAAAAAGATGGATTTTTTTTTAAATAAAAATATAAATATCGGTCGCCTTACTATGCCTAAAAGGTCGCATGTAGGTCAGAAAATTTAAAGGTGATTGTGCTGAAGGAAAGAATCAACAGTAAATGAAATTATACTACTGCTTTTTTTATTTTTTTATGGGTCCCAATACCATCTTCCACGATGTATGGGGAGGTTGAGATGTTAACAGCCTTACCCCTACCTAAGGTAGAGAGGCTGCTTCCAGTTCTATCAAAGATAGGAAAGAATCTCCAGCCTTTTGTAGGGAGTGAAGATCGAACCATTGACCTCTAGGTTAAGATGCAAGGGGTTTTCCAACTGATCCAACCCTAAAATTATTGTCATTTGTAAATTAATCGTTAAAAAAATATGACCGCATAAAATCACATTACCAGAAAATATAGTCACAGGGTACCCGCTGCCGCATCGCGCGGGTACCCTGCTAGTGTTTTGTAAAACACAAAATCCCTTATTTCATAACTTAACAAGAAAAATTACAAAACAAATTTTAGTTGTTTTCCTTGTTTCCCTTTGTAACCCACAACTCTCCCTCTCTTCTTCAAAATAGAAAATACAAACTCTTCTTCAAAATAGAAAATACAAACATCAACTAAATGTGTTTTCTATATTTTCAAGTGTTTTTTTGAGATAAATTTTCCTTTCAAAATTTTACAAAACTTGAGAAATAAAACAAGAGATTTTTTTTTCTCCAACTAAACGTACCCCTAACTTTTACATTGTGTTTAACTGTTTATGTTCTCTTGCCTTGTTTGCAGCCTTTGTGGAATGATAAATTTAAGGTGATCACATTACTAAATTGCTTTATTTTTTTTTGAGTGTGTTACTGACACTAAGATTGGTAAATCTAACGTCTAATGTATCTTCAAACACATTTTCCATAAGAAAACGACAATTTCCAGGAAGAAAAAGTGCACTTCGTGACTCAAAATATGGTGCAACCCGTGTCACACCTGGCTCCCATGTAGATTTGTCCCGATCTCGAGAATTCATTTTTCACTACCAATGTTGCAAAAATCGGCCTAGGAGACCTTGTAATCGGCGATTACAAGGTACGCGGCCTTTCACCTTGTTGATTTTTACAAGGTAATCGGCTTTGTAATTGGCAATTACAATGTAATCGGTCTTATAATCGGCTATTACACGCTACAGAATTGTCAACCGCCTCACGATTTTTGCAACATTAGTCACTACCACTCTTATTAACCATAACGAACAAAATAAAAGTGAATCTGCCATTAAATATTGCTAAAATAGTATTTTAGATATTAAAGCGATAGCTTAAATTTTCGATAATTTTACTAAAAGGCTTGTGTTCAAGTGATTGTAAGTTAAACCTGCTTTAAACATGTTGTGTTGGAAAATCAAATAGTTGTCGGTCACTTGGTTGCTGAAAAAAACATTCTTAGTTTTGAAAAGTATTTTATTGGTTATCACCTACTATATGTCATTTAAATCTTACATTATTTAGATCTTTAACTCGAAACTAACATTTATACTTTTTTTAGAAACACATTTTAATACCTTTTTATCTTTCTTTCAAAGTCACCAGCAAATTTTCATCAAATAAAAATGTACTAGAAACCTCAAAAAAAGTAACAAAATATTAAAACTAGTAATTAGATCAAAAGTATGAAGTTATCATACCAATAATATGTAGTAGTCGTTCAGTATTTGACTTCTGATTTTATAAGGATCCTTCTACTAGCCATTGGCCTCAATCAAGTGATGTGGGATAGTAATTATTGCATCAATTTATGCTTCTTGGTTTTTCTTGTTTGCAACTTCTGTAGAATAATAAATTTAAGGTGAGCACGCTGCTAATTTTTTACTTTTTTACTATATGAGTGTGTAGGGACGTATATAGTTTTTTTAATAGCAAACACATAATCACTTTGACTCCGCTGAGACTTGAACACACTATCACTTTGATTCTTGAGGCAACTTTTAATGCATGTTTGATATCGTTAGTCAAAATGCCTGCTTGTTCACGCATCATGAATAACATCTAACATAACACCAGTAGAAAACTTTGCCTCATTTATGTTCAATGAGTTATCCATTTGTTTTCTTTATCATGTACCATCATTTCTAACAAGTGCTTGATCATTTATGTTATAACGACATCTTTGATAAATTCTTGGATAGAAGTATTCTAGTACTTGCAAAACATTAACATTTAAACTTTGTTCGAATTTGAGATAAACTTCCACAACCACATGAACACTGATATAGACACATGACGAACGTAGTAGAAATACAGAGAAACTACGACCTTATGCTATAATAAAACATAAACTTGATCATCAACACTTTTAAGTCATTAAACTTGTCTCATAAACAAACCATTTTTCATATAATTCAGCGAAAAACTATCTAAAACTCGTGGACTATAACCGAAAAAGGATACGGTTTTCACACCCAAGAGTAAAGTAACAACTAACAACAGTTACCAGTGACGCCTTTTTGACCCGACAATTTTTTTTTGAACGGCAAATATATATATATATATATATATATATATATATATATATATATATATATATATATATATATATATATATATATATATAAAACAAAAACTGCTACTAGCAAGGCGCTAGAAGCAAAAAACAGTACATACTAGACACAAACAATATGAACTAGACACTACCCGAGGCTTTAACTCCGAGGACTACAAAAGGGATGAAAAAACTCTAGCCGATTACAGGAAACCCGAGACTAGAGAAAAATCCCCACTCTCGGAGGCCGAGCCACCGGTTTTCACTCCGGAGTGTTTTTGATGAAGTCCCAAACAAGCCTCCAGGAGACAAAACAAAGAAGCTTATGTTCCAAACATAGAAGATAAGCCCGCACCACTACGAAAACAAACATCAGGAACCCGCAAGCAACAAAGGATTTTTCAGCCATTCAACCTAATTACTCGACATGCGACCTCTGTGAGAAAGCCAAGAAAATGAAGAGGAGCGAATATTATCAAATAGATCACCTTTCTTCGTCGGTTGAGCACAAAAGATGATGCTGTTACGATATCTCCACATCCACCAGAAAAAAGCTGCGAAGATAACACTTAAACGACGAGATTTCTCTTTAGGAGCGTGCCACGTATAAAACCAGTTTTTCGAGCTGTCATAAGACGCAAATGGAGGAAAATGGATATCATACCACTTACGAACAAGCGACCAAACCTCCTTAACTAAACCACAATCAAAGAAAATATGGTCAGAGGATTCAACATTACCATTACAGGAGGGGCACAAGATCGATTGGATATCGATTCCACGAGACGAAAGGTTTAACCGACAAATACAAACACTTACCATGAGGGATGCACACATGGGTGTAAAATTGATCAGCTACTCCCATTTTGCACTCGACATATGTACAATGCTTTATCCCATCGCATCTCGTGGTTCGAAAGCTGTATTTTACTTATAGGTTCATGTCTACACAATTTTTTGACTGATAACACGTGAAAATTACAAATACTCATTGGTTTATGTGAAAATATAAGAAAAAAGTATCATCTGAAACAATTTGAATAATATTAGAATATTAGAAGTCTCATCATAATCATGCTAGTTTCATGTTAAATGAGCAATTTTGCTATTAAAAAACATATCAAAACTTCGTTTGTCACTCTTATTTATCAAAATAAAAGTATATCTACAATTAAACAGTGCTAATAGTCTATTTTAGATAAGTATTTAGTTAAATTTTCTGTTAGGTTTAAATTGAAGAATATCCCAATAAGTTACTGCCAGATTGTATTATATGTCATTTAGATTTTACATTATTTAGATTTCAGCTCAAAATTTACAATTTTATTTTAACTTAATTTAGAGACACATTTTAATAGCTTTTTATCTTGCTAACTACAAATTTTCACTAAATGAATAGTTGTGATAGCAAGAAAAGAAAAGTTAAAAAAAAAATTAAAACTAGAATTTAACAAGGCAAAAGTATGTATCTATCATACCAAAAAGCCAAGAACATGAAATAATCTATTTTATGTTTGGGTTCTTATTTTAAAAGGATACCTCCATTGGCCATTTGGTTCAATAAAGCGATGTGGGATACTACATAACATCTAATTTTTACATTCTACTGAATTTTTTATTATTGTACACGTATTAGTTATTTAATTTACGTTTTCTTGTCTTTTGTGCAGCATTTGTGAAAATTGTTTTGTTTTTAATGTGTATGTGTTACTAACAATAGTATAGGTAAATCTAACATCCAATGTATCTTCAAACACTTTTTGTATTCTTGATTTAATGATTTATTTCATATCATAGAACACTTAAGTAGGTAACAAATGATTGATGTGTTGCTCAACAAATGGTGTAAAGTATATTAAGTAACAACGTGAACGTGTCGTCGGCAAGCTAATTGAATGTTGTAGAGACGTATGTAGTTTTTTTTAATAGAAAATACGCAATCACCTCGACTCCAATAAGATTTAACTCTAACAGGACTTGAACACACTATCACTTTAGTTTAATTCTCGAGGCAACTTCTAATGCATGTTTATCGCTACACCTAAGACATGCTTGTTCACGTAACATGAATAAAATGTAATGTATAATACAAGTCAAGAACTTCGAGTCATCCATAGTTCAAAATAACTTTGGTCATACTGCTAGCTAAAAGAGCAATTTTGCTATCAAGAACACATATCAAGAGATGATTTGCCACTCATTTTAATCACTCTTATTTACCATTAAAGGACAAAATGAAAGTATCTTTGCCGGTTAACATTGCTAAAAGTGTCTTTTAGATACTTGATCAAGTAGTTAATTTTTTTTTTTTTTTTTTTTAGTTTTGCTAAAAAGACGTGTGTCCTAATGATACCTTACGTTGTGTGAAAAGCTTACCAAATAAGTCTGGGTTCGAGTTCTACTTATAATATGTCAAATGTAGTTAGTTGCCGCTAAAAGCACAAAGAAAAAAAAATGTTCCGTTAGTTTTGAAGTTGAAAAAATATTCCATTGGATTACTACCACATCGTACTATATTTCTTACATGATTTAGATTTTAACTATACGTCTTTTAAATTTTACTTGATTTTGATTTTAACTCAAAATTAACATTTATATTAATTTTAAAAAACAAATTATAATAACTTTTTACCTTTCTTTTATAATTGACAACAAGTTTTCCTCAAATAAAAACCTCTTATCAACAACAATCAAAGAGAGTTACAAGCTATTAAAACTCGTTATTAAAACAGAAGTAGGAAGCTACCATACCTAAAAGCCAAAAATATGTACTAGTTATTTTGGTGTTTGGCTTCTTATTTTATAAGGATCCTTCTACTAGCCATTGGTTTTGACTTGCAATTGGTTTGACTTTTGAGTTCAAATTTGTATCTTTGCTACATGTTATAATGAGACTAAGTGCATATTACTATGTGAACTCACCTTGTTGAAACAGTGTGGACAAGAGCTCGGAATGGTGTTGTTAAACATATCTCGAGCATGGGAGTCAGCAGATACATTGACTTCAACGGCTTTGTTCAACAATTTACCAATGTTGGTCAAATCTCTTACTAGCAACAACAAATCAGGCAAGAGTAAACACCAAAAGCTTTGAATATAACTCTTTCATTAGCACACGGATTTTGTCCCTCTAAGTTGATTCATATGCTGTTGGTGATTAGCACTCGGCAAATGTTTGACTTCTGCTGGAAGGAGGTTTCAGTCAATGGGGCAATATGGTCAAGGTGAACTGCAAAAGGTAACCTACATGTTAAATCTGTATATATTTATGTGTTATAAGTATTCCTATACACGGGTCAGGCAGGTTGTGTATCGAGTTATAAAGATGGTATTTCTGGTATGGGTCAAAATAGATGCGTTGGTTGACCTGGAACGATTGTGTTTTGTAAATATTGTAAACAATTACGGTGTCAAAACTGATTACAATAAGTATATTATCTGAATAAAATTATACTAGTAAGATTTTAAACAAATGAAATTGATATTGTAGTTCTTTTAATGGTGACTTTGTATTGGTGTAGATCTCCAAAGCAATGATATCAACTGGGAAGCTTTTGTCTGCCACTCCCGAATCTGAAGAAAAGGATGGTGAGTCGAAAGAGGAAACCTGGATGTTCAAAGTACTCTTTTAATCTGTATACTGAATGAAAATTTGACTGAGAGTCTTGTGGCCATACAATATTGTGATATCTTATGCAGTTTGGGGAGCTTCAAATTGAATTAACACGAGCGAAAGCTTACATTGGTGCAGCAATTGGCTTTGTATATGCGCAATTTTCTTACCTTAATTTTTTTGTTTCATACTCGTAATGCAAAAGAATTTTATAGCTTTGTGTGACCTTGAACCATGAAATGTTCAGGATTATTTCATGGGAATTAAGTCAAGGCATTCAGAATGTACCCGAGAGCACATTCCAGTATGCAAATGAAAACGCTTTGTTGATTGCCAAGGTACTGGGTAACCATCATGCTTATCTATTGTTTTTACTGGAGCTGAAACAAAAGAATGTCTGCTATTACGGAATCTGGAATTTCTCCAACCATGAATGCAAGATCACCACACTAGAATTGCCTTTGATGGGTCATCGTGAATGTGACAACCGGCAGTTTAGGGAGCTATTTTAAAAACCCGCATTACGATTTAAGTTCGTTTATAATTTTTATTTGAAATTTTCATTTCACAACGAACTTGTAAGACCTATTTTATGGATATTTTTAATTAATGACGTTATGGAATTCGTGAATTATGTTCATAATTCATTATTGATTTAATGCTCGGTGATGTATACTTGAATTCTCACTTGGTACTACGTTGACTCTGGCACTAGGATTACCTAACGAAAGTTTTATGATTCGTCTTACGAGTCCGACTATATGTTATTTATTTACGAGATGTTTTCGGAAGATATTGAAAGTTGAAATGAGTTCGGGTTCGGGCCACATGTTTTTACATTTACCCACGTTACCCGCTCCACACCATAGTAATATTATTATTACTATTATTATTATTATTATTATTATTATTATTATTATTATTATTATTATTATTATTATTATTATTATTATTATTATTATTATTATTATTATTAACTTTTTAAAAAATATATATATATATATAATAAAAGAAGAGTAAATTACAAAATCCGGTCCTTGTGGTTATTTCGGTTCACACACAACACAACCCACCCTCACCACTTTACTCTCATCTCTCTCATCTCCCTTTTCTAACCCTAGCCGCCGCACACCATATCCGGCCACCACCGCCGCTACACCGACCACCCTACAAAACGAACACCACCATCTTCTTCCTCTCCAAATCCTCTTTCATTTGGTATATCATACATACCCTAGAACCATCATTAACACCACCAAACTTTTAAAAATCCATTCGAGTTTTATTACCTTTTCAAGATCCGTTCATTTGGAGGTCCAAGAAGGTGAGATGGATCGATTTTCGAGTTCTGGGTGCCACGATTTGGCACTAATCCGTGGCTATACGGATTATTTCGATGGGAATCGAATTTATTTTAATGGGAAATGATGTTTTGATGATAAATATCACGTTTGGTATCCGGGTTTTTGTGGTTTGGTCGAATTGTGATGCGTGGTCGACCCCTAGCCGAGGCCCTCTCCTCGACTTCTTTTAGTTTCGGGTCGATGTGGTCTTTTTGACCCATTTTTCTTGATGGTTGACCATTTTGTGGTCATGGTGATTAATTGGTTTTTGCTAGTTTGGCCATGGTTTGGTTATTTTTGGTTGTGGCCGACCCTTGTGGGAATCGAAGACCCAAAATGGGTCGATTGGAGGCTTTTGAGTCGAGCTCGTGTGAGCTAGCCGTGACCCTAGTGGTCTCGGGTGGGACTCTCTTGGCACTTGGTATATTATTTGACTTTAGTTGACTTGGTCTTTGACCCGAATGTGGTTAATTTTGAGAACCGTGGTAGATGTCGAAATATATATATTTCAGCTAACTTTTATTTGTTATGACTATTTTTGGTATATGTTGATTGTTACTATTATTTTTGCGGCTTATTGGATTTTGTAACGGTTGACGAGTTATATTTGAACTCGTGGTATTATTTGAAGAAGTGTTGACGAAAAGTGTGATTGGGGACCGATTGTGAGACGGTCGTTAGATTGACGGAGATAGGTTAGTCGGGTGCCGTAGTCGGACCCTCATGTTGTAGCACGTGGTTTGAGATTGTGTTGGACGGAGATACTTTTGGTTATTATGACTTTTGTTATTTACTTTGGACTTGGACAATGAGCCGAGAGTCATGACTCGGACATGTGACCATTTCGTATGACTCGATAACTATTAAAATTAAAATGTAAATAATAAAACTCGTAATAACAATTATTGATAATATGAACGTTTATATGAATATATATACGTGAATAACGTATATATAACTATATAAGCGCGTATATTAATAATAATAATAATCACGAGTCGTATTATAAATAATACAATTAGATATATATTAGGCTACGAAAGTGGCGTAATATTATTGAACGTATTATTATTATAAAAGTGTGTTATAAAACGGGAAACTCCCGACAATTATTAAACGGTTAATAAAATGTCATTTCGGATATATAACGGATAAACTTATGGAGTTATGCGAAATCGTTCACTCGGGTCCAGGTAAGTTACTATTTGTGACGTTCGTGTTGTCACGGATATATGACGATTAATATAGACGTTTTCTATAACTAAATAACCACTTAACCGTAAGGTTGAACCGGGTTATTTGGCTATATGAAATGAATATATTAGTGGGCATCGTATGCTACGACGCCCATAGGGTGTAGTATATGTAGAGTGTAATAAATTGCGAGTGTATATATCGGGAAATCTGGCCAATTTGACGATATATATGAGGAATTTATTAAACTATGATATATACTATATAGTAATTATGTGCTATGTGCTTTAGGTTGGGTGTAATCTTGGAACGGTATGTTACGTAAATAAATATGAGGATTATCAAATCGACGGATTTGATAAACTTCGGCGATTTATTTAAATGATATATTGGGCTACTATTAGATCCAGAGTTTATTTTATTATTCTTTATGTGATCTTTTTGGTTTGTTATGAGTCAACCCACTACCCGTATGGATACCAAACGCAAATACACCAAACTAATATGAAATGGATTTTCGGAAATAAAACGGATTCTCGTCCGGGTTTGGGAATATTATAAATTTGAGGAAATGATTTCTGAAAGAGTTAATATGGTTAGGTCGTGCCAAGTCCGTAGTTGCTGTTTCGTGAGTTATCATACATCTTATTTCTATCAACTTCTACTTGATATTTTCTGGACTTGAGGTGAGTCATAGCCCCACTTTTTACTCTTGAACTATGTTTTCAATGATTGGGGTGAGAAACGTGCAAATCATTTTACGTGGACTATTATCGCTTTTATATTCTTTCTAAACTTGCTATGCGTATGGACTAGGATCTATTGTCAGCTTTAGTCACACATGTCGTGTGTACTATTCAAGGTTGGCTTATTTGGTTATTGGTGGATTGTCAGCTTTAGTCACATATAGGTTGTGTGTACTATTCAAGGTTGGCTTATTTGGTTATTTGGAATTGTCAGCTTTAGTCATATATATGTTGTGTGTACTATTCAAGGTTGACTTATTTAGATACTATAGTGTGCACCTATAGGTTATTAATACTTCGGAGGTTATCCGAGTTATTATTGGTATTGCGGGGGCTACCCGAATATCTATGTTAGTACGGAAGGGTATCCGCGTGTTATGTTGAGAGCGGAGGGTGTCCGCAGGCTTTTAGCGAATCCTTAGTCTAGCTAGCAAGCGTTTTGCGTATATGTCCACTATATTGTTAGTTGAATTTAAACCTATGATCTCACCAGCGAAAGCTGACTTTTAGCACATTTTCTCAGGTAATTAAGTGTTGAGATGCATGCTTGGAATGGAAGGCTCGGCCAAGGCACACGGTTCATGGATCTATTTTTCTAAACTCTGATAATTAAATTTGGACCTATTGTTACTTTATTTTGGGCCTGACTCTGAAGTATGTTAGGATAAATGTAAACCTTAAAACCCCGTTTTGGTTGTGTTTTTATTATGTTTACTTTATCTCGTTCTATATTGTCTTGTGTTGGATACCAACCCCCGTAGCACCCCGAAAGCTTGTTGAGTCTTCCGCTGTATCAAATTTTGGGGGTGTTACAGTGAACATCTTGACTGTAAAGTGGCGGGTCAGGTAGGATGGGTAAAATGTATCATTATGTGCAGGTTGGGAATTAATGTTACTCAAAATTTTCGGAGCATCTAAAAGTTACAGTAAAAAAAATAATCAAAAAAAAAAGTTACAATGAAGTTATGTGATTTAAAAGATTATTGTTTTTAATTATAGTTCCATAATGTTTTTAGGTGTTAAAATTCGTAAAATATGAGTTTCGGGCTTAATGTTCTTGAGTGAGGAAGAAGACGCAAGTAAATTAGTCATTTTGCATGCCTTTGACCTTGACTAACGGGGGATTATTCGAACAAAAGTAGAAACCACATAAACATTTTTCGCAATTATAAGTTTTGAGAACATCTCTGGCGAAAATGGAAAACCACAAGAACATTTTCTACATTTTACCCTTGAAACTAACATTTAAACTTATTTTAGAAACAAATTTTAATAATCTTTTATTTTTTTTAGAAAGTAGTAGAAATTTTTATTAAATAAAATTCCCACTACACGCTAAAAAAGTAACAAAGTATTAAAACTAGTAATTTAGCAAGACAAAAGTATCAAGTTATCATACCAAAAAGCCTAAAACATGTAAAACTCCTTTTATTCTTTGGCTTTTTTTTTTATAAGGATCCCTCTATTGGTCATTTGGTTCATCAAACTATGTGGGGATACTATATACAAACATATTTGTTTGCTTAAATGATAAATTTAAGGTGAACATGTTATAGAATTGCTTTCTTTTTTTATGTGAGTGTGTTATTGACGATAGGATTGGTAAATATAACATCCAATGTATCTTCAAACACATTTTTCACAAAAAAATGACAATTTTCAAAAGAAGAAAATTATATTTCATGACTAAAACTTAAATGGGGCTCTTGTCATACCTAGCTCCTATATAAGTTTGTCTCTGATATCAATAATTCATTTGTCCTTCCCACTTTTGTTAATCATAAAGAACAAAATAAAAGAGTATTTTATATACTTAAAAGATGACATATATTTTCGTTAGTTTTACTAAAAGGCTTAAAGCATGTTGTTTTGGAATCTCCCCATTCAAATAGACTAGAACGGTACCCGCGTGATGCGGCGGCGGGTACCGTGTGATTATATCTTGCGTTATTTGGTTACACGTTTAGTTGTATTTATAAGTAGAGATATTAGATATAATTAAGCCAAATAATTTTAGTTTGAACAACTAACATGCTTCCTAACAAACTTCCTAAACAACTTGCTTTTTAACAAATTAATTTTGAAATCTTTCCATAGTAAGTAAGAAAAAAATAGTCCCAAATATATTATAATATAGTATAGATGTTGGTGAGCAACATATCATTCATGTGTTACAAACTTAATATTATAATATAGTATAGATGTTGGTTGTCGTTAAAAGAAAATTCTTAGTTTTGAAAAGAATTCTCTTAGTTTTGAAAAGTATTCTAGCGGTTATCACCACATCCTACTATATGTTATTTAAATCTTACATTATTTAGATCTTTAACTCAAAACCAACATTTATACTATTTTTAGAAACACATTTTAATACCATTTTATCTTTTATTCAAAGTTACCAGCAAAATTTCATCAAATAAAAATGTGCTAGCAAAATGGGAAAAAGTAACAAAATATTAAAACTAGTAATTAGAACAGAAGTATGAAGTTATCATACCAAGAATGTTCACTTCTCATTCGGTGTTTGGCTTCTGATTTTATAAAGATCCTTCTCCTGGTCATTTCATTCAATCAAGCGATGTGGGATACTAATTATTGCATTAATTTATGCTTTTTTTTTCTTTTTTTTTTTTTTTTTTTTTTTTTTTTTCTTGTTTGCACCTTATGTGCAGTAACAAATTTAAGGTGAGCACATTGCTAAATTTTTACTTTATTACTATGTGAGTCTATTACTAACCATAGGAATGGTAAATCTAACGTTCAATGTATCTTTAACCACTTATTGTTTTCTTGGTTTAACAATTATTTCATATCATGGAACACTTAAGTTTGTAACTCATGAATGATATGTTGCTCACCAAATGGTGTAAAGTATATTAAGTAACGACATGAACGTGTCGTTGGCAAACTAATTGAAAGTTGTATCGACGAATATAGTTTTCTTAATAGCAAACACATAATCATTTTGACTCCAATGGGACTTGAACACACTATCACTCTAATTTAATTCTTGAGGCACCTTTTAATGTATGTTTGATATTGCTAGACAAAATACATGCTTCTTCACGCAGAATAACTAGGCCCACTAAAGAGCATGTGCAATAGGGGCACATGGCCACATTTTCTTTAGGGGCCTCCAAATTACTAGCCCAACTTTTAACCAAATATTCTCATTAGCCCAAAATTCACACATATGACTAGGGGTGTTCATGGGTCGGGTAATAAACCGAATAGACCGAAAACCGAACCGAACTGAAAAAAAACCCGAATCAAACATATAATCGAACCGAACTTATTAAAACCGAACCGAACCGAATTAAAAATTCGGTTTTCGGTTTGGATATGGGTTTGTCTGAACCGAAAACCGAAATATTTATATACTTATATATTTATATTATTTTATATATAAAAAATATCCATTAAAATTTTATACTAATATAAAAAACACTTTTTTATGCTTGAAATATTTTGTTTTTTTGTCAAAAATATATATAATTAAATTAAAAAAATATATAAATAGTGTAATTCAAGTACAAATTTCGGTTTTCGATTTTGACCCATAACCGAACCGAACTTCGGTTTGGTTCTCGGTTCGGTTCGGTTATAGATATTTTCGGTTCGGTTCGGTTTTCGGTTATGACCCAAAATTTTTTTTTTAACCGAATATAAACCGATTAACCGAGAACCGAACCGATGAACACCCCTACGTATGACTGTTTAAATTATCTACCGTGTTTCTGAACATTTTCATGTGTTCTTTAACTGATTTCTAGTTTAATATTGAATTATTCAATATTCGATAGTCCATTTAAAAAAACAAATTATTATTCGATATTCTATAGTTCGGTTAGAAAAAAATTAAAACACACATGGTGATGTAATACGATCCTATACCATTATTTTATGCTTTTTAAAAAGTTTCAACACTATTAAGACTTTACACATATATTTAAGTTAGTGTGTTCAAGGGCCTCGTTTTTCACTTGGCACAAGGCCACCAAAATTAACGAGACCGCACTGTGAATAACATGTAATATATAACCATTAGAAAACTTCGAGTCATTCATTTGTTTAATAACTTTGGTCATACTCCTAGTTAAAAACTTAAAAGAGCAAGTTCGCTATAAAGAACACATATCAAGAGATCATTTGCCACTCATTTTTAATCACTCTTATTTACCATTAAAGAACAAAATGAAAGCATATTTGCCATTAAACATTGCTAACAGTTTCTTTAAGAAACTTAATCAATGAGTTAAATTTTTCATTAGTGCTAAAAAGACGTGTACGGTGTATACTACTGATACCTGACGTTCTGTGAAAAGCTTGACCAAATAAGTGTGGGTTCGAGTTCTACTTAGAATATGTAAGATGTAGCTAGTTGTCGCTAAAAAGGTAAAAAGAAAAAACGTTATGATAGTCTTGAAAGTTAAAATATATTCCATTGGGTTATTTTAAAACAAATTTTATTAATCTTTTATCTTTCATTGATAATTGACAACAAGTTTTCATCAAATGAAAACCTCTTATATGATGGAATATGCACACATTATGTAATTATATGGCTAAGTATATGTGACCACATGGGATCACAGATAAATACATGTAGATACCTAAGTTATAATATAAATAATGTATTGATGTTATATTAATACCAAAATCATTTATAAGTCGTTTTTACCTATGTATTTATTATATAACATATTAACCCTCTTGACTAACATTTTTATTCGATATACTTTGTTTAGATGACAGAATTGCCACTTTTTCTCTAGTCGACTGTTGTGATTGAGGAACGCCATGGTTTTAACAAGGTATTGTGGAACATGACTCTTCACGTATTTACAGGTCTTTAATCACATTTATACTTCGACTCTATGCTTAGATTTCTGCTATAAGTAAGCTATTTCATTGTTATCACATGGTATTTGTGGTTACAGCGAACGCATCAAAAAATTTTCTAGACGACCACCGTTAATCAGTGTTAGCAAAGGTAATAAAGAGGCACAGAGGAAAATGACGTCCTGTGTTTCGACTAACATATAATATGAACATCTACAAGCGGCTTTATTGCTTGGATACACCGTCAAAACAACTTCTATTGAACTTCATAGAATTACCGATGAATTTACTTATACCTTCGTTAAATTTACTTGGCTTTTGTTTGGCAAAATTGATGCTTCATTCTCTTAAATAAAATGTTCTCCCTCTTTTGTTTAGATTATTTAGATGAACGCGGCAAAGAAAATTTAAAGAGTGAACCGCTTGAAAGATGGAGAGAAAGATATGTAGCGTTTTTGCTGCTGTTTGGGTCAAATGTCCAGTGTTTAGGTAAGCGTATTTAATAGCTTAACCTTTTTATTTTATAACCAGTTTAATAGCTTATGCGATATCGAAACACAATAAAGCAGACTGTGTACTTTCATAACCTTTGAGCATGATTCATGGGCTTATGTGTGTAACAAGTTCCTAATTTCCCTTCCAAGATTGTTTTCTTTTGCGAGGTAACACCAGGAAATGGTGGACAAACTTCAATGGTTTTAAAATTAACGTGCAATGATCATGAAACAATACTATATTGACCATGAAAACACATGAAAAGACGAAATGTTCCTTTGTTATTTACTTAAAAAAAAAAAAAAAAAAAAAAAAAAAAAAAAAAAAAAAAAAAACATGCAATAATCAATGCCATGAAACAACGCCCCGCTGTTGTGGTAGCAGACCGATACCCACCTCGTTTTAATAACCTTTTATCACTCTTTCATAACTGACAACAAATTTGCATCAAATGAAAAGCTCTTTCCAAATATGAATGAGTGTAACAAACTAGTAAAACCTGTAATTAAAGCTCAAGTATGAAGCTATCATACCAAAATGCCAAAAAATATGTACTTAGTCTGTTAGGTGTTTCATGTTTGGCTTCTTATTTTATAAGGATCCTTGTGCTGGCCATTGGCTTCATTCCAGCAATGTGGGATACTAAGTAAGTAATGCATGTTTGTTATCACTATACCAAATGCATGCTTGTTCACGCGACCCTGAATAACATGTAATACGATACCGGTAGAAAACTTCACCTCATTTATGTTCAATGAAGTCATCCATATGTAATGACATAATTTTAACCAATGTGCTTGATGATCTATATTATAAGAATATATTGTGGGGAATTCTTGAATATAGCTATTTTAGTTCTTACTAAACATGATACCGGTAGAAACTTCACCCGTTTTTGTTCAATGAAGTCATCCATTTGTTTCCCTTATCATGTAATGACATAATTCTAACCAAATTGTTTAAGAATATATTGTGTGTGGAATTCTTGAATAGAGCTATTTTAGTTCTTACTAAACGTGAAAATTTTAGGGTCACCAAATTTGACATTCCACAGTCACATCCAAAGTGCAAACACGACAAATGAAGTAGAAACAAGCAAAACTATGACCTTATGCTATAATATAATGAAACCTGATCATAAAACACTTTAAATCATTGAACTTGTCTCATAAATAAACCATTCTCCTTAAAAAAAAAAAAAAAAAAAAAAAAAAAAAAAAAAAAAAAAAAAAAAAAAAACCCTACTTAGATTACATCCAAAACTCGTGCGCAAGAGAACACAAATAGGATCTCGTTTGATTTTCAAGAAGTAAAGCAACAACAATTACCAATATCCCCTTTTTGACCCGAAAGATACAAACACTGACCATGAGTCCAACTAGGAGGGATGCACTCATGGTACAAAATCCATTATTAAGCCAATTAAGTCATAAGATCTACCATTGCTAGTAATCACCAAAACTAATACTAATAGTGACCATCAAAGCAACCACAAAAACAAAAATGAAACTTCATAATATGGTCATGAAATTTATTAGTTGCTATAAAGTCTCATAGTTTCATAATATGCTCATGCAATTTATTTATCATTAAAGCCCAAAATAAAATTGTCGATATATATAATCAAAGAATTAAATTTTTCGTGAGCTTTGAAATTGAAAAATATTCCATTAAGTTATTGCCACATTATATTTGTCATTTTAATTTCACACCATTAATATACTTATCACTCCTACTTTAACTTCACAACTTTAACTCTTTCATAAAATTAATTAAACTAAGACTAATAGTGATCACGAAACCAACCAAATAAACAATCGAAAAGGCTAATGGCTAAGTGTTGCAAAACCTGGTTTAAGGTCCATTACGCATGAAGACGAGGTCTATTACATATAATCTAACATTTAAACTTATTTTAGAAACAAATTTTAATATTCTTTTTTTTTTCCCTCCAAGAACTTGGGACAAAGTTTTATCAAATAAAACTCATTCCAAGAGCTCAGGATAAAAAAGTAACAAAGTATTAAAACTAGTAATTAGATAACTTGCTCGGGATAAAAATGTAACAAAGTATTAAAACTAGTAATTAGATAACTTTTAATTGAGATAGTTGGTTACAACATCCTTATTTAATTTCTTTGTAATTGTCCTAGCTCCTTGCTAGGTTCTAATAAAGTTGCCGTTCAAAAAAAAATAATAATAATAATTAGTTAACTCAATAAAGTAGAAAGTTATCATATCTAAAGGCCAAAAACATATGCTACTGAGTTGTTGTTGGTGTTTGGCTTCTTGTTTTATAACGATCCCTCTATTGCCATTTGCCACAATCGAGCGATGTGGGATACTATATTCAAACATCTAACTATTGTTTTGTTTGCAACCATTGTGAAATGATAATTTAAGATGAACATGTTCTTTGCAACCTTTGTGAAATGATAATTTAACCATTGGATTGGTAAATCTAACGTCCGACGTATCTTCAAACACATTTTGTATTCTTGATTTAACATTTTATTTCATATCATAGAACACTTTAAATCATTGAACTTGTCTCAAATAAACCATTATTCATACAAATCGGCAAAAAATATACTTTACATCCAAAACTCGTGGACAAGAGAACACAAATAGTAGTTTGATTTTCAAGGAGTAAAGCAACAACAGTTACCAATATCGCCTCTTTGACCCGGAAGATACAAACACTGACCATGAGTCCAACCACGAGGGATGCACTCATGGGTGCAAAATCCATCACCTATTCTCATTTTGCACGCTACATATGTACAATACTTTATCCCATCACCGTTTGGTTCGAAACCTGTATTTTACTAACAAGAAAATGTATACATTATTTTTCTACAAGAAAAAAAGAAAAAAAAAAAAGAAAAAAAGAAAAAAGAAAAAAAAAACTTACACTTGCAAAACACAAACAGTATACTTAAATTTTGTTAAGAGTTCAGAAGCAAACAGTAAATATGTGATAAAATATTTAGATAGAATATCGCCATATCGGTATGAAAATGGGAAGAAAAATAACACTGGCATGCAACTCAGATGAGTAGTTTCCAATTAAAATTAAACAAGAAATATTCAATAAGTCTTAAATTAGCATAAACTCCCACAAACAATATAATCTAGAGGCTGGAAATTGCGAATTTTCCTACATTGTTTCACCATGAAACCTTCCAACGAGTTCAATAAAGCTACCGAGACCCAAAGATGATAACTTATATATAGCTAGAACCCGCCGACAGTAACCTGTTCAAAAAGAAAACACGAGCCAAAGTTATTACATAGAATTTGTTTGGAGTTTACTAGGATCAAAGCTTTTTAAGGATTGCAGGTGACAACTATACAGACAAATTAAACAAACTATTGGTGGACTACAAACCTTGAAAATCTTGGTTGTGTAACTATGTAAGCATTTCAGTGACTGACTTCAAATCCATCCCTTTGTTAAAACTGCATGATGCCAGAAGTATGTTAGCAATGATCAAGAATACGAGCATAAATGATAACACGACAAAAGTGTACTAAGAATACGAGCATAAATGATAACACAACAAAACTGTATACAACTTTACAAGTAGCTAATAACCATAATAAGTACCAAGCATCCTCCAGGCGTCTTGTTTAGCAACTAATTATTGAACTAAGCCTTAAAAAAAGTCAAGCATGATAGAGTACAGGTGATAATTTTCACCAAACTACTTGGTTAGCATGGGTTGGGTTTGATCTCAAATACAGTTTAAGATTGGGTCGAAAGTCACCCGAAGTTTATATTTTAATGTCTGTGGCCTCCTAAGTTGCTTAATTAATGCTTTTAATTGATCATTGTATCATATTTAGCACATTAAGTCTTAGAAATAAACAATAAGTCTATAACTGGTTTTGGGGTTGGCCAAAATGACACGGCCGTTTCAACTCGCATTGATCCCTGAACCTCTTATGCTCTTATGACATGTTACCCGTTCAAGCTATCACTCGACCGCCCATCTTGCCACCTCTAAATTGCAGTGTAAATCATTAAAGATAAAGAGTACTCACTAATACAAGGTATCCCCACTGAGATCGACCTTCTTAGTAATCCAGTCTGGTGCCTTGTTCACTAGAACCTCGAGGTGGTCTTCAATCTCTTCTGCTCAAAGAAACGAAAAAGCATGATTATAAACGTAACAATAAACATACCTATAAATCAAATTAGACAAAATAAGACGAATCTGTGCATACCCCTTTCCACAATGTCAAAGTTATTCACCAAGATTTTGTAAACAAGTTCGCTTTGTGTGATAAAAGAACATTGTGTAGATCGAGATACGTTGTGAATTGTCTCAACAATATCAGTTAAGCAATCAGATGTAGGTTGAAATGCTTTTAATCCACTTTGTGCAATGATATCATTTTCGGAAGTATCTTCCACCTAACACCAAAATAGTAATATCTTAGAAGCTTTAAGAATGTAAATGAATGTTAACATGTACACATGGCACCGTGAATCATATATGGTATCACAATGTCAAGCTAGAACTGACAAAATGGGTGGGTTAGGCAAGTGTTCAAAACAGATTCGGCCATTCAGACCAAGTTGACCCAATGAGTCTATGGGGTCCAGCAAACCATCCACATGGATCATATCAATATCTAAGTATCATAAAATCAAATATTTGACCTCAAGAATGACTCACAAAAGCTAAAATCATACCTTTGCAGAAGAATCGCCTGCAGAAGTGATTTTTCCCTCCAAAAGTTCGTCATCATCATCATTCAAGAAATTCAAAGACCTCTTTGTGAATGAACTGTTTGTCATTGCTTTCTGGCTAAGCACGCTCCTTAGCTTCTTATCTTCAGTAGGCACTGATCTCTTTGGAGTTGACAGGTCAGGGGTTTCAACACTTATCTCCCTAGGTATCAACGGAATTTTCATCGGTGTCTCTGCATTAACAGCTTGGAGAGGTTTCTCGTGCTCAACTGAATCCAAACTTGAACTAACTGCAGTGTCTTTATCAGCTGTAGTATCAGAAGTAATAGAAGGTAAAACTGGAGACGATAAGAGTTCGATCTTTGCAGAATCCTCAACAACTTTTGTTGAAAAGCGTTTCTTAAAAGATGGAGGCAAATGGGAAGGGTTAAGTAGCTCAGCTTCAGCGATATTAGGTAGCGTCTCAATTGATGACTCCTCAGGCAATGCGGGAACAGAAACTGCGATCTCTCTTTGGTTAAATGGCTCTGGAAGTTCAGCCTCAGGTACATCAAATCCCTATTTCAATATTGACTTGTAAGCATAATAAGCAAATATTATCCTTTACTATGTTGACTTGAGAGGAAGCAAGATGACTGGGTCAGGTATATAGGTTTGGTACTTTCGTTACTGGTCGAAATGGGTTTGGATTGAAATAAGTCATTTTTATTAGGAGTCAAAACAGGCAGGGTCGAGTCATTTTGACCCACAAACACTATTTTGGCTATTTTGAGTATTTTATAAACAACTAATGTCTCGATTCTGATTACAACGATAATATCACATTAATGATCTAAATCACTGAATATAGAATAATAAGAGGTAGTGTGCCTCGGAAACAGACTTTGGACAACTTCCAACCCGTTTGACCCTTTAAACCCATTCCACTTTTAGCTAACCTTTTTTTGACCCAGTTGACTTGCTTGAATTCTTAATATACAACATTACAACCCATACACCCATACACTTCTAGTTGCGTGCAAGTATTAATGCTAAACAGCTTTTTGGGCTCATGAAACTCAAATATACATATCTCAGTTAGCATGACGATAGTATAATACTCGCCGACAGAACAACAAGATCCTCTTATTATCAAGTCGATTAAGTAAAAAGATTATTTTAAAATGTAATTTTTAAAGCCAGGTGACTGAAGACGGGAAAGAATTACCTCTGAATGTTTATTGACCAACTTGAAGAGCCTATTGGAAAATGTGTGTGAAAGAGCTATGTAAGCAGAGTTTTCAATGTGACCTTCTACGACATCAAAATTCAATGTAACTTTTATGTCGTGCTCCACGCTCAAAGTCTTCTTATTGTGCAATAAGATCTTTTCAGTCTGAACAGCCTCAGGGAGAATGAACTTTATCTGTGCAAGATTTTTATACGAAAACTTCCTGAAAATTAGAAAACAGATGTGATCATTTTACACTCATATTCTCCTGATAGATAAAGAATTTCCTTCAGAAAAATTGCATAGATAGGTAATCCACGTTAGGTGAAATTTTATTATAAAAGTTCGTTTTCACCTATAGTATAACAATTAACTTTCGAAAAAACTGATCTATGGTGACTAACTCTAATAAAACACGATTTGATTCAGTTAAGCAGTAAAACAGATGGCATGCCAGCTGACTATGAGTAACTTTGAGTCTCTAACCACGATGACTTTTGACCTGAAGTTAGCTTTTATTGCTCAAAACAAAGTTCCTTACATTAAGTAAAAGATCCACCTAAAGTATGTCACCTATCTATGCAAACCCCCTTGTTTTAACACGTATGATATCCTTCTGTGAAATCCCTTTATTCCTAGGACAACTTACTACTTGAGCAAAATAACGTGCTCCTAAGGGTCACGCCAAGAAGTTTACCGATCAACAACAATTCAAAAGAAAAACAGGCTACATTTTTCTATTACCTTCCCGTGAGAGTTTCAACTTGACGACATATATTACGAAAAGTAGGCAACTGTTTACGCAGACCAAGCAGCCTTAGTGAAGTAGTCATACGATCAAAAAGCTCTGAAAGAGATTTGTACCTGGTAAAAGACAAAATTTATTAAATTATAAAATGTACCGAGTTTAACCATATACTGCAGAGCATAATGTACGTACTAAAAGACTCACTTTTCGGGGAGTTCAGCAGATTCCTTGTTGACCCGACTGTTCAAAGTCTCCTCGGTCTTTTCTGGCGTCGGAGACACAAAGTGAGCATCAAGACGCTGGCTTTCATGGATCTGCAATTTTTTGACTGGAGTAGAAGACACTGGGCATGATTTATCAGCCACGGGCAAATTGCTTTTATGTGACGATTCCATGACGGTTTGTTCTCCCTCGTGTGTTTTTTGATCCACGCTTGCCATGATAAACCAGATTACCTGCCGACCTATGGTTTAGTTTTGTGACCCCAAAAGCAATCTAGTTTTAATGTACAAAATATAGTCTTTAGTTGTTGCTACTATAAATCTAAAGCTTAAGTGGGAATTAAAATACACTTAAGTGAAAACATAAGAAGGTCGTGTAAAAAAATATGTCAACTTATAAACTTTACATTTTTTTTTACGACAATGTTGAAATTCTATAACTTTTCTCAGATACTGATTCCGTCGATTTATGAATACAACAGTCAATAAATCCCGTATCAACATTCCTAAAGACCAAAAAGCAGCCCAGAAAAAACACAAACACTGTACAAAACAAGCACGAGTAAGAGCTCGAGTCATGGACCAAACTTTGTAAACTATTTAGGGGGTGTTTTTTTGGGCTTAAATAGCCGGCTTATGGCTTATTTAGTTTTGGGCTTGTGTTTCGTAAGCTCACTTTTTGTGGCTTAGTTTGAATCTTTTTGCTTATATAAGTTTCTTATGTTATAGGGGGTGTTTGGGTTAGCTTATTTATCTGGCTTATGGGCTTATTTGAATATGGAAAAGCCGATAAGCTCACTCTTTGGAGCTTATGAAGTTATCATCTTCAGTTTATTGGCTTAAGCCAATAAGGTCAAGTTAATAAGCTCTAAAGAGTGGGCTTATGAGCATTTTCCATGTTCAAATAAGCCCATAAGCCAGATAAATAAGGTAACCCAAACACCCCCTATAACATAAGAAACTTATATAAGCAAAAAGATTCAAAATTAGCCACAAAAAGTGAGGTTACGAAACATAAGCCCAAAACCAAATAAGCCATAAGCCGGCTATATAAGCCGAAACAGCTCCATTTAACAAAAGTAGAGATAAATTTAGCGTGGGTACAACAAAAGTTTCAATTTCGATACGAAACGAGAATAAGAAACCCAACAACACAGATCGAACAGTAAACAAATCGACAATGGTTACTTTAAATGCTTATATAATAAACCAATCAATTGATAGATTAATTGATGAATAGATATGTGGTTACCTGTAATTAGGATTGAAATGATGTAATTGGAATTGAAGTTTATAGATTTAGGTTTAGTGATGGGATGGGAGTGAGGGATGAAAAGGGGGGAAATGGAAGGCGGGCTTAAATTGAAATAAATATTGGGGGTTTATTATGTTGATGTTTATCCTTTTTCAAATACATATTGACACATTTACATCCATTCGTTAGACGTTAGTAAAGTGAGCCAACATATATCTCCGTTAATAAAGTCAACTACCAACAATGCAAATTATTTCTCCATTATTTTTTAAGGCGAGAGAAAATATTTATATTTGCATCATTAGTCTTCAGAACTAACGATAAAAATATTGTTTTTAAAATAAACTAAAAGGCGCTAGCCGAGCTCGAACTCGGGTCTATTCACTCACAAAACAACGCCTCAACCACTGGACTAAGCATCTAGTGGTGCAAATAAACCAACCCATATTTCTTTTAACCATTTTTGTACGGATTTATAGTATATCAACCGGTTTAAGTTTGAGCCGGTCGGTTCATGGGGCAGGTCAAGATCCGTCGGACTTGTTTTTGTATTTTTAAATGATAAGTAATTAAAATAATAATAATAATAATAATAATAATAATAATAATAATAATAATAATAATAATGAAAGAGAGATAAGGTGCTGCAATGTTGAGGAAATTTGAAGTAAAATAAACAGGAGAGAGAAAAACGTGGGGAAAAAGCTCAGCCACACCATCCACCCTTCACCTTAATAAGGGGTTATTTTGGTGTGTTGGTGTTAAAATGTTAAAACTAAGGTGACGCTGAGATGACTACACTTTTTTGATGTTACAGTGTGATGACACCTTGTGCTCTAATACGAAAAAAATATAACATATTTTCGACGCGTAGGATATGGTTTAAGACTATGACTAATGTAAGCATTTTGTATCATATTGTTAGGACCAATCTTTACAATAAACTACAATTAAAGAAGCTGGGATGGAACCAGAACTAAATATGATAGGGTGCACATATATTTTTGAATCGTAATATAAAAATACATGATGAACCGGATGCATTTAAGATAAATTTAATAAAATCTGATTTTTTTTTTCTTTCAAAAATTAACGGATAAAAGAAAAGAAAAGAAAAGAAAAAATAAAATAAAATAAAAAAATCCATAGGGTGCCGGGCAGTTTTTCCGTATACTTTTTTTTGGGTGGAAAGATTGACAACTTTCTACCAATACCAGCATACTGATTCAGAGTTATTTTTGGGTTTTATTTTTGCTACTGGATTTGTGTTGCTCATATTTACCCAAACCCACTCTCGCTCAAGTTACTTACTCACTCTTTTCATTTTCTGCAATGCTTTATTTATATCATTTTCGATCCCATTCATCTTTTAGAATACTAGTAATAATTAAGTTTACCCATAGGTTGAAAGTTCTGCATCACCCACTTCCTAGGACATTGTCTTGGTAAAGGGAACTTTTGCTTGGGTGAGGGGGCGGATTTTAGAACAAAAACATGCTAGTATCAAATACGGTTGACGGGTTTTTTTTTAACACGTGTTCTGTAGGCTGGAATATGTGGCGGACAATGGTAATAAGCTGAGTGAGATGTAACTACTTTTGGGCAATCAAAATTTATAAGTCCTCAGTTTTGTACTATGAGCAACTTCCCACTTTGGACCACACTTGTGTCATTTTTAACTCTGCGGTTTTACTTGTGATATTCGGGTGTCTAAATGTAAAGAGTTGGACTTCTACTTCTATCCCGAATTTTGAACCATGAGCTCTTTTAGAAGCCTATAAACGGGCCAACTTGTTGCTATGGCTGTAAGGGTTACACGCATTTGGCTCTTATACTTCTGTGTATTGAGTTATTTGAAATTTTTGGATTTTTTGACTTGTGCCCATGGTCATGTTAATACTTATAGTAACCCCAGAAAAAGTGAGTTTCATCATTTTCACGTTGGTCAAGATTTCCAATTTTGCATATAGCAAACTGAAATGAAATGATGAATACTCACTGTGTCCCATGAAATGAAAATTCCGAGTACATACTCTATGCATTTACATGTTGTTCTAGAAATGTTTGTCGATGATATCTTATATAATCATAACGGCGGTGAATTTTTTCAAAACATGCCCAATTTTATCAGTGAATTGCAGCAATCACAATCAACTAGTTGCCTTTGTCCCAAACCATTTTTATAAGAATTTGTGAAATATTGCAATGTTTGTAAAATAACTTGAAGTGGAAATACATAATTCTGCTAAGAAGTTATAAATGAGCCTGTTTTATAGAATTAAGATGGCGATATGACAGTGAAATAGAAGTTAATCTTGGTCTTTTATACATACAAAAGGCGTAGTGGTTGATTGCTAATGGACCAGTAAATGAAATTGTAATATTGCTTTTGGCACGTGCTGGTTGAGGTTAGTAATAGTTTTGATATAATTGCTGAACTTGATCCCTGTATGAAAATGAGGAGGCCTGATGGGGAGACAATGCCTTGATAATGATTACTGGTTCAATGTTTCTAACTTTCTAAGTGAAAGCAATATAAAGGTCTTCGAACTTACAATTTGATCTAAACCGTCCGATAGTTCCTTAGAGTAATCCTTCGATAACAAGTGATAATAATATCAACCTAAAGAGTTTTGCACTGGTTAGTGCTCTTTAGTCTCTACCCATGAACAGTTGAGCCAGGTGCAATCTCACTTTCGAGGTTAAGCTAGACATGAAATCTATATTTAGGCGAGCGTTTAGCTGCATATCTAATGTTATTTGCATTCGATTGTGGATATTTGTTTATTTATTTTTGCGTCATGTAAGAAGGGTTAACAGGCTTGGCCGCTATCCTATAATATTATGAATAACAAATGTATTAAATATGCTTGAGCCACTTTTGTCCTGTTTGACCCATTCGACTTGGAGATAATGCAACCCTAGTCGACCTATGTTAGATAGATGAGTCAGAGCTGTTGCATCTAGACTGTATACAAAATAACGCTGCTTACTATCTATACAAAATTACTGTGTCAGATAGATGTGAATAGTCTCATTCTATTTTTATATCTTTGATCTCTGATTGAATCCTATCTATGTTTACAAATTACAATCCCATGAAGATTATAGGACTATACTTTGACAAAAATGAACAGTTTATGCATCTGGGTAATGTTTCTTATGATAATATATTACTGTATTTGATTGCAGATATGGCAGCATGCTGATCAGAACTGCACTGGCTTCCTTGGCCGTCTGGAATTCTATAACGCCCTTAAGCTTGTAATTGTTGCACAAAGTAAAAGAGAAAAACACCAGATATAGTAAAGGCGGCATTATATGGACCTGCATCATCTAAAATCCCTGCTCCCCAGCTCAACCAAATGCAATGGGACCACGTCCTCCTACACAGCAGCCTGGGATTGTCAATTCAATGGCCCCACGCCCTCCTGGGGTTGTTGATTCAATGCAAACTCAAAATTTCGGCATAAGATCAGAGGGGCCTCCTAATTCAATGGCTCCTCCTTCAGTTGCTCCACCTTCTGCACGGTATTTTGCACCTCAAGGAAATCGGTCAATGAGGCCACCACCTCAGAGCGGTCCTCTTCCATCACAGGGTGTTGGTGGTCCTAGTTTTCCGGCAGGTTTTGGTCTGGCCTGTCCTGGTCTATCAAACTCGAATGTCTCAAGTGATTGGCTTTGGGGCAGAGGCGTTGGGGCCACTGTACCAAAACCCCAAGAGCCACTATCATCCTCATATTTCACAGCTCCTAGACCATCTGTTGAAGGAAAAGCAATTATTTCTGCCGCTATGTTTGGAGGTGACTTGTTTTCTGCTTCCCAATCTATATCCAAACCATCATCATCCTCAATGCCAACACAAACTGCAAGCATTCCACCTGTTTCTGCTGCAATTGTTCCTGTAACTTCTGAGCCTCAGACTCCAGCCAAGATAGACCCACTTGGTGCATTGAATGCTTTTACAAGGCAACCCACAGGTGCTCCAGTACAGTCAGTGGGGCCGTATCTACCAAGACCAAATCAGCAGGCCCCGACTCAAAATGCTAAATTTGGATATCAGGAAGAGAGAACACAAGTCCCAAATACAGAAAGAACACAAGTTCCCAACACATCGCTACCTCAGTGGCCAAAAATGACGCGGGTTGGTGTTAACAAGTATATGAAAGTGTTCATGGAAGTCGACTCTGACAGAGATGGGAAAATCACTGGTGATCAGGCTCGTAGCTTATTTTAAAGTTGGAGACTACCAAGAGGTAAATACTCGTAGCTTAATTAATAGAGTGTTAATGCCTGATTCAACTCTTTCTTGTAAAATGATTTACTCTCTAGTGAAATGTCTTTCCATAATAGATTTCCTATAAACACGACAAACCGTAATGTTCTTATTATTCTTCGACAGAAATTCTGAAACAGGTGTGGGACTTGTCTGATCAAGATAATGACAGCACGCTTTCCTTGAGGGAGTTCTGTATTGCTCTCTATGTGATGGAGCGGTACAGAGAAGGCCAGAATCTTCCACCAACACTTCCTAGTAATGTCTTTCTTGATAAAACTCTGCTGCCCCTTACGGGGCCCACCCAATCCCATGGTTTAAAAAAGCGGTCTGAGGCGGCGCCTCGAGGCGCGCCTCGAGGCGAAACGGCCATAAAACGCATATGAGGCGGCGCCTCACGGGGGTGTTTTGGAACGTACGCCTCATGTACCTGAGGCGGTGGTGAAGCGTATGAGGCGGCGCCTCAGGGCCGAGGCGGATTTTCTTTTTTTTTTAGCCAAATCAGTCAATAGTATTGATTTTGTACCTTGAATCGATTTACTTTTAGGGTTTTTAACCCCATATAGCGCCGGATTCGTGATTTCCGGCGACGAATTCCGGCGGCGGCGGTGCAACATCTGCCAGAACCCAAGGAGGAAGAGAGGAAAGAGGGAAGAAAGATATAGTGGCTGGAACTTTGTTTTACTCTTTTAGGGTTTTAATAAGTTTAGACTTTTTAACATTTAACCCCTCTATCTTTCACTATTTTACATTTAGTCTCAAAAAGTTTAAAATAAGTTTGTGTATTTAAACATTTGACCCCCTCTATCTTTAATAGTTTACATTTAAGTCTTAAACTTATATATAAAAGTTTATAAAGTATGTATATAAAATATATAAATACTTATTAAAACTTATATATATATATATATATATATATATATATATATATATATATATATATATATATATATATATATATATATATATATATATAATTTCTATATTTTTTTTAATTCCGCCTCGACCTTACGCCTCGGGCCGCCTCGAGGCTTACGCCTCTTGAGGCGGAGGGAAAACGCCTCGAAACTCGTTTCCGTACTTTTAAACTTTGCCCAATCCTTCTTATAGACCTGCTGGTTGGGGAGCTAATCCTGGTATAACTCTATACATTTTGTAGACATATATTTAGAGTTGCAAAATGGGCGGTCGGGTGGCTTGAGACGGGTCAAAACAGGTTGAGTTGAAACATGATTTTTTTCGTAAGGGTTGAAACACGCTGGGTTGGGTTGTCAGGTTGACACACAAACATGTTCATATATCTGCTGGTTGGTGATATACTACTGGTTTAACTTGCACCGAAGTTCTTCAAACTTTTGAGACTTTTTATGGCGGAAACAAAGTCGACTTGACAATAAAATAGTTAACTCAGAGGCCACTTCTGCCACCTGTTTGTACTTCTCTTCATATTTCTTCATAATAACTCTCATTGCATGTGAATTATGTTAGAAAAAGTAAAAATGAATTATACTCGTATGCATTTCATCAACAACAGGTGGGTGGGTGAAAAGGTAAATCATTTTCATTATTTTTTACTTAAATTTATTAAAAAGAATAAAATTTAACATTCACGATTAAAAACTGAAACTATCAAAACTACATTGAGGAGGAATGTCTTAAAAAAAATTTTACAAACGCTTTTGTTATAGGACTACCAAGACCAGATGCTATATCTACCAAAAGGCCCAACTATAGAATAGCTTAGGGCCCCACCATATTGCGCGATAGAGTTGGGAGGTCTTGGAACATACTCAAATTTGTGACGTCTTCTTGTTGTATATCTTGATCACAAATTAGTCTTACACCACATTCCTTCACCTCAACGTCTCTATTATTCTCTTCGAAACAAAATGTAACAAAATTCTTTGCTTCCTTCCATTCCCATATATTACTCGTATAATGCAACCTTATCATATATGAATCTTGGACACCTATCATCAGATAATAAGCCCCAGCTGAATCTGGAAAGTACAACAGAGCATCTCCATCCGAGTTGTTTACAGAGTATCCTGTAGATTCGCTGAAAGGATTTTTGCACTTGAGAACAACACAAGTTCCAAATCCCCTTAACTTATCAAAAGACCAATCTGATGGCAATTCAACCTTTACATGATTTTCCGTACTTCTATTTGTAAACCACTCTGGAATGCTATTCCCATGATATACTATATCTAAATCAGAATATTGCGAGAAGAATTTACTAGTCTGGAAACCCAAATACCCAAGGATAGCACAAACCTGGTTATTTGAGCCTTGGGGACATTGAGTCTTTAAAATAGACCCCTCACTATAAATGGTAACATTCTTAAACATCTTTGGCCAATTTCTGAATTCATAGTTATTATACCTGCTTAAGTATCTAAATGACTTAATTAGACTATTGGAAAGTTCAAGTCTTTCAAGATGAGAAAGTTGACTCAATCTTCCAAGCAAGCTAGTAAAATTGTCGCCTGACAACGTTATACCAAATAGACGTGATAAGCCTCCAATGCTCTCAGGCACTTCTAATAAGTTGTTCCCTTTCAAGTTTAAATATTCTAGACATGATAAGCCTCCAATGCTCTCAGGCACTTGTACTAAATTGCAGTAGGTTAAATTCAGAGACTTTAACATATGTAAACCTGCCAATGAAACTGATCTTTGGGGATGTTGCTGTTTACTTCGCAAACAAAAAGGAGCAGTGATTGAAGCCCACCATCTAGGTTGAATCCTACCTTGGCCACCAAATGACAATGATTCAAGGTTTACTAGAGAGGATACAAAAGAAGGAAGTTCTGTAATAGCAGTTCTGTCAACATGAAGCTCCGTTAAGCTTTTGATCTGACCCAATGCTTCAGGGAGTTGGTCGACTTTTAGGCACCCCGAGAGATTCAGAACTTGAAGATAATCCATTTCCACTTTACTAGGAAAACTCCTAACCCGTGTGCAGTTTTTTAGATTTAACACAACAAGCCTCTTGAGCATTCCGATTGAGGGATGAACGCTAACCAAATTTACACAACCTTCAAAACTTAGCTCTTCAAGATTTGTAATCTCCGAGAAGTCAGGGGTGGTTATTAGGTTACAACAGTACCTTAGCTTCATTACTTTCAATCTTTTAAAGCGCTGACATTGATAGAAAAATAAATAAATAAAAGTGAAGATAAGTTCTCAGATTTAGGTATCAAATAGAAAAACATGTGTGTACAAAGGAATACCTTAGGTGTTGTCCAGAAATATTTTATGTTGCTGTAAGACAGGTCAATAGCCACAATGTTTTCTGGATAGAAATCTGAAGGTAAGTACTTGAAAGGGCATCCATGCCAACAAAACAAGCTTAGCTCATTGGACAAATAATACAAATTTCCTGAGAAGATCACATTGTGGCCCTTCTGCATAAATACTTCTTTCTCTTGATAGATTTTCAGGATCCGCAACTTTTTCATATGTGCAAAATCAGTAGCTTCTATGTGAACCTTTTGACGAAACTTCTCTAATGAAAGGACTAGAACTTCAACTGCTTCAGTTATTGCCACCTCGAAAAACAAAAACATGTAACTTAATTAAAAACAGTGACATAAGCAATTTCTTATACTTTTATATTAATATACAGGAAAAGAATCATATGCCACTTTTTACCTTAATTTGACCCGATATATCGTAAACGTTAGATGAAATCAACAATCTTCTTTGTTTCCCAGGAATGATAGATTCTTCACGAACAATCGCCATTGCCATTGCTTGAATCAAGTCATGCATTTGAAGTGACATATCGTTAGAGATCGTGATTAATGACTTATCAACTAGAACTCTCATGTTTGTATCTGCAAAAAAGTTACAGCCATCTAGTATGCTAGCTACAAAATCACTGTTTTCTCCAATGAATAAACATGCGATATCAAGTAAGATATTTTGCTGCTGGAGGTTTAGCCCATCATAACTTAAACGGAGAACTTGCTGTATTTCTTCATTAGGATGTCCTCTAAGCCTTTCCAGTTCACTAACCCACTGACCCACGGTTTTACCATACATAAAACAACCCAAAACTATGAGAGCCAGAGGGTGACCCTGCGCATACTTCACAGCTTTGTCAGCAAGTCCTTGGAAGCCTCTAGAAGGATGCTTTTCCTCAAAGGCATAGAAACTGAAGAGCTGTAGAGATTGATCCTTATTTAGAAAGTCCATGTCATGGATTTCATCCACTCTATGAGATCTTAGCAACTGTTTATCTTTACTAGTGAAAATAATCAAACTTCCCGGGCCAAACCAACTAGCTGAACCCGCAAGTGCCTTTAACTGATCCCGATGATCCACGTCATCCAAAACAAGCAGGATCGGCTTCGATGACATCATTTTCTTTATCACCATAATCCCTTGACCGACATTAGATATCTTCGGCGCTCTTGTTTTCATGATGTCATCAATAAGCTCCATTTGGACTTGCGTTAGGTCTTGTTGTTTTCTGACATCTTCACAAAAGCAACTTCCCTCAAAGTGGACATACATCAAGTTATAAATAGCTTTGGCAAGGGTCGTCTTTCCTATTCCGCTTATACCACATATTCCGATCATGTTAACCTTATCTGACCCAACGAAGCGTGACAAGTTTAATTTATCGAAATGGAAATTGATGCCAACAAGGTTTTCACCAACATGCAAGGGTCCGTCACATAATTTTTTGAGGATTTCTTTAGAGATGCAATCGATGAACTTGGACTCATACCTGTTAACCATAAAAAAAAAAAAAAAAAAAAAAAAAAAAAAAAAAAAAAAAAAAAAAAAGAGTTAACCATAAAAGAAAATCAATGAACTAATTGGTTGTGCGAAAACAACTAACATAAAGATAAATACACAAAACAAGAAATTTACCCATTTGTGATGTCCTGGAGATCCCATCCAGATAAGTTAGCCGCCATGGATAAAGCATCCTTCCATTTATCCACCTCTTTACTATTTGAAAGTTCATGTTTGTGAAACGCTTCAGCATAGCTCCCTGTTTGTTTCCTCACAACTTCAGGCTTAACATCATAAAAGATAACTTGAACCGCATGTTTTGAATTTTTATTCTGCTTGCAGTTAAGTATTTTGACAAGTTCCCTCAGACACCATGATGAAGAAGCGTAATTTTTTGAGAAGATAACAATCAAAAACCTCGATTCTTCAATGGCTTTGTAGAGATGAGGAGATATCTCTTCTCCTTTAGGCAGTTCGTTGTCATCTCTAAAAGCATGAATTCCTTTTTGCTTGAAATCGGTGAACATATGATCCCTGAAGTTTTTGCGGATATCTTCACCTCTAAAACTTACAAAGACATCATATTTCCATCGACGAGGAATGGAAGACGCAGCCATAATTAATGATGAAAGCTGCAATAAGTTGTTTGAAAATTTTAAACTTGATCATATGCTTTTATCTATAATTTCAACTCCGAAACAGAAAAAGGGTCATGAGTTTTTATAACAAACTGAAAAGGTGGATGTGAAGTATCTTTTTTCACACCTGCACCCACACTTGCATATTCCTCGACTACAAATAATCCAAACACCTCTTTTCTTAAACCTTTCCATTTACCGATGAAAATAAAAGCATTAGTAGTTTGAAATTATAGTTGATGTGCGAATCTAAGATTATAAAGCCCCTTTTAAGCTTAATAACATAAATTGAAATAATAAATAATGCGTATTATAAAAACTAATTACTGCGTTTTTTTTTTTAAAAAGGATAACATTGATTTTTTTTATATACACCAAATTTTCACAGATTTTAATCACGTTTTAAATTATCTCGATATATTTTAATCATGTCTTGGATAATCTCGATATTTATAGCCGACTTTTCATTAACTTAAAAATTAAGGTTATTAAAGAAGAATATTTTATACTTTTAGATTTACTGGCGAAAGTTCGATTGCCATATTTATAATTTGATTTAGTGTATTTTTTAAGGTTTGGGTGGATGGGAGATTAAAGAATGGGGTGTTATGTAAAAATTGAACGGACATTATTGTTGTTTACATAACATTCATGTTGTTAGGGACTATAAGTTTGAAGATTTGGGAACAATAAGGACTGTAAATGTAATTTTTTAGTAATTAAGGACTAAAAATGAATTTTTGGTATAACTACAAGGACTATCCATGTAATTTACGCATAAATTTATGTGTTAAGCTCAACGTTTTAGGTGAGGTTGAGAATGGATTAAGGATAATGATGTTTCATTAGGTGAGGTGATGTTTCATAAAAGCATTAGTAGTTTGAAATTATAGTTGATGTGCGAAACCGAATGAGGTTGAGAATGGCGAAGCTTGGAAATTTCGAGTGAGGGGTCGGGATCTAAATTTTTTTTTTCCTAACACTATGGGGGGTCGAAACCGAATTAAATTGGGGGGGGGGGGGGGGGGGGGGCGAAACCGAAAATACCGAAATTTTTCTACACGAAAACTATATACCCCTACATCGCAAAAAAAATTTCGGAGGGTCGGCCGCCCCCGGCCCCTTAGAAGCTGCGCCCCTGCGTGCTTACTGCTTATAAACAATGAACCAACAATGTTTCTATTTTACTTAAAGAAAAACTAAAATGAGGAGCACTTAACTATGTTACTTGTGAAGATTAGCCAAAAAAAAGTAGTGTATTAATTGGCACACTTTAAATTAGAGTGTGTTGACAATTATACACTCACATTATTACACATTTTCACTCTGTTGAGGGTATAAATGTCAACACACTATAATTTAGAGTGTGTCAATCAATTAAAAGAGTGTGCAAATCAACTCTCATTAAAAAATAATGTAACATCTAGACATAAATTAAAGCAAGATAGCAAGAATACATCATAGTGCTCAATAACATAAATTAATTTAACAAAAGCCTCTCCATAACTATAAATTATTCTGTGAACGTAAACTTTTTTAAAGTATAGAAATTAGCTAACAAGCAGGCCAGGATCAGATATATACAAATGAAAGTTGTAAAGAGAAAGAGATGACTTACAATTTTTTATTTTTATTATTTATTTATTTATTTATTTATTATTATTATTTTTTGATTGGCCATAAGATGCAAGTATAGGATATACTCCGTAAATGGGCAATCAACAATGATATTTATACTTTTAGTAATAATGCCAGTGGGTTGACCTCAAGTCAACTTTCAAAACATACACATCAACTCTCTTGTAAACTTCCTCCCAATTACATCAGATACACTTAGTCAAATAAAATATCAATTTCATTGCTAGAATTTTCTTGTGAAATTACCGGTTCGAATACACGAAACCTCACTTGTCAAACTTCTTTAACAAGTTGTTTGGCTATCGTTATGTAGATTACAAGGTTTCTAGGTTTACGAGTCAAATAAAATATCAATTTCACAAGCTTAGTTATAAACAATGAACCAATAATGTTTAAAAAAAACTATAATAAAGAGCGGTTAACTATATTACTTGTGAAGATTAGTAATGGCGATCGAATGTACGGTCTGTCTAGGCAAAAGGGACGCGTCCCTCCCCCTACGTGAGTCTCCAAGCAACGCTCCCTCCCCCCATTTTTTGTGTAGTTCGATCGGCTAGGCGATTGATCTTGGCATTTGGTTTGTGTGCGTGTTTTTTAATTAATTTTTGTGGGATATGTTTTTTGTTGTGACTAGGGTCGCCTTATTACGGGCTTAGGGTCATGTGTTTAGACTTAGAGAAAGAAGCTAATGTAACGCTAATGTGGCAGAGTGTCATGGTCATGGGTTACACAACCGTTATTATTATACTAGTCTAAAGCAAGTTAGCAAGAATACATCATAGTGCTCAATAACATAAGTTAATTCAACAAAAACCTCTCCATTACTATAATTCTATGTGACTGTAAACTTCTTTTAAGTTTATACGGGATTAAGCAAAATTCACAACAAAATGTAATTTCTTAGTATAGAAATGAGCTAACCAGGTCACGATCAGATACTAAACAAATGAAAAATGTAAAGAGAAGGAGGGGACTCACAATTTTTGATTGGTTAAGAAGCAAAGAGTGGATATTAATAATGCAAATATCTATACTACTTATAAAGGGTTTAAGACCTTCTCTCTTATTAACTTTTTTAAGATTTCCTAAATTAGATTTTAAGTAAATACTACTTATAAAACATAGTTTACAAGTACTTAAAGCACACATAAAACTAAAAAAGCACTATTCATTTAATACAAATAATACACTATTACAAACACCCCTTCACCCCAAAAATACAACTATTTAAGCAAAATGTACAATGTAATTAAGAGTTAATTACATAAATCGCCCTTGTGGTTTGGTGATTTTTACGGATCTTGTCCCTGTGCTTTTTTTAAAGCGGGTTTGGTCCCCGTGGTTTTAGATTTTTACGGATTCTGTCCAAATTTTGACCCATCTCTAACGATCGTTAAAAAGGACCTAACTTGTAACGTGAGGGCTAACCTTGTAATTTGGGTTTTCTTACTCAAAATACAAACCACAAGGACGATTCTTGTAATTTAACCTTAAAAAAAAAAAAAAAAAAAAAAAAAAAAAAAAAAAAAAAAAAAAAAACTTATATTAATTTTATTTATACGAATTTTTTTAAATTTATATAAAAAAAATATAATTTTAATTTTAATTTTTTTTTTTTTTTTTTTTTTTTTTTTTTTTTTTTTTAGTTTTATTATACGAAATTTTTAAAATTTTATTATTATAAAAAATTTTAATAAAAAAAGTAAAATGAAATTTGGGCTTATGTACTAAACGATTTTGTACGTTTTTAATTTATTAAAAAATAATATTATATTTTTATAAAAAAATTTAATAATACATTTTTATTAGTTTTTATACGTTTTTGTATGCTTTTTAACAAATTTTGTACGTTTTTATACAATTTGTTTTCCTTTTTGGACATTATTATACGTTTTATCCATTTTATACGTATGAAAACTTATAAAAATGGATAAAAACCATAAGAAAATGTATGAAAACAACGAACAAAAATGGATGAAAACGTCCAAAAACGAAAAAAAAAAATCATAGAAAAACGTTCAAAAATCGTATAAAACATACAAATGCGTATCAAAACGGACGAAAACATATAAAAACGAACGAAAACGTATAAAAATGACGTTTTTAAAAAGGACATTTTTTAATTTTATTATAAAAACGTCCTTTTTATACGCTTTCATTTATTTTTATACGTTTTCGTTCGTTTTTATATGTTTTCATCCATTTTGATACGCATTTGTATGTTTTATACGATTTTTGGACATTTTTCTACGAATTTTTTTTGTTTTTTGACGTTTTCATCCGTTTTTGTACGTTGTTTTCATACATTTTCTTATGGTTTTCATCCGTTTTTATAAGTTTTCATACGTATAAAACGGATAAAACGTATAATAACATCCAAAATGGAAAAAAATTGTATAAAAACGTACAAAAATCGTAAAAAAGCATACAAAAACGTATAAAAACTAATGAAAACGTATTATTAAAACTTTTTATGATAATTAAATTTTATTTTTTTTAATAAAATTAAAAACGTACGAAATCATTTAGTACATAAGCCCAAATTTAATTTTACTTTTTTTATTAAAATTTTTTATAATAATAAAATTTTAAAATTTTCCTATAATAAAACCAAAAAAAATTATATATATATTTTTAAATTTAAATTATATTTTTTAATTAAATTATTATTATTTTTATTTCAATTTAAAAAAATTCGTATAATAAACTTAGTATAAGTTTTTTTTTTTTTTTTTTTTTTTTTTGGTAAATTACATGAATCGTCCTTGTGGTTTGTATTTTGAGAGGGAAAACCCAAATTACAAGGTTAGCCCTCACGTTACAAGTTAGGTCCTTTTTAACGATCGTTAGAGTTGGGTCAAAATTTGGACAGGATCCGTAAAAATCTAAAACCACAGTGACCAAACCCGCTTAAAAAAAAGCACAGGGACAAGATCCGTAAATATCAGCAAACCACAAGGACGATTTATGTAATTAACTCTATAATTAAGCTTGCACCCCTTCACCAAAAAATACACTATTAATACACTATTAAAAACACTATTCACAAAAAATTTATAACTTTTTAACCACAATATATACAATATAATAAAGCTTCCAAAAAAAATATATGACACAGCAACCCGAAACAAAAATTCGAGATATTCATCGCCGCAAATTTTATTACAGGGTACCCGCCGCCGCATCGCGCGGGTACCCTGCTAGTAACAATGTAAATGTAATGATACTTCTTCTCACCGTTACATCTACCTCAACTTAAATATTAAAACGACAGTTGACTTCAGGTCTCCAAAACATACACTTCTAGTCCTCCTATTTTAGATGAGTTGCAACTTTAGTTCTTAGAAATTAACATTCACATTTTCCTTTATACAGATTACATATAGAATGGCAAAATAGTCAGTTACTCCGTATAAAAAAAATGGCCGACTACAAGAGTTTTTTTTTTTTTTTTTTTTTTTTTTTTTTTTTTTTTTTTAATACTTAGGTCTAAAAAAAATACTGACTTTGTATTATTTTTTTAGCCTTAAGAAATAAATTTAAAAAAAAAAAAAATTGTATTTCCTTGACTTTGTATATCCTTTAGTCTCATTAATAATAGGAATGATGATATGCAGTTATACACACTATATATAGAGGTGCACATCCAAACCGGTTAACCGAACCGCGACCGCTAGCGAACCGAAAAACCAAACCGGTCAAACCCGGTTTTGACCCAAACCGGTCCGGTTTTTCCCCAAACCGCCGGTTTGGAACCGGTTAGGGGTTTTAGAAAAACATCCGGTTTGAGGACCGGTTTTATTAACCGGATAGAGAAACCGGTTTGGAACCGGTTTATGTGTAGGGGCCGGATTTTTTTGGAATTTTTGAAATTTGAATTCAAACCTGACATCTTTCAATCTGAAACAATAGTAACTAGTAACGTGGGGGACATGCTTTTACGTTTCAAAAAGGTTGTATGATTGCATGTCCTAATATACTATAAATAACTATGTTGTGTAAATTTGTAAATTTGCAAACCGAAAGTAAATCACAAATGGCAAATCAAGGACAGGAGCCAATTGAACCAATTGCACCGCCATCACCACCGGTGATTGTTGAGATTTTACAATGGAACCGTAATGATCCAACTATTACGAATAACTTGAACTACGTCCGAATGTCGGATGGCACGAGAAAGGCTCAATGTAAGCATTGCTCTTTTTTAATGAATCCCGTTTCCAAATGTGCATTAAGGGCTCATTTGTTCAAGTATTGCTCAGCACGAGAAAAGCTCAATGTTTGATCTTGTATTTTCTTTAAGTGTATTTTCGTTGTATTAAATAAAAGTTGAATTTTATTCAGTTTACTTTGTAATTTCCACATAAACTAAAATAACTAACATAAGTCATAACATTTAAAACACGAATCATATTAAACGTTAAAGTTAAAACACGGATTACATTAAACGTTAAAGTTAAAACATGAAATACAAAGTACGATTAATAGAAACTACGATACGGTAATTAAAATAAAACTACGAATTAATAAAATGAATCATCGGAGACCCAGCCATCCTCCTCACTCGAAGAAGTGATGTGATGTGCACATTTCGGTATATACCACAAAATCACATTATATGTGCATGTAATCCGTGGTATATATATAGTTAGATAATGTGCACATTATATAACATCACATCACTTATTATAGTATGCACATCACTTGTGGTGTGCATATCATAAAAAGAAAAGTAAAAAGAAGACAAAGTCTTCATTGCCAGCTAGTGGATAGAATAGTTTACCATTTCATGCAAATCCAAATATCATTGGATAGAATAGTTTTGCATTATTTTTGGCATTAAAAATCTGTAATCTTTTACGTTAATAAAGGGAATGAGAAATGAAAATGATCCATGTTTTTATCGTCTGCTAACTTTTATCTAATCATTTAGTAAACAGATATCATATTTCTTAGAGAGATTAGCTATCTCAAATGAGAATCTTATCATCATGTCTACTTACTGACCTGCCTCAAATTATCGACTAATGATAGTCTTTTTACATAGTTTTAGCTTTAGTTTACTCTCTTGTAAACTTCCTCCCAATTACATCGGATACACTTAGTCAAATAAAATATCAATTTCATTGCTAGAATTTTCTTGTGAAACTACCAGTTCGAATACACGAAACATCACTTGACAAACTTCCTTAACCACCTGTTTGGCTATCGTTATGTAAATTACAAGTTTCAAGGTTTCTAGGTTTACGAGTAAAGATTACTTGTTGGGCAACGAGGTTCTTAAAGTTGATTTGAATGGTGGATCGATTCTCCTAGGGGGAAATCGTTTTCTTTAGCCACAAGGTTCTTGAACTTATATTCACCGGATATAAACCCTTTACCAAAAAAAAAAGGTTCTTGAACTTTCGGTACAAATTGATTTAGCCTATTCGACTATCAGTGGTAACCAAAACTTGAGCGCGTTACTATATTGTCTTTGAATTGGTTTCTGTTCACATAATAAATGACCACAAAAAAAAAATAATAATAAATAAATAAATATATCAAAATAGAAAACATATGTAAAAACAATCAAAGAAAATTATTTTGACCAGCAATAGTCTTAGACTGGACCATATGATGACAGTCTAGTCTTTTGTAAATTTCCTCCTAATTACATCCTGTCGAGTTAATCAGTTAAGATATCATCAATCTAATGTGGTTGAAGTTTCTTCTTCAACTTAAGGTGAACATTTTACCTATAAATTAAAACAATCAATTTCCTCCTATGTTACATGAAATTACCAGTTAAAACAAACGAAACTTCACTTGATAACCTTTATTCACTCACGAGCTTAACAAAAAGTTAACTGTTTAATGGCGTTTATGCTCCTCCTTTGTTTCTCTATGGCCATTTGTTTCACATCTGCAGCTGACACAATATCTGCAAACCATTCTCTATCCGGAAACCAAATAATTACATCCAAAAGTGATAATTTTGAGCTTGGTTTCTTTGGGTCTTCCAACTATTACATAGGCATTTGGTATAAAAAGTTTGATTCTCCTATAGTCTGGGTAGCAAACAGAGAAATACCTGTCTCTGACACAGTTAATTCTGAACTAAAAATCGTAGATGGTAACTTAGTGCTCTTAAATGAGTTTAAGATACAGATCTGGTCCACTAATATCACCACCAGCAATTTGAGTTCTGTGATTGCTGTTATTCATGATGATGGTAACCTAGTTTTGACGGACGGGTCAAATTCAGTTGAACCAGTTTGGCAAAGTTTTGACCACCCAGTTAATACTTGGTTGCCTGGTGCTAAACTTGCTTATGATTTTAGAAGGAAAAAGAAGCAGCTTCTTACTTCATGGAAAAGTAGAGAAAATCCTGATGTAGGGCTCTTTTCTTTAGAGTTTGACCCGATTGGTAAAGAGTATATAAGCAAGTGGAATGGCTCCCATCAATATTGGACAAGCGAGACTTTGAATGTTGGTTTAGATTATAATTTTAGCTTTATTTCAAATGAGAATGAGAGTTACATCACTTATTCTTTGCATGATCCTTCCATCATATCATATATGTTTATTGGTGTTACTGGTATATTTCAACAAAAAACATGGTTGGAAAGTGAGAAGAGGTGGAATTGGTTTTTGTTTCAAACAGATTCTGAGGTGTGTGCTTTATGTGGCACTTTCAGTATTTGCAGGCAGACTGAAACCACACTCTGTAATTGCTTGCTTGGCTTCAAGCCTAGATCAGAAAGTGATTGGACCCAGAGTGATTTCTCTAGTGGGTGTGTGAGAAAAACGGAGTTGCAATGTGGGAGAAACGAGGAAAATTACAATTTTATCATGATTAAAGTAAGAAATTTGCCTTCAAATAAGTTTGCGGCTGCTGGGAGTGCTGGAGAATGTCATACCACCTGTATGAACAATTGCTCCTGCAATGCTTACTCTTTTGCCGATAATGAGTGTTCATTGTGGGATGGAGAGCTTTTAGACCTTTTAGAGGACAATGCTGATGGGAAAACAATCTATGTCAAAGTTGCTTCTAAAGACCTCCCCTGGCTCCCCAATTATAGAAAGAAACACGGTTTCCCTGTGGGTCCTGTTTCGGGGTCTTTCGTAGGTCTCTTATTACTCTTGGGTTTGACTCTGCTAATAATCAACATAAAAAAGGGGGCATTGTTGTTTCTCCCAAAAGTTTGTTCAAATTTTATTTATGGAAAAACAACAATGGAGGGATCATTGTTGGTGTTCGTCTACAGAGATCTGCTAGTAGCAACAAAGAATTTCTCAGATAAATTGGGAGGTGGTGGTTTTGGTTCAGTTTATAAGGGAGTACTTGGCGATTCATCCATCGTAGCGGTGAAAAAGCTTGAAAGCATCACTCAAGGAGAGAAGCAATTCAGGAGCGAAGTCAGCACAATCGGGAACATCCAACATGTTAATATTGTACGTCTTCGGGGGTTCTGTGCAGAAGGTAACAATAAGTTACTGGTGTATGATTACATGTCAAATGGTTCTCTTCATTCACATCTTTTCAGTGAAAAACAATATACCGTTCTAAACTGGAAAACTAGATATCAGATTGCACTAGAAACTGCAAGAGGGTTGGTTTATCTTCATCACGAATGCAGGGACAGTATAATTCACTGTGACATAAAGCCAGAAAACATACTCTTAGATGCCAATTTACACGCGCAAATCGCAGATTTTGGTATGGCAAAGCTTGTAGGTCGAGACTTTAGTCGGGTTTTGACAACTATGAGAGGGACCAGAGGGTATCTAGCTCCGGAATGGTTATCAGGGGTGGCCATCACAGCCAAAGCAGATGTTTTTAGCTATGGAATGATGCTCTTTGAATTAGTGCATGGCAAAAGAAACACGGAGCGATATGAAGATTCAAATTTTACTTTCTTCCCTAGTTTGGCTGCAAGTGTTCTTATGGTGGGAGGTGACGTCCTTAGCCTAATAGATAGTAGGTTAAACCGGGAAGCTAGTGTTGATGAAGTTACCAAAATTTTCAAAGTAGCATATTGGTGCATTCAAGATCAGGAAGACAATAGACCTTCAATGAGTCTTGTGGAACAGATTCTTGAAGGAGTTACCAATGTGAACATGCCTCCTATCCCGAAATATGTCAACTTTTTTGTTGATAAAACTGAGCATGATCTTTTTTTCGCCAAGATATCCTCAAATGGGAATTCCCAGAGCAATTTTCCAAGTGGTTATTCCCTGTCGGACAGTGAATTATCTTCTTGACTTTTTAATCTCTTAAACTCATTGATTTAAGACCACATACTACACCCTATAAGAACAAGGTTTGTAAGTGTTTAGAATGATATTTTTGTTGCATTTGCATTTTTATAACTTTCTCCAGAACTATATATTCTTGAGCATTGGTGTTCTTTTGATATTTGTGGGAATTATGAGTTTGTTGATGGTTTGAAAAGTCTATCATTTTGAAATAAAGCCGATATTTGTTGGTTTAAGTTATTCTAATTGCTCATTTCAACAGCTTCATAATTTGAATATGAATATCTAATATAAGATGTATTCATAAAACGAGTTAATTACAAATTTCGCTCATGTGATCCGCACTCAATTGCACCTCTCATCGTTAAACTTCATTGCGTTACTTGTTTTGTGTGTGTGTGTGTTTGTTGTATTTTTAGTGGTGTCATAAGAATTTTATTAAAAAATTTGTTAATATTATAGTGATGTTATAGAATATACTTACAAAATTTATAAGACACAAGACTACCACTGCACCTAACTGCCTTAAATCTTAGTTATGTTTGTGTAAAAACTTAGTTATGCTTGTGTAATTGTGTAAACACACTAAATTACATTTCACTTATGCGCCATTGGTAGCCACACGGCTGTTATATGATATGCCATAGGATTTAACAAACTATTTAGATGACAATGATTTTTCATGAGACAACAATCATATGAAACCGCACGGCAGAATGCCAGACTATATAATACCATCTTTCAGCTATTAAAGACCAACTTGTTATATGACGAGTCAATAAAACGCTAAACTGGGAATGATACCAAAACTTGGACTAAAATCATGTACTTTGTAATATCATCTTCGTGCAGCCTAAAATACAAATACAAATCTATAGACCTTAATCATATGAAAACTTTGAATGTAAAATCTAGCAATAAATGACTTGTAGCTTAACTCTTACACGTTATCTTTCATAGATGTTGAAATTCGGTTTGACATGAATTGATATGATTTTAAGCTCCAACTTTAGCAACTTTTCTCTGCTCAATTTGACCAGTCAACGGACACTGCATTTCTGTCCAACTTATTGGATCCATCGTGGCACCTATAAAGATCGCGACAACAACAACAAAAATAGTTATGAGCAACATTGTTTGTCTGTTAATAAGGAGGTACACTTTGACTTGATGGGGTCAAAGAAACAATTATCCTAATTCAAAAATGATAGAAAATAGTTTTATAAGAGTGATTATTTGATTATCAAACAATTCATACGCAGCCTTCTTGTTTTGAGGAGGTTGAATTAATTTGAGATGTTATTAAAACTGAGTTTATTTATGTTGGCATGCTTTCAACTAGTAGAGGTGACAAGATGGGTGGGTCGGTAGGTCAATACAGGTTCTTCTAGAACAGGTCAATTATCAATATCCTAAGATATACATATTTAGCGACTTGTGACGCATTTAGCCTGTTCGACCCATTTCAATCTTAGCTAATCTTTGGATAATTTACACAATCACAACTGAAATGTTCCTAATAATGGGTTGAAATTGCCACCTTTATACTAACATAAATATATTCAGTTTCAGATAGAACAAGAGCTGTTACCTGCCATGCTTTCTGCTGATACAACACCCAATTCATTCTGTGCAGTTGAGAGATAATATGCACGTGCATCTCCTAGGGAAATCTTATCAATGAAAGTTTTGTTAAAGGTGACAAACTGACAACATTGGAACAATTAAAGGTTTTATTGATGACAACATAGAAAATAAAAATATATATTTGCAAAGAATATTGAAATGAAGGATACAACTGAAGCTTTGACAATGTCACCGGGGCGGAAGGATGTGTGCATATCTACTTTGTCAATCTCGGTTGCTCTAACATCTTGTTGCCTGTTCAAATACAAAACACGTGTGAAGTTAAGAATTTAAAGATCAATAATGACATCTTGAAGACTATTTATATCTGATGCAAGGGTGAATGAATCAACATGACATGTGTCTGCTAGTATGCAATATGAAAGTTAACCATATAGCATACGGTATTGTTTAAGACTATAACTAATGTAAGCATTTTGTATCATATTGTTAGGACCAATCTTTCCACGTGTGGTATTATGTAAGCTGTTAAAGGACAATCAAAGAAGTCATTTCGGTAAACTTTTTTGGGTCGAAAGATTGACAACTTTCTACCAAAACCAGCATACTGATTCAGAGTAAGGTTTTACTTTTGCTATTGGATTTGTGTTACTCAAACGCCTTTCGTGATTTTTACGATTTCAAACATGAAGTCAACTCCTAGTTCTGTAACTGGTTGTCATTTTGAGTACAAACTTGGGTATATCCATATATAATTTAATTACAGTAACATATTTATGTACATTTTCTAATGTGGCCATCTCTAAATCACTCCAAGATAGATTAAAGGTAATGCTAATAAGCTTGTAACTAAAACAAATCTTAAATGCAAGTTACCTGATGATGCCTGAGAATTTTTCTCGGACAGATTTTGAACCAACACACATAACATCTGCTGAAGCCATCCTAGCCATCACCTTAGTTACCTAATGTAAGCAAATTAAACATATCAATTTACTATCCATAACAGTTATGTGATTATGGTATAAGCTATAACTCATAGATTATAAAACTAGTGACGAGATTAAGTGAATCAAGTAGCTTCACAGTTTTATACATAATTACCTTCGGATGCAACTAAGCTTACTTAAAAAAAAAAAAAAAAAAAAAAAATTGCGTCCATTAAATGGAGATTCGTAAAAGTAAATCAAATTACAGGCATTTGTGTGCAAAACTGCAGATTGAATAATCATTCATACATCGTTGGTTGCAAATCAAGATTTGGTGTTTCATTTCTGCAAATGGCCTTTTAGTGAAAATTTAGAGAGGAAGACAAAATTTTGGTTTTTCTTCATATGCGTTTATATGAGGAATGAAGATGAAGAAGATGATTGCAAAATGACTAAGATGCCCATACAAGAAAAGCAGGATGTGCACATGATACATTTAACGTTGCTCTATTAACGGAACCGTTACTGCAAGTAATTTTATGTGCAAGAAGAGATATAAAAGATTTCAGCAAATGTACTTACTCGAGCGATCACAACAGAGCCTGGCTCAGGAACAGGGCCGTGGGCTTTGTGTCCGATTACTTCCACTGTTGGCCTCTGACATTCCATAAGAAAAAACAATACATAAATTAATTGATTAATTCGAAGAGAAACAGTCATAGAAGCCTTTAACGATGACACAAAGAAACACTAACCAATATTTCAGCGTTAAAAGAAGAATGTATCAGCTAATACGTAAAAATTCAAAAAAATAAAAAAATAATAATAAAAAAAAATTTTTAAAAAAAAAAAAAAAAAAAAAAGGTCAACATGCTCAATGTTATGATCAACAACGCAATATCCTGGAGCAATCATGTAAACGCCAAGTATCACTAACATGACCATCTTCATTCTAAAAATAGATATATTGCGCTTTATATGACATTACCATCTTAAAAGCATTCTTTAATAATTTGCATCCCAATGCTAATAAACCTAGGTGAGTTCAAACTTCTTATTTCACGTTTTTTTTTTCCACCATTAAATTATTTTATCCTATTTAAACGCAATATCTAAGCAGAGGATTCATCTACTAATAAAATTCATCTCTACTGCATAACAAAGATATCAACTTTATACTCCCTAGTCCATAGTTAAAGGGAAAAAAATGTGCCCTAACTTCTTTTTTGGTTAACCGTGGTTTCTGACCTTTTGGCCGACTAATCCACAGGGTATGAACACTGAACAGAGTCGCGGGGGGACGGGGGGTTGTTTGTTTAAGCTTATATACGGCTTATTAGCTTATATGTGTTCGGCTTATATATAACATAAGCCACAATTATGTGGCTTATTTTGACACTTATGGGCTTTTATATAAGCCGAACACATATAAGCTAATAAGCCGTATATAAGCTTAAACAAACACCCCCTCAAACCGGGTAAAGCCCTCCCTTTTCAGGAGGCTGCCGTGGCCACTTTACGGTTTTCTGCACCTAGTTGGAATCGAACTTACGGCCTCTCACATTTTAGCCTACTTCTTACTTTTACAAAACCCGAAACCAAAACTAACTATCATACATACAACTACGTTACCAAACACTTTTATAACCGCTACCACTTGCCGTTACGCTAAAACTAACAGAATTAACCGTCATAACAAACCCTAGGTCAAACTAACACAATAAGGCAACATATAAGCGCGTGAGTACACGCGCGGGCGCGTGAGTGTAAATATACCTGGTCTGATGATTCCGGTGAGGGAGGGATGACGGAGCGGCGACCGGTGATGGAAGCGTAAACGGTGTTGGTGTCGCGTGAGAGGTACGCGCCTTTGCCAGGTTTGATGTCAGTTGACTTGCCTAGTATCTCACCTGGTGTTACCATCTCTTCTTCTTCTTTTTGCATTTTTTTTGTTAACTCTCTGTGTGTGTGTGTTTTGTGGTGGTGGCCGGCGGCGAGTGTGGTGGTGAGGGTTTTATACGGCGGCGTTTTTATTCTTTTGGTTGTTGTTATTGGAAAACCTATTTTCCAACGGCTACAAGTATTAGAAAAGGGTAATCTAAATAAAGGCCATGGTCCGAAACCGAACCGAACCGAACCGATGAAAATTTAACTGATTCGAGACCGAAAACTACTAAAATAGAATCGAAACCGAACCGAATATGGTTGGTTTGGTTCGGTTTATATGTTTCAAGTGTGTGTTTTGTCGGTTTTGGGTCTAACCAAAAACCGTTAATATATAAAATCGAAACCGAACCGAATATTGTCGGTTCGGTTCGGTTTATAAGCGTGTTTCGCATTAGAAAAGGGTACAAGTATTAGAAAAGGGTAATGGCCGGTCCGAAACCGAACCGAAGCGAACCGAAAAAAATTGAACCGATCTGAAACCGAAAACCAATTATATATAGAACAGAAACGGAACCGAATATGGTTGGTTTGGTTTGATTTTGTGTCGGTTCGGTTCGGTTTATATGATTTAGGTGTATTTTTTGTCGGTTTTCGGTCGAATCAAACTTAACTGAAACCGAAAACAGTTAATATATAGAACCGAAACCGAACCGAATATTGTCGGTTCGGTTCGGTTTGTAAACGTGTTTCGCATTTTTCATTAACATGACTGTAAATACAAACTCGTATAAAAATGTTATTTCTATTTAACAATTTTTTTACGTTTTGTTAATAACAAATATGAAAACGTCTTAAGTAAAGGTTTAAGTAAACAAGTTTTAAACACAAGTTATTATTTGTCAATAATCACTTAAGATATGTATATAGATCCCTGCAGTGATATATGGATCCGTTTGAGTTTATGACTGGGAATGTTTTGCGTATTTAAGTAAGCCTTTTGCATTCATTTTTCCTCATCCTTGCAAACATATTTCTAGCATCTTATTACATTCTCACACACTTTTTCTTTGTCATTATCTTATTTTATATTCATATAACTGATCTATCATTTTATCAAGGGAAGAACATCAAGTCTTTTGTGGTGTTGTTTTTTGTTTTGTTTTTGCAACATTGTTGTGCTATAATACTCCACTAGTATATTAAAAAGTTCATAAACGCCATCATAAACCGAACATAGAGTTAGGTTAGCATTTTAGTTACCAAAATACATAGAGAGAAATGTTGGTTCTACCTAGATTATAACTCGATATTTAGCTTTATATCGGTAAATGTATAAGCTACGTTGTACAGTTTTCTTCGCTAAGAAGGGAGCTTGTTGACATAGTGAAGTAACTATTGAGTCGAAAATTCGGGGAATGGAGTAGAGCGAGGAATGAGCTTCGTGACCAAACCACTATACATATTATCACTGATTGAGTTCACACAAAATTTTGAAACTAAGATTTAAAAGGTCAAAACTATTCAACCTTTTTCCAGTTTGCGCAATGACCAATAAAAAAATTGAATTACATTTGCGCTTGGGGATTACAGAAAGTGGTCTGTGATTTTAAATGATTTTATTATCATGTCTTCAACATAAATTTGGGAAATTATTTGTTAAAACTTAAAAGTTGAATATCACTTAAAAGTTGAACTTATGATATTTTGTTACTATGTTACCATTATTAGAAATTGACATATAGTTCGATACAGGAAGTGGTCTGTGATATTTTGTTTATGTTATTAGATGATGATTTGCTCGTTTAACTTTTAGTTAATAGTTCAAAACTAGAGTTAAAGTATGTCTTTCACGGTAAAAAAGTAAAAACTGCTAGTAAGTAGCCTTTTTGGTTACCAAGACTAAGACATATGAACGTATCACAAATTTGTAGGTTCAATTCGAGGTTTTGTCAAGAAGAAACCTTATTAATAAAAGACATTCATTTGCGAAAACAAGTCGGTTTCAAATATCGAAACGCGTAAGCTATAGTACGGGAGCCTCTCAAGTCTTGTAAAATATGTCATATTTGGTTGTGATTGTAAAAAAATTAACTACGAAACATGAGGTAAAATCAACGCTGTCTTTAGAGGAGTGTACGCAATGTTTTTGCACAAGGATGCCACTTGACAAGGGTTATGATTTTTCAGTCACTTAGATGAGGTTATTATTCATGTAAACCACAAGATACCAAGATCAAAAGAGTGATCGGGAGGTCAAGTCGTTGAGTTTGACCGAAATACACATAACAAGACCTAGTATTCCTAGAGAGAAAGTAGAGAGAGGGTGTATATGAAAGAGTTTATTCAAGTTATATACAAATCAATACATAAGCACACCCTTCTAGGAGAGTCTAGAAGGGTATTTATAGGCGAATCACTAGCTAACTTTACAAGTGTGGCGAATCACATAACAATCGTATAAGTAAATTTGGTTGTATTCAACATTTAAACAAGGGTCAAGGCAAATAACTTAGTATGTCTTTTTGATACTAACATAACTTAGTCTTTTTTAAGACAACAATGTTCTATACACTTTCACCTCGTGATAGTTGAACTGTCAAATTAGTAAGTTTGGTTCTATTAAGCTTTAAAACAAAAGTCATGGCAAATAATATAGTCTAGGTAAATAGTTTAATTTGTCTTTTTAAATACTAAAAGAACTAGTTTTAGTCCCACATAGCTCATTGAAAAAAAAAATTGCTACCTTATATATTGAGGTGTGTATTGGAGCTATAAGTTGAGAATAGTGGTATGTAAGTTGTTCTCTATTGTGGCAAAACTCAGTTTGCGTTCAAACAGGGTTGCAACATAATCGGGAGCGGCTTGTATGCTTTCTTAACTTTTTATGTTTGTTTTTTATTTTTTATGTTTACGTTCTAAATATATTTAGAACATTTGTGGCGGGTATAATAGTGGGTGTTTTTTCCTTCTTTTTTTTGGCTTTCACATGGGAGATTATTTCATCTCATAAGTCTCAATTCTTGTATGAAGTTTATCAAAGCTAAATTCAACAACACCTATACTTATTTGATCAAAAACTTTTAAAAAAAAGTGCATTTTTAAAGTTGAATATAGTATGTCAAATGATGTTAACTGGATCCTTAATTTTCAAATCTACTATTGGTCACAAGAATTAAACTAAGGAAATATTTAACCATCTTTTATATAATACAACAAAACCCTTATTGGGAATTTTTCATATCAAAAAAATGCATACATACCTTATTTAGTAATAATTTATAATTTTATTTTAAAAAAAAGTTATTTTCTTATTAGGTACTATTTTATATTTATCCATAACACAAGTAGAAGATAAATACAAAAAATATAGAGAAGATCCAATTAATAATAGGATTAAAATTTTTAAATAATTATCTTTAATAATAAAAAAAACTATAATTAAACATAATAAATCAAACAAAACAAAAATTAAATTATTTGTTTTTTAATAAATAAAAATATATGATTCAAAAATTTTTTTAAAAAAACTCGCGCGTGCGCTGGTATTATAACTAGTCTTGCTAATATAGTGGATGCCATATAGTGGATGCCGTTGTTTGTATTTGTTTGGTTTTGGTCGAAATAAATTATTGCCCTTCAAAAAAAATATATATATATAAATATATATATATATATATATATATATATATATATATATATATATATATATATATATAGAAAAGTTAAAGATTGTTGTGTTAGAATCAAACAATTAAAGGTGGAAAGTTTCTTATTTGGATTTATACTTAACGAGCAAGTTTGCCCGCGCGTTGCTGTGGAGATGTGATGAGTGTCTAAATACTCATCATTTTATACCAATCTGAACTGCCAAAACATACAAAAACACTCAAAAATGCATTATAATACTTAAAATATCTTAGAGGTGTGTTTTATATGTTTCAAACACAAAATATGCAAAAACAAATGAAAAACGTACAAAGTTTGCATAATTGGCAGTTTCAGTCCCTTAAATTTCATAAATTTGCAAAACTAGTCCCTGGTGAATCAAAACTTGTACAAATGTCATAAAAGGTCCTTGGGATTCATAAGTTGTAAGAAATAGTCTTTTAAAGTTTAAAATCACATATTTACAACTTTGGTCCCTCAACTTTGAAAAATGTCAAAATTAGTCCCTAAGGTTTTAAAAATGGAAAATAATTAAAATAAACCTTATACTATTCCTAAATGACATATTTGGTCCTTTTTGTTAACATTTGATATTTACAGGCTTAACCCTTCAAGTTTCAGAAAATTACAAGAATGGTCCCTGAAGTTTCACAGTTTGGCAGAATTGGTCCCCGGTATTGAAATATTGGGAAATTACATTTTGGGTCCTTGGGGTATTCAATATTGGCAAAAATGGTCCTTATTAATAAATTTGGAAAGTTACAAAGCCAACCCTCAAAATTCTGCAAATTACATTTTTAGTCCTTATGTGAAATTAAACTAAACGGACCTATGTATTATTAATACCAAAAACCAAACCCAAATAAATAACCAAGCCCACCTCTTTTATTTTTTTACCCAAGCCCACCTCTGAGCCCAACCAAATAACCCACCCAATCCGTCCATGGTTTGACCCCGGTCAAAACCACTCACCCTTCTCTTTTCCCTCTCCCTCACTCACACCCCTACTACTCCACCAATACCACCATACCAGACCTGGTATCACCACCCCAACTTGACCACCTCACCCTTATCCTATCCATCACACTTCCCCAACACCAATAAATGCCACCCCCCCTAGTGATAGCCTCAGTCCCAATTGGCTTAAAAGCCATTTTTCCCGCCAATTTGAATCCAGAAGCAAGAGACATCCATTGGCTGCATATGTTGGTGGGATTTGACCAGTGGGACCCACATGACATCTTGGATGCTATAAAGAGAGAAGAGAAGCAGTGGAAGAAAAAAAGTAGTGTAGTTGTAATTTAGTATAATCGTAGGTAGTGTAAACTCCATTTCAGTTGTAATCTTCTTTTAAATTAAGCTCTTTTCAGTTAAATTAATGTACTGTGAACATTGTTGATCATTTATTTCAAGTATTGTTTAAGTTTTTAAGAAATTCGTGTTTTACTTAAGATTTTCAATTTCCTGTTGGTTGATTAAATTACATCCCAATTAGTCTCAGGTTCCTTATAAACTTTGTTTAAGTTGTTTTCAAGTCTAAGTGAAGCTCAAACTCAGATAGGAAAAGAAAAAAGAAAAAAATTAAATAAGAAAAATCCTTTGAAAAATATAAAATATGGTAAGTAGTTTAGCAAAGCTTCAATAAGCTTTTTCTAGGTTCATATAAACTCATTTCAGCTGATTATAGCTTTAGTGAGTTTATTAGGAAGCAAGGTGAACAAATGCTCATGTTATGCATCAAGGTCAACAAAAGTCAACCTGGGTAATAGAGGGTGTTCATGGGGTATGTAATGATTCTGGATGGTAGATTGGTGACTCATGATGATGTTTAGTTTGTTTGAGGGAAAGGCTTTGGTTGAATTGCTCATCTTAATGCAGTTAGGTGAACCAAAAGTTGTAAGTCTCATTTTACATTTCTTGATTTAAATATGAATTCCATAAGTATTAATTCAACATCTGTTTGTTTGTTAGTTTTTAGTTCTTTTGTCTTCTGAGTGATAACAATCTAATGGTAATTGAGTAATTGTAGTTTGTGTGATTGCTGAGTTTTAAATTTATAGTGTAACTGTGGATTCTGCATACATGTAGTTAGGTATATGGATACTAGCATTTGATGATTAGAGTAGTATATTTGAGATTTATATGATCTAATTAATCACTGTATATGCTTATATTCTGATTTCAATGGTTTGAGTACCCACTTGCTGAGTTAAAATTTCCAAATCAGTTAAGAAGGGGGTGTTTGGCTTAAACCTATTCACTGAACTCAAGGAGTCTTGTGCTGTTAATTTCATTTGCAACATGTCATTATAGGTTTAATAAGGTCTTGTAATTCACAAAATGGCATCTTGAACAAGCCAAAGTCAAAATTGACCCTTGATCCCATTCAACTGCCCACTGTTGGGACTTTGTTTTATCACACCTTCAATATTAGCTTAGATTTTGTTAATTTTAACCATTGTAGCTTCCATTAGTGGTATTATAACTTATTAAATCAATTAGGACCATTAGAAACTAGCCAAAGTCAAAGTTATGAGTTTTTCTTAAAAGTCAAATTGCTAGATATCAGTTTTTCTCAAAAGTTGCAAGATTTTTAGTGAATTATGTGTTTGGATTGAAGATGTGAGGTTTGTTCCTAGTGATAGCCCCCCTGCTCATCTTTGATATCCCATTGGTTCTTTATTTTTGCTATTTTTCTTGTGGGCCCCACAATCCTCCAAAGAGGACTGCAGGGCAACCCTTGGCTCTGTATCAGCAGACATCAGGCCAAACACCACCATTGGTGGTGGTTTTGTGGCCACCCCATTGGGTCCCACACCTAGGACTTGGGTTCTCCAAACCCCCCTCCTACCAGGGCTTCTACTTTGACCAGTTGTTTGACCTTTAGCCTAGTGGACCCCACCTGAAAGTGCTCACCAAGTTTGTCCCAGTTCTGACCCATAAGTGCAAAGTGCAAAGTGCTTATTTCCATTTAAACAGCTTATTTGTGTTGATTTCTTGTTGTTTCTGGCTTATGTAAGCTTATGTAGTTTAGTTGTATCAAGTTTTAACACTGTGGACCCCACCCAAGGCCATTTGACCCAGATTGACCAAACAGTCAACCAAAGTCAACTGTTTAAGACAAGGGGGTATTATAGCTTATTTATAAGCTATTTCAAAAAGTGTTTTCATAAAAGTTTATCATTTTAAGGTGTTTAGTAGTTCTGTAAAAGAAAAATCCAAAAAAAATTAGTTTTAAAATAAGTGATAGTTTCTATTTAATTCAAATTAAGTTTAATTTTCATTTTTAGATTTTAATTAAGTAACTAGTGTTTTTATATTTTTATTAAATACCTTAGATAGTAAAGTAATTTTAATAAATTTTTCAGATTTTTATTTTGTCATTTAGTATTTATTAGATTTAATTTCAATTTTCTTTATTATTAATTATTATCAAATATTAAATAGCTTAATTAGTTTTTATAAGGTTAAATCTAGTTTTTATAATTTTTCTAGTTCTAATATAGTATAATAAGTTTTTAGAAAATAAATTTTGAGATTCTACTGTTCATTTTCTATTTTCCTTATTTTATTTGTTTAAAATAGATTTAAGTAAATTAATAGATAAATAATTAGTTGTTTTATCTTAAAACATAATTTTAGAGTTTTTATAATTTTGTAGGATTCCAGTGATGGTTAAGTAATTTTATAAATTTTATCTTAATTTTCTAAGTTAATTTAGCATTAATATAAATTAAAAGTAGTTTAATTAGTTTAATTAAGTTAAATAGTTTTTAATTAATTACAAAACCACAAAAAGACAAAAATATTATTTTTAAATTTTTATACTTTCTTCAAGTTCTAATTTAGGTTTAGAAAATATTTTTGTTAATTTTTAGTATAATTTAAATCATTTGTTATTTTTAGTTTATTTAAATTAGATTTTAATTTAGATTTTAAATAGTTTAATTAATTAAATAATAGTTTAATATTATTTTAATCACTTTTATCATTTCTTTTTCATTTTTAATTTCAAGTTTTGAAAAGTGTCAAAAACACCCCCTGTAGTTTCATAATTACCAAAAACCCACTTTTCCAGTCCGATACGTGATCTTAATTGTCAATTTGTGCATATATCTGCTATCTGATTATTGTGAATATTATATCTGTTTGTCAACACCAAAATAACAGTAGCAATATCATTCCTACATCATCTGGCTACTGTCCTCAGTGCCACTTTCTCATAAACGATTCCAAAAGCACCATTTCAATCTCGTCGGGACATAACGACCCGGGGAAACACTACACTATCACCGGAGCATTGATTCTAGGCTATCTTTGACTTGTTGACCTTGGTCAATAATAATAAGACGGTTTAGGCTCAATCAAAATTTGGCGCCGCTGCCGATCTCCGAACGATGGAGGAGCTGTGCCAGCCTACCATGCAAGGGCGGGGTGGGCCTATTGCACCACTCACTATTGGGGCCGCGGACTTTGGCCTCAAGCATCACATGATCCAACAAGTCCAGAATTCGTGTCAATTTCACGGATTACCGGGTGACGATGCCAACAAGCATCTTGACAAATATCTTACGGTCACCCAAAGCATGAAACAGCATGGTGTCACCGATGATGCCCTTCGGCTGTACCTCTTCCCCTATTCTCTCGTTCATCATGCCACTGCATGGTTTGACCGACTTCCCAAGAATTCTATTCGAACCTTTGATGAAATGGTAACCAAGTTTCTAGCAAAATATTTTCCACCATCCATGGTTACCAAGTTACGTAATGATATCAGCAACTTCCGGCAACTTCCCGATGAGTCTCTTTTTGAGGCTTGGGAGCGTTATAAGCTAGCCATTGATCGGTGCCCTAACCACAATATGTTACAAGTTACCATAATAGATACCTTCTATAATGGTCTAACATTGAGGCACCGAGACATTCTCAATGCTGCTGCTGGTGGGACCTTTATGAAAAGGCGTCCCGAGGAGTGCTATGACTTAATCGAGAACATGACTGCCCATCATAACTTTTGGGATTCCTCTGCGGAGAGGGAAGCGTCATGTCATTCCGTTACTCCCTCATCATCATCATCTCCTGAAATAACCGCTCTTACCAAAAAGATGGATGATATTTCTACGGCTGTGTTGAGAATGAACCAAACGATACAACATCAGGCTCAAAATCAACAAGTGAAAGCCGTGGCCCGAAGTTGTGAAACTTGTGGGGGCCCACATCTGTATTCCGAGTGTCCAGCTACTGCTGAATTTCCTCAAGAGAACGTTTATGCTGCTAACGGTTCCTACAACACGGGAGGTAATTCTTACCAACCGCAAGGGGACCGTAATCTCTTAAGCTATCGTTCCAACAATTTTCTCGGACCTCCAGGTTTTAACCAAAATCAAAACCGTAACACGAATCAGAATTTTAACCAAGGTCAAAACTCAAATTTCCAAAACCCGAACCAAAATCAAGGCCAGTTTAATCAAAACAATTTTCAAAATGGCAATCAAAACCAAGGTTTTCAAGGAAATTTTCAAAGAAACCAGAATCAAGGGAATTACAATCAGGGTAATTTCAATCAGAGAAACACTTTTCAGGGTAACAACAATCAAAACCAAGGGAATTTTCAAAACAACCGTGTTCAAAATCCCCCTGTTCAAAATCAAAACGTTGTTCCACCCCCGTCTTCCTCAGATGCTGAAATTAAACAATTCATGAAAGCACAAGAGGAAACAAATCGGCTATTGATCAAGACTATCTCTGAACTTCAGAAGTCTTTAAATGATCGACCCTCGAGCTCTGGTACATTACCGAGCAACACGATCGCTAACCCGAGGGGCGATGTCAAGGCGATCACTACCCGAAGTGGGGTATCATACAATGGACCCTCGATTCCCTCTACCTCTTCTTCTCCTCCTAAGGTAGCGGAACGTGAACCTGAGGTCACTACGGACAAGGTATTTCCTACTAATAACGGAGGTACCAACAACGTCCAACCTCAAGTTGTCCCGGTCCCGGCTCATAAGCCGAAAGTTGTATTTGATCCTCCTGTGTGTCCTGATGAAATCTTAAAGAACAACCCTAAGCCGTCAATTCCATATCCTTCACGAGTGACTGAACAAAAGAACCGCGAGAAAGCTAACCATCAGATGGAAAAATTTTATCAAATTTTCCAAGAATTACACTTTGATATTAGCTTCGCGGACGCTCTTCTTCTCATGCCTAAGTTTGCTTCAACAATCAAAAATCTGATAAGCAACAAAGAAAAACTTTGTGAGATGGCAAAAACTCCTCTTAATGAGCATTGCTCAGCAGTGCTCTTGAAAAAGCTTCCCGAAAAGCTTGGAGATCCCGGGAAATTTCTCATTCCATGTATTTTCCCTGGGATGGTTGAATGCTTTGCCTTGGCCGATCTTGGCGCAAGCATTAACCTGATGCCTTACACAGTCTGGAAAAGACTCTCACTTCCTACTCTCACTCCGACCTGCATGACACTCGAGCTTGCAGACCGTACCATATCCCGTCCTCTCGGCATTGCCGAAGATATCTTTGTGAAAGTAGGAAAGTTCCACTTTCCGGCAGATTTCGTGATTGTTGATTTCGATGCTGACCCACGAGTCCCTCTCATTCTCGGGAGAGGATTCTTAAGAACGGGTCGTGCTTTGATCGATGTATTCGAAGAAGAAATCACTCTACGTGTTGGTGGCGAAGCCATCACATTCAATCTTGATCAGACCTCGAGATACTCCTCCAACTATGACGCTGAAACGGTTAACCGTATTGATATCATTGATGTTGCGTCTGAGGAGTATTCTCAAGAGGTCCTTGGTTTCTCATCCAGTGGCAGTCTTTCTACTGACCCTATCATTTCCGACTCTTCCCCTTCCCTCACTCCGTATGAGGGAGGTGACTTCCTTTTGGAAGAGCTCGAGGCTTTTCTTGCTCAAGATAGCTCAATTCCCGATGGAGTTGATGAAAACTATCTTGACCCGGAGGGGGACATTCTTCTCCTTGAAAGATTGTTAAATGACGATCCTTCACCCTCTCCGTCTCCACAAATACTTCATAAAGCGGAAGTCAAAAATGTTGAAATAACTGAAGACTTTCCCGAGGTTGAGCTCAAGGACTTGCCTCCTCATCTAGAATATGCATTTCTGGAGGGTGATAATAAATTACCCGTCATTATTGCCAAAGACTTAAAAGATGAGGAAAAGGCTGCACTCCTAAAGGTTCTTAAGTCAAACAAGCAAGCAATTGCTTGGAAACTCTCCGACATTAAGGGCATAAGCCCGAACTTTTGTACTCATAAAATCTTAATGGAGGATGACTTTAAACCAACTGTGCAACATCAGAGAAGGGTAAATCCCAAAATCCACGAAGTTATCAAACAAGAAGTTCTTAAGCTTCTTGATGCGGGATTGATTTACCCTATATCTGACAGTCCTTGGGTTAGCCCAATTCATTGTGTTCCCAAAAAGGGAGGCATCACCGTTGTCACCAACGAGGATAACGAGTTGATTCCAACTCGTTTGGTCACGGGTTGGCGGGTTTGTATTGACTATCGAAAGTTGAATGAAGCCACCCGTAAAGACCATTTCCCTCTCCCTTTTATGGACCAAATGCTCGAAAGACTTGCGGGGAATGAATACTACTGCTTCCTCGATGGCTTCTCGGGTTACTTCCAAATCCCCATTGATCCCCAGGATCAAGAGAAGACTACCTTCACATGCCCCTACGGAACTTTTGCCTACAGACGTATGCCTTTCGGCTTATGTAATGCACCAGGCACGTTCCAGAGGTGCATGATGTCCATTTTTTCCGACATGATCGGGAAAACTATGGAGGTATTCATGGATGACTTTTCAGTCATCGGGGATTCATTTCAGACTTGCCTCTCCCACTTGGAACAGATGCTTAAACGTTGCAAAGAAACGAATCTAAGTCTCAACTGGGAGAAGAGCCACTTTATGGTCAAGGAGGGCATTGTCCTCGGCCATAAGATTTCAAAAAACGGGATCGAGGTTGACAGAGCTAAAATCGATGTCATTGCCAAATTACCTCATCCCACCACCGTAAAAGGTGTTCGGAGCTTTTTGGGTCATGCCGGCTTCTACCGTAGGTTTATCCAAGATTTTTCTAAGATTGCCCGGCCTATGACCCATCTCCTCGAGAAGGATGCTCTTTTCATCTTCTCTCCTGAGTGCATCGAAGCTTTTGAAACATTAAAGAAAAAGCTTACCGAGGCACCGATTCTTGTTGCCCCCGATTGGGACCAACCTTTTGAGCTTATGTGCGATGCTAGTGATTTTGCCATAGGTGCGGTCTTGGGGCAACGAAAAGCAAAATACTTTCAGCCCATACACTACGCAAGCAAAACTATGACTGAGGCTCAAGGTCATTACACCACCACTGAAAAAGAACTCCTAGCTGTGGTGTATGCCTTCGAGAAATTCAGGTCATACCTAATCTTGACTAAATGCGTAGTGTACACAGATCACTCGGCTTTGAAATACCTATTTGCAAAACAAGATGCAAAGCCGAGGCTTCTTCGTTGGGTTCTCCTCCTTCAGGAATTTGATATCATTATCCGTGATAAAAAAGGAGCCGAGAACCTAGCTGCTGATCATCTCTCACGATTAGAGAACCCTCATCAAGATGTGTCCGAGAAAAAGGAAATAAATGAAACATTTCCTCTCGAGACACTCAATGCGGTTGCTTTTCGTGGTGACTCTACTACCCCATGGTTTGCCGACTTTGCAAATTACCATGCGGGTAACTTCATAGTGAAGGGGTTAACGTCCCAACAAAAGAAAAAATTCTTCAAAGACGTTAAACATTACTTCTGGGACGACCCCTTCCTCTTCAAAATCTGTGCCGATCAAGTCATCAGGCGATGTGTATACGGACAGGAAGCCACTGATATTCTCAAGGCTTGCCATGCTGGACCCACCGGGGGCCACCATAGTCCTAACTACACCGCCAAAAAGGTGTTTGATTCCGGTTTCTATTGGCCCACAATCTATAAGGATGCCCACGAATTAGTCAAAACCTGTGATGCTTGTCAGCGTCACGGGAATATTTCACAAAAGAACGAAATGCCACAAAATGCTATTCAAGTTTGTGAAATCTTTGACGTCTGGGGCATTGACTTTATGGGGCCATTCCCATCTTCTCGTGGAAACAAATACATACTCGTGGCTGTTGACTACTTGTCAAAATGGGTTGAGGCTAAGGCCTTACCCACTAACGATGCCCGAGTAGTTGTGAAATTCTTGAAATCCCTCTTTGCTCGTTTTGGAACCCCACGTGCCATCATTAGTGATCGCGGTACTCACTTTTGCAATGATCAATTTGCAAAAGTCATGCTGAAATACGGTGTTACTCATCGTCTTTCCACCGCTTATCACCCCCAAACAAGTGGGCAGGTGGAGGTTTCCAACCGTGGTATTAAAAGGATTCTTGAGAGGACAGTAGGTGAAAACCGTGCCTCCTGGTCGGATAAACTAGATGATGCACTCTGGGCCTTCCGTACAGCTTACAAAACACCCATAGGGTGCACTCCATACAAGCTTGTATACGGGAAGGCGTGTCATTTACCGATCGAGCTCGAGCACAAAGCCTACTGGGCCTTGAAACATGCTAACTACGACCTTCATAAAGCGGGTGATCACCGTAAGGTTCAAATCAATGAATTAAACGAACTTCGTGATCAGGCCTACGAGAACTCTTTGATCTACAAAGAAAAGACAAAGAAGATTCACGACTCTAAGATTAAGAACCGAGTTTTCAACGTCGGTGACAGAGTCCTTCTTTTCAATTCAAGATTAAAGATCTTCTCGGGGAAACTAAAAACCCGATGGACTGGACCATTCACCATTGCTAAAGTTTACCCATACGGGACTGTTGAGTTATCTCAACCCGAAGGTCCCAATTTCAAAGTGAATGGTCACAGATTGAAACATTATTTTGGAGAGGACACACCACCCATGGTTGTCCCGGATCTCCAAACTTTCCCCATGGACCAATGAATTCGGGGATCGAGTCAAGCTAGTGACTCGGTTAACAAAAATTAGCAACACATACGGGTTTTCACCCGTATTTCTGACTTCTTTCTACTTTCTACCACCCTAGTGTGGGGGAATGGCAATCCCCCACCATTTCAAAAGTAAATATTTTCAAAATTCAATAAACATGTTTCGTATGTATTTTATTTCATTCAAATCCCGGGCTGTCAGGACAAATTTACTACAGTTAATCATTCACAAGTGATTAGCTAGCGTGGTAAACTTGACACAAGCCTGGGATGTGTATGTATATTATTATTCATCTTCCAGGCTGTCAGGGAGAATTTATTACAGTTAATCATTCACAAGTGATTAGCTAGCGTGGTAAACCTGACACAAACCTGGAAGATGTATGTATATTATAAACTTTATCATTCAACTCCCGGGCTGTTAGGGCAAATTTATTACAGTTAATCATTCACAAGTGATTAGCTTGCGTGGTAAACCTAACACAAGCCTGGGAGGCAGTGAGCAAAAAAAAAAAAAAAAAAAAAAAAAAAAAAAAAAAAAAAAATTTGTATGTACAGATAAAATAAAGTGAAAAATAGAAATTTCCACAGTTAGAATCAAATATTTGCTTTTCCATTCAGAGATTCGGCATAATAGCCGGGACTTTGAATATTGAGGACAATATTCAGTTCTAGTGTGGGGGGGGGGGGGGAAAATTCTTACGAATTTTATCATAAAACTTTCCAAGTACCCCCATTTTAGGCCAAAATTTTTCAAAATTTTTCACTTTATTCCAAAATTTTTGTGGTTATCAATCCGCCAAAGTCTAAATGACAAAGGGATTGGCTAGTCCAGGAGCAAACGGCTCTTGGTAAAGACATCTCAAATCCGTTGATGGCTGGCAGTTTGCCAAAAACTTGCATGGTTCCTCAGCTCCCCCGCATCCTCATAAGCAAATGAGCTGGCTAGCCCACAAGATTATGGCTTGTGGTAAAGGCCGTGAAAAACCATAATTGGTAATCAGCTCACCAAGATGTTGACTTAGTCCATCAAGATGCTGGCTAGTCCAGAAGCAAACGGCTTTTGGTAAAGACAAATCAAATCCGTTGACAGCTGGTGGTTTGCTCAAAATCACACGGTTATCAGATGTACCACAGTTCTTACATCTGGCTACTCCAGAAGTGATGGCTTTTGGTAAAGAGTTCTTTCAAATCCATTAAAACTTCATAAAATATTGCTAGGGACTAGCAATAGTTTAGTGTGGGGGATTGATGAGTGTGTAAATACTCATCATTTTATACCAATCTGAGCTGCCAAAACATACAAAAACACCCGAATATGTATCAAAATGCTTAAAATATCTTAGAGGTGTGTTTTATATGTTTCAAACACAAAATATGCAAAAAACAAATGAAAAACGTACAAAGTTTGCATAATTGGCAGTTTCAGTCCCTCAAGTTTCATAAATTGGCAAAACTAGTCCCTGGTCACTCAAAACTTGTAAAAATATCATAAAAGGTCCTTGGGATTCATAAGTTGTTAGGAAAAGTCCTTTGAAGTTAAAAATCATAAAATTACAACTATGGTCCCTCAACTTTGGAAAAGTGTCAAAATTAGTCCCTAAGGTTTAAAAATAAGAAAATATTCAAAATAAACCTTATACTATTCTAAAATGACATAACTGGTCCTTTGTGTTAACTGTTTGATATTTACAGGTTTGGCCCTTCAATTATCAGAAAATTACAGTTTGGTCCCTGAAGTTTCAGAAAATGGCAGAATTGGTCCCTGGTGGGATATATTTGAAAGAAAAATCATTCTTGGACCTTAGGAAATCAAAAGTTATCAAAACAGGTCCCTGGATGAAAGATTTGAGGAATTTACAAAATTGGTCCTTAAAGTTTTCAGTTTTGGCAAAAATAGTACCCGGGTAATAAAAAATGAAATTTATTAAAAATACCCGTGTGTTATTCAATATTGGCAAGTTTGGTCCTTGTGATGAAATTGGAAAAATACCACAAACAGCCCCTCATCTTTGCCTAAATTACAAAAGTGATCCTTGTAAATTCTATTAAACCAAACCGGACCTAAATTAAACTAAACCAAAACACAAGTCCAATTCCTACAAGCCCACTCCAGGCCCAACCTAAAACTAAACCCAGCCCACCCCCAGGTCAAACATCCCAGTCAAACTCCCTCTCCCTTCTCCTCTTCCCTCTCAGACTCACACACACACACCACCACTTGCAGTCGACCTCCCTTCTCCTCCAATCACAAGCTACTACCCCCCACAATAAATGCTCCCACCTCCCTATACCTACCCATGACCCCCCACAATTAATGCTACCCCCCTCCTTTGCGTGTATCAGACCAAAGATGCAAAAGCAGATTTTCCCGCCAAATTACGTGGAGCACAATGAGTGGACCAAAGATTGAACAAAAAGGTGGGAAATGATTGAAATGCAGTGGTGAACCCTAATTGAGGACTATAAATAGAAGATGGATGCAAGAGGAAGAGTAGTTAGTTAAAATAGTTTTAGTTAATGTCGTATTATTTCAATTCTCAATTTTAGGGTACACCCAAGCTATTAAGCAGTGGTAACCTTGTTTTTAATGTATTGTAACTTGTTTTAAGTTATTAATTTTAAGGTTCCTTTATTATTACACCTATTGCAATTTTAATCATATTTCAAGTTTTCATATTGTTCAGTTGTTGTATTTGTAAGCCTTATGTATTGGACTCTTAGCTCATATAAGCTCCCCTAAGCTTGTTTAAGCTTTAGAGACTGCTAAAACTCAGAACTAGTAGAGAGAAAACAAAAAAATAAAAAAGTCAATGATGGTCAACTGTTGGTATGTTTGTTGTTTGTTTCAGGTATTGAGCACAATCAAGGAGCTGGATGGATTTGGAAATAGCCTATCTAAAGATAGGCATCATGGGAAAACTTCTTGTTCATGCTAGAAGTAATTAGTAAGTCTTGCTTATTTCATTTTCACCTCAAAAGTTCAAGTTTCTAAGTTCTTAGCTTGTGTCTGCAATTTGTGCTCATATTGTGTTCTTGAAAGATATTTGAGTAACTTTTAGTTTGAAAATCATAGTTTAATTGTTAGAATCTTTAGTTACTTAAGGTTTCAATTTCAACTGTCAAACTTTGTATTAGAGTAAAACTTATGCCATTGTAATCTTAATCTGTTTTTTAGAGTCTAAACTAAGTTACTTAGTAATATTTGGTAGGTTGAAATCACATACTTGAATCTGTTCATTCATTTGCTTTGATAATCTGCAATTTCTAGATATAAAGGGGTGTTTGGATAATCTGTGTTTACCATCCTTAAGGGTGTTTCAGTTGTTATTTCTGGTTCAAGTAAATCACATTAGGTCTAGTTTGGTTAAGTAAGTCACAAAATTGGTTTGGAATAGAGCAAAAGTCAAAATCTCACTTTAATCCCTCACACAGTCAACTGTGTAGAGACTAGGATCTCATAAGCTCATAATCTGATAAGACTTGGTCAATCTAGCTTTTAGTTATCTCATTTTAGCTTATAGTAACTTAATCAGTAAGTTAGATAGCTTAGAACCTCATAAAAGTCAACTAGTTTAAATTTCTTAAATAGTCAAAGTCACTCATTCTCAGTTTTCACCAAACTTACTCAAGGATTTCTGAATTTTGTGATTTAATTGGTATTGTGAAAATTGGAGTTTTAGTTCTTTACCAACTCAAGTTTGAGAATATGCTTTCATTTCATAATTAGAAAATTTATTCTGAGTCCCATTCAACCTCAAAGACAACTGCAGGGCAAGCTTGTGCCCTGCTCACCCAGTCACCCAGTCACTACCACCACTTTGGTGGTGTTTTGTGACCAACCCAGTGGACCCCACACCTCTTAGTTAGTTTTTTAGAACCCCCCTCCTACCAGGGTATCACCTTTGACCCTTGGTTTGACCTGAGTCACTGTGGACCCCACCTAGATTAAGCCAAATAGTTTGTCCCAAATCTGTGTTCATTTTCAAAGTAACAAAGTGCTTATTTCCTTTTACTCAGCTTATTCGTGCTATTTGTTTGTTATTTCTAGCTTATCTGAGTTTGTTAAACTTAGTTGTAACTGATTTCATCACTGTGGACCCCACCCAAGGCCATTTGACCTTATTTGACCAAACAGTCAACCAAAGTCAACTGTTTAGAACAAGGGGGTGTCACAGCTTATTTATAAGCTATTTCAACAAGTGTTTTTACAAAAGTTTGTTATTTTAATGTGTTTAGTAGTTCTGTAAAAGAAAAATAAAAAAAAAAATAGTTTAAAGTAAGTGATAGTTTCTATTTAATTCAAGTTAAGTTTAATTTTCATTTTTAGATTTTAATTAAGTAACTAGTGTTTTTATATTTTTATTAAATACCTTATATAGTAAAGTAATTTTGATAAATTTTTCAGATTTTTATTTTACCATTTAGTATTTATTAGATTTAATCTTAGATTTCTTTATTATTAATTAATATCAAATATTAAATAGCTTAATTAGTTTTTATAAGGTTAAATCTAGTTTTTATAATTTTTCTAGTTTTAATATAGTATAATAAGTTTTTAGAAAATAAATTTTGATATTCTACTGTTCATTTTCTAGTTTTCTTATTTTATTTGTTTAAAATAGATTTAAGTTAATTAATAGATAAATAATTAGTTGTTTAATCTTAAAACATAATTTTAGAGTTTTTATAATTTTGTAGGATTCCAGTGATGGTTAAGTAATTTTATAAATTTTATCTTAATTTTCTAAGTTAATTTAGCATTAATATAAATTAAAAGTAGTTTAATTAGTTTAATTAAGTTAAATAGTTTTTAATTAATTACAAAACCACAAAAAGACAAAAATATTATTTTTAATTTTTTATACTTTCTTCAAGTTCTAATTTAGGTTTAGAAAATATTTTTATAAATTTTTAGTCTAATTTACATCAATTGTCATTTTTAGTTTAATTAAATTAGATTTTAATTTAGAATTTAAATAGTTTAATTAATTAAATAATAGTTTAATATTATTTTAATCACTTTTATCATTTCTTTTTCATTTTTAATTTTAAGTTTTGAAAAGTGTCAAAAACACCCCCTGTAGTTTCATAATTACCAAAAACCCACTTTTCCAGTCCGATACGTGATCTTAATTGTCAATTTGTGCATATATCTGCTATCTGATTATTGTGAATATTATATCTGTTTGTCAACACCAAAATAACAGTAGCAATATCATTCCTACATCATCTGGCTACTGTCCTCAGTGCCACTTTCTCATAAACGATTCCAAAAGCACCATTTCAATCTCGTCGGGACATAACGACCCGGGGAAACACTACACTATCACCGGAGCATTGATTCTAGGCTATCTTTGACTTGTTGACCTTGGTCAATAATAATAAGGTGGTTCAGGCTCAATCAAGATGCTTTATCGATTAATAGAACATTTGTGATAATACACCTCCCACTTCTTGTTCTTCAAACTGCATAGACCACTAAATTATATGCAAGAGCTAACAATAAATAAGTATTTTCAAACTCTTGGAATATATGTCAAATTTGAAAATATACAAAACCAATAGCTCTAAAACCTACCAGCTGGCTAGGCTGCATATTGTTTAATTTATCTTGAAACAAATGGCCAACTAAGAATAACCATCTTTGCTTAATAATTTGTAGGACACATTCATGGCTGTAATGCTTAGTCTTAACTTAAAAGTTGGTATCATAATCTTATAATCACTTAAAGCCCTAACCAACCAAGCAAAAAGTAAAATTAAAACATAATGGGTTTTAATTTTGTTCACACCTTATTGTTTAAAGAGTAAAGAAAACTTAAAACACTAAAATAAATATTATGATGAATTGCTAAACCTCATAGACCTTAAATTACCCAGGATAATCCAATTTCATGATCATACTTTCAATACAATGAATCAACCACAACCCCACTTTCTCATCTTTATCTAAACTCCAAATATAGACACTTTCCCAAATTGGTTCTCCATTATGCACCAATAATTCGATCGGCACAAAACCGTGTTAATCTGCCTGAGCACTTTTACAAAGGAAACAAAAAGACATATGTTAAAATTATTTTGCAGATTATCGACCAACCAAATCGTATATTGCTCAAACCTACAATCAGAATATAAAGTGAAACCTCTTAAAGAAAGTTGGTTCAACTAAAGCATTCAATTTCATTTACCTTCTTTATGAAATTGTCATGCCGCATTAACAAAAAACATTAACATTCAACTTTCTATGGCTGAAACGAATGTCAAACATTAACCACATAACACATCTTAACAAACTGCGCATCATGACTCGTAACCTCTACACACTTGAAACCATACCTCAGTTTTTAGTGAACCGTAAACAAATCAACACACTACGCATAACAGTTTCTACATACAACTTATGTATACAATAAATTTTAGTCACAACTACAAATTTGTATACATTTTCCAAATCTCATCAAACTATGCATCACAACTTGTACGGCACAACTAATATTTACAGATCTAATACTTTACACCAATAAAAACAAGAAAATAATAATAAAAAAAAAATAAAACATGACAGATTTAATCTAAAACACAATCAATTAAATCAAACTTCTTATTTCACTTTTTTTCCACCGTTAATTATTTTATCCTATTTAAACACGATATCCAAGTTTATACTCCCTCCATAGTTAAAAACAAAACTATGCCCTAAATTCTTTTTTGGTTAACCAAGGTTTCCGACCTTTTGGCTGAATAATCCACAAGGTATAAACAAACTCAAACCGGGTAAAGCCGCCCTCCCTTTTTAGGAGGTTGCCGTGCCCACTTCACGGTTTTCTGCACCTAGTTGGAATTGAACTTACGACCTCTCACATTTTAGCCTACTTCTTACTTTTTTCAAAACTCAAACCAAAACCAACAATCATAATTCAAGTTCATAGCACACGCTATTTCTCATTACCTTTACTAAACTTTTCCAAAGTTCATCAAACTTTTCTAACAATCACATCAAATCCAAAATTGCGCCCTAACAACTTTATTTATTTAACGCTCCTATCTTAAACACTACTAAAAGACGCGTTCAACCACACATACAACTACGTTACCGAACGCTTTTATAAAACTGCCAACAACTACTTCTAACCGCTACCGCTTGCCGTTACGCTAAAACTAACAGAATTAACCGTCATAACAAACCCTAGGTCAAACTAACACAATAAGGCAACATATAAGCGCGTGAGTACACATGCGGGGCGCGTGAGTGTAAATATACCTGGTCTGATGATTCCGGTGAGGGAGGGATGACGGAACGGCGACCGGTGATGGAAGCGTAAACGGTGTTGGTGTCGCTTGAGAGGTACGCGCCTTTGCCAGGTTTGATGTCAATTGACTTGCCTAGTATCTCACCTGGTGTTACCATCTCTTCTTCTTCTTCTTTTTGCATTTTTTTTTTGTTAACTCTGTGTGTATGTTTTTAGTGTGTGTGTTTTGTGGTGGTGGCCGGCGGCGAGTGTGGTGGTGAGGGTTTTATACGGTGGCGTTTTATTCTTTTGGTTGCTATGGGAAAACCTATTTTCCAACGGCTACAAGTAGGGGTGATCATGGTCAAAAAACGGACCGGACTGGCCAAGACCGGACCGGACCGAAACCGAGTTAGGGAAAAATCATAGACCGAGACCGAACCGAATGCGGTCGGTCCGGTCCAAATAGGCTAAATGTCCAGTTTGTAAGCGGCCGGACCGGACCGGTCAGGACCGAGACCGAAAAAATGAAAAATCCCAGACCGAGACCGGACCGTTGGTCCTTCGATCGATCTGGTTTTCGGTCAGTTTTGTCGGTCGGCTCGGTCTAAACGGTCGGATTGCTCACCCCTAGCTACAAGTATTAGAAAAAGGTAATCTAAATAAGGGTCGGTCCGAAACCGAACTGGACCGACGAAAATCGAACCGATCTGAAACTGAAAACCAATAATATGTAGAACCGAAACCGAACCGAATATGGTCGGTTCGGTTCGGTTTATATGTATGTTTTAAGTGTGTTTTTTGTTGGTTTTGGGTCTAACTGAAAACCATTAATATATAAAACCGAAACCGAACCGAATATGGTCGGTTCGGCTTATAAAAGTGTTTCGCATTTTTCGTTAACATGATTGTATATACAAATATTCGTATAAAAATGTCCTTTCTATTTGACAATTTTTTAACGTTTTGTTAATTAACAAAACATGAAAACGTCTTAAGTAAAGGTTTAACTAAACAAGTTTTAAACAAAAGTTATTATTTGTTAACAAACACTTAAGATATGTATATGGATCGATGCACGGATATATGGATCCGTTTGGGTTTGTGACTTGGTATGTTTTGCCTATTTAAGTAAGCCTTTTGCATTCATTTTTCCTCGTCCTTGCAAACATATTTCTAGCATCTTATTACATTATCATACACATTTTTCTTTGTCGTTATCTTGTTTTATATTCATATAAGTGATTTATTAATCGATCAAGAGAAGAGCATCAAGTCTTTTGTGTTGTAGTTTTTTGCTTTGTTTTTGCAACATTGTTGTGCTATAATACTCCACTAGTATATTAAAAAGTTCATAAACACCATCATACACCAAACATGAAGAGTTAGGTTAGTATTTTAGTTATCAAAATGAATAAAGATAAATGTTGGTTCTAACAAGATTATAACTCGATATTTAGCTTTATATCGGTAAAAGTATAAGCGACGTTGTACGGTTTTCTTCGTCAAGAAAGGAGCTTGTTAACATAGTAAAGTAATTCTCCAGCAGGAAACTCGGAGAATGGAGTAGAGCAAGGAAGGAGCTTCGTGATCAAACCATTATAAATCTTTGTGTCTTGGTTTGATATTTCTTTTACTCATTTCTTGTCTTGCATTTACTTATACATATTATCACTGATTGAGTTTACAATAAGTTTCGAAACTAAAATTTAAAAGCAATTAAAATTATTCAATCTTTTCTAGTTTTGCGCGATGACTGATGAGAAAATTAAATTGCATTTGAGCTCGGGGATTACAGGAAGTTAAATGATTTTATTATCATCAACATAAATTTGGGAAATTATTTGTTAAAACTTAAAAGTTGAATATCACTTAAAAGTTGAACTTATGATATTTTGTTACTATGTTACCATTATTAGAAATTGACATATAGTTCGATACAGGAAGTGGTCTGTGATATTTTGTTTATGTTATTAGATGATGATTTGCTCGTTTAACTTTTAGTTAATAGTTCAAAACTAGAGTTAAAGTATGTCTTTCACGGTAAAAAAGTAAAAACTGCTAGTAAGTAGCCTTTTTGGTTACCAAGACTAAGACATATGAACGTATCACAAATTTGTAGGTTCAATTCGAGGTTTTGTCAAGAAGAAACCTTATTAATAAAAGACATTCATTTGCGAAAACAAGTCGGTTTCAAATATCGAAACGCGTAAGCTATAGTACGGGAGCCTCTCAAGTCTTGTAAAATATGTCATATTTGGTTGTGATTGTAAAAAAATTAACTACGAAACATGAGGTAAAATCAACGCTGTCTTTAGAGGAGTGTACGCAATGTTTTTGCACAAGGATGCCACTTGACAAGGGTTATGATTTTTCAGTCACTTAGATGAGGTTATTATTCATGTAAACCACAAGATACCAAGATCAAAAGAGTGATCGGGAGGTCAAGTCGTTGAGTTTGACCGAAATACACATAACAAGACCTAGTATTCCTAGAGAGAAAGTAGAGAGAGGGTGTATGTGAAAGAGTTTATTCAAGTTATATACAAATCAATACATAAGCACACCATTCTAGGATAGTCTATAGGCGAATCACTAGCTAACTTTACAAGTGTGGCGAATCACATAACAATCGTATAAGTAAATTTAGTTGTATTCAACATTTAAACAAGGGTCAAGGCAAATAACTTAGTATGTCTTTTTGATACTAACATAACTTAGTCTTTTTTTAAGACAACAATGTTCTATACACTTTCACCTCGTGATAGTTGAACTATCAAATTAGTAAGTTTGGTTCGATTAAGCTTTAAAACAAAAGTCATGGCAAATAATATAGTCTAGGTAAATAGTTTAATTTGTCTTTTTAAATACTAAAAGAACTAGTTTTAGTCCCACATAGCTCATTGAAAAAAAAATTGCTACCTTATATATTGAGGTGTGTATTGGAGCTATAAGTTGAGAATAGTGGTATGTAAGTTGTTCTCTATTGTGGCAAAACTCAGTTTGCGTTCAAACTGGGTTACAACATAGTAGGGAACGGCTTGTATGCTTTCTTAGCTTTTTATGTTTGTTTTTTATTTTTTATGTTTACGTTTTAAATATATTTAGAACATTTGTGGCGGGTATAATAGTGGGTGTTTTTTCCTTCTTTTTTTGGCTTTCACATGGGAGATTATTTCATCTCATAAGTCTCAATTCTTGTATGAAGTTTATCAAAGCTAAATTCAACAACACCTATAGTTATTTGATCAAAAATTTTTTAAAAAAAAAATGCATTTTTAAAGTTGAATATAGTATGTCAAATGATGTTAACTGGATCCTTAATTTTCAAATCTACCATTGGTCACAAGAATTAAACTAAGGAAATATTTAACCATCTTGTTAATATAGTGGATGCCGTTGTTTGTATTTGTTTGGTTTTGGTCGAAATAAATTATTGCCCTTCAAAAAGAAAATATATAGGCTATGTTTGGCGCGGAGCTTTTTTGGAGCTTTTTGGAGTAATGAGCGGTGAGAATGAGCTTTTTTATTTTTGATGTTTGTTTTGCATGAGAGCTGTGGGCTTTGCTATTTTTTAGGAAAACTCATTTTCTCAATGCTTCTTTATGAAGCTACTCACAGCTCGCGGCTATGTTTGGCAAAAGTAGTTGTGAACAGTAGCATTGAGCAAGAGCTGTGAGCTGTGATCAGTAGCCAAAAAAGCCCACAGCTTCATAAAGAAGCATTGGGAAAATGAGCTTTTCTAAAAAATAGCAAAGCCCACAGCTCTCATGTCAAACAAACATCAAAAATAAAAAAGTTCATTCTCACCGCTCATTACCCAAAAAAGCTTCAAAAAAGCTCCGCGACACACATAGCCCATAACTACTGCTCACTGCTACTGCTCAATGCTACTGCTCACAGCTACTTTTGCCAAACATAGCCATAAAAAAGTTAAAGATTGTTGTGTTAGAATCAAACAATTAAAGGTGGAAAGTTTCTTATTTGGATTTATACTTAATACGTAGTAGCATTTTTTGTTCCTCCAAAATATCGCGTATACACTAACTAATTAACTAATGCGAATTTTGTAAAACTAAACCTATTAAAATTTAAAGATTGCTAATGTCATCACTTTTAAGACTAACAAACCTATTAAAATTTATATTTTTACACTCTTGAATTTTGTAAAATACTGTAACAAATTAGTCTCTAAAGTAAACTCATTTAACTCTATTTTAACTATGTTCAAATAATTTTCTTTATTATCATAAAAAAAATAATAATAATGATAAATAAATTAACACTATCGAAACAAAATTTTAAGTTGTATAAATACTAGACATTTACAATCTTACGTATGTTGTTAGTTATGGTTGTTTTCTTTTACATTATAAATTAGCTGAAAACTTTGTCTCATATCAATAAAATGAAATTATGAATATTATCTTTCCCGCTGCAATACATGGCAAAAATATCTAATTAATAACAAGTACGATGTTCTAAAAAAGAAACAAAGTAGACGGTCATCAACTCATTGAATATAATAGCCACGTATTTTTTTATAAATGTTTTCATCTACTCAGTTACTTAGGCTAGTCACGATGACGGGTGAGGGATAACCATTACCCTCACCTCACGCGTGACACCCCATCACCTCTATTTCTTCACATAATTGTGACTACCCTCACCACTTTTTATTTATTATTTTTTTTTGAGTGTGTGCGGAGTGAGATATATCTGCATAAAGTGAGTATTTTTAATGGTGATGACTATTAAAGCTGAAAGGTGATGATAGTAGTGATGTGCTAAATGATGAGTTTAATGTGAAGGTGTGCACGTAATGGTCACTATTGTAACTAGTCTTATAAGGTGTATTCCGATTCATAGAATGGCTACCATTGTGACTAGTCTTGGGTTCACATTACATTTATTCTTGCGTATAAGCGTAGATGGTATACATTCAAAAGCTTTCTGTAGAATTTTTCGTTGTAGTTTCGAACAACAGCTCTTGTACCAACAAGACAATATTAATACGTTAATGTGCTACATCAAAGTAAACACAGATACCCGTTTTTATTTATTTTGGCACACGTTATTTGTTTGAACAAAAAACAAGCCCTTCACCTCTAATACTTTCTTGGCCCATCCGTGTTTGATACTTGATGGAACAATGAGATAAATTCCATTGTATATTTTTAGAAACGTACAATTTAATGTTAAAGCTTGTGCAATACATGATAACAAGAAAAGAAAATTAAAATAATGTATACTGAGCCAGAAGCTAATTTTTATACTCAACTCAATAGTACAAAACCCTTTAGCTCATCATTAACCGCAACATTCATATGTTAACAAAACTGAGAAACGCAACACGTCAAGATTACAACTCATGAGGGAAAGTCCTGCAAACCCATTAGACAAAAAAATGGGTACTGGTTTCTGTATATTCTATATAAGGAAACGCATGTAGCTTTTCCTGTGAATACAAAAATGTAGATGGTAAATGCCTGTCTATAAGCCTCGGGTAAACTTGTATGCTATAGATGAACACCAAAAACGCAGGATCTACATACATATCGACAATTTATCAACCACTTGCTGAGTCATCTTCACTGTCATCACTATCATCACTGCACCAGGTCCAAGACAGAGACAAATGATTAGAATAAAAAAAACGGTAACGTATGTAACTACTAAAATGTTGGTAACTTCCGACTAGTGCAGTACTGAATGGAAATAATAAATACATAATACTACAAGTTTCATGTATATAAAAGTAAAGTAAAGTAACTCCCAATACCGTCTTCCACGGGTTATGGGTCCCAATACCGTCTTCCACGGTGTATGGGGGAGGTTGAGGCGTAGACAGCCTTACCCCTACCTAAGGTAGAGAGGCTGCTTCCGGTTCTACTAAAGGTAGAAAAGGACCTCCGGCCTTGCAAGGGGTGAGGATCGAACCCTTGACCTCTGTCTCCAGAGACAAGTTTCATGTATATGAATGGGTCAAATGAGTTGGAACTCACCCAAGGTCAATTTATTAAAGTCTACAACCTCCTAAATTTTGGTATTCAAAGATTCAGATAGGCATTCAAATGGTAATTTTCTGTGATCAAAATCCACATATAGTTCGTAGTTTTTATGAAAATGAACAAACGATGTCTATGCTACAGAACAAGCATGGTTTTGACTAGTACTAAAAATGACCTGTAGTTGCAAATGTTACAAAAACATGGATAGTAATCATAGTTGTTTTAAGAGTCCGTATGAGAGAAATATTTAGGGTCTACGTAAAGGTGGTTTTGGACTAATAGAGTTTAAATTAGGATGGGTTCGGTAAACAGAGGCTATCGAGATGGGTTACAAACATGATAGGGAAAAACCTACACTTACTCTATTGGATATGGGTGTACATTAGTCATACTTTTTATAGGTTAATTTTTCAAGACACGAAGCAATTTGATTTGTGTTGCAACAGACGCATGTGTTTGTTGATTAGATGTAAATGCACAATACCTGTACTCAGAAAGCTTTGATATTCTCCTGGCATCTAATCCAGTAATATATTTTTGTGCTGCTTGAACATTTTCTGCCCCTGAAAAATATAACAAAATATATTAGAAAAAGAACAGTAGTGAACAAGAAGTTACATCACATATTTAAACCTTCTTCTATGTGCACAAGAAATTGTTTGTGAATCAACGTAAGCCCAGCCAGCCCAGTTAAACTTTTTTAAGAAAAGCAGTTAAACTTGTATTAAAAACAACTCGTTCCATACAAAACCCATTTTGACTTATTACACAACCCGCCCCCTTGCTACCTTTCCAAAAGCAAATCGTATACCTTTCGTTAACTGAAGCGCGTGAAGAGCACATCTCTCAGCTGCAAGTCTCACGGGTGTGCTTCCATCTTTTAAACATTCGGCCAGTGCAGGACCGTATACTGCAACATGGATCATTACTACTGAAGGATTTGCCTGCAATAATACGTTAATGTTATAATTATTCTTTAAGCAACAAAATATTCTTAGAATAATCAACCAAATACAAAAAGAAAAAAGAAAAATACTTTGGAAACTGCTTTAAGTGCAAATAATGCCCTCCTCCTGACTTCACTGGAATCATCTTGCATGGCAGACGCAATAGATACAACAGTGCCCTTGTGTGCATTTGTGTTGGAAGGATCCTTTTGAATTTGATGAAGTAGTAGCCTTCCTAATGCTTTTGTTGATGTTTCACGAACAGGGAACTACAGAAAAAGGCCATATTATCTTAACCGTCTCCACCCATACATATCACACATCTATACAAAAATTTACAAACCTTCTCATCCTTCAAGCTATTTTTAAGGCAGTCAGAAACAGCTGTGAACAAAGGAGATGCTGACATCATGGTTGGAGTGTGTCTTAGCATAGATGAGATGGTAAGAACTGAGCCATGCCTAACAGACCAACTAGGAGACGAAGCTTTTTCTGGAAGCTCCTCAAGTAATTCAGAAATTTGATCCTCTTCCAAATACTGCAATTAATAAATAAATGTTAAGGGACAGCTGAATCAACCAACAAACAAAAATATGAAATATAAAATAGTGGCAAATATGTGAGTTAAACAACATAGAGTACATAAAATGCTTAGTAAACCTTTAGAAACTATACTAAAAATAAATAAAAAAAAAAAAAAAAAAAAACCACACACACACAAAAACACAAAACTAATAAATTCGGTACCCTAGTGGTGGATATTTTGACAACAACAATGCCCAATCCCATCGGTGTGAGGTATGGGGAGTGGTGGAATTTCGACCATTTAACTAAAACCGCATCAACCAGATAAAATAATAAAGAAAAACTAAGGGCAAACTGCATCAAATGGGTTGATATCGCCCTGAGGGTTCCTTTTATAATAAACTGAAATATCGGAAAGAAAACTTTTTTGTTAACCCAGTCCAACGAGCCCATTTAAATTCTGATCCCATACATAACCCGTCGAACCCTCCATTATGCCATGTCTATCCATCAGACACAATCATTAAATAACTGAGACCCAGCACGCATCTAATAAACCTAAGAATAATGATGACTGGCAAAATGATACTAACCTCAGATATGATACCCAAAATTCTTGCCGAAGAGCTTCGTATTTGGTCATCTTCATTGTATATCATTTCCTTCAAAAGATCATATACACGGGTCTTAACAGGAGCACTGACACTCTTTCCAGCATGCTTCACCACACCTTTTAAAGCTGCTAATATTGCCTCACGGACCCCACCATCTGATGCCTGTTAATATATAACTTGGGAATGTTAGACCCGCTAAAAACCATACCCAAAATAGAACTTACAACTTAAAATGAACAGACACAACGAGGCATAACCTGCAAATTGGAAAGAAGATCTCCAACTAGAGGATCAACCCTGGTACTTAGTGCACTAAGCTTACCAAGTGCTGATGCAGCACTTGAACGAACAGTCCTGCATTAGTGTTCATATAGTCAAATTGATGAGAGTGCCTTCACAAGTGTTTTAAACAACAATAACAATTTATGAAATGAATGTTACCTTGTGCTATCTTGCAAGCATTTAACAAAGGTCGTTTGTAGCTGTGGAAGAAAAGGTTTTAGAGCCATTCCACCCTTTGCTATTATAATTGTCAAAGTTGACAGAATAGCACTTTTCACTTGCCATGGGAATCGATCCCCTATAATTCGAATCAGGGGCCTGAAATTATGAAAGTAGAGCACAAAATTCAAACAAAAAGATTAATACAAATAAAAAAAATTCAAAACATTCTTACAGGTACAAAAACCATTCTCAAAAAGTATTGCAAAAATTGGGGTAAATAAAATAGATTTGAACTTTAAAATCAGGTTACCTCAAATTAAAAATGTTTATAAAGCACTAATATCGTATTTACTGGAACAGAATGTTTAGTTATCTATATTTCTAATTTATATTAATAAATTAATAATCAGTAAATTAGGTTTGCTACTTACCCTGTAATAGGGATAACAAACTCCTTCAGTGCTTTTTCGCTTGTTACTTCAATTAATTCTCCAAGACCCTGAGCAGCTTGTTCTCTCACTTCTGGGGACCCACTTATTAGACCCTAGGTTTCAAAAGAAGAAAATAAATCAGTATTGGAAAGGTCAACAATATTCAAGCAAGTTTACAACTTCAGGGGGTTCAGAACAACAGATGTACATTCATTTTTTAAATACGCATTTTACTAAGTCAACATAAAACATAACATCGATCCACAAGTTATAGGTAACTGAGTGAAATCGTATAATCTATATATTACGTAGGTTAAGTCCAACGTCATCATTCAACCTGTTGTTGAGCATATGTAAATATATAGGAACATGGGATACCCTTTTTCTTTTGCCTATAATGTTTAACAGACAAAACAAGTTCTATTATTATAGTCGTATAATGTTTATATTCGTATAATGTTTATAGTTGAAGCACATTAAAGGAAGGGCTTCACATAATTTAGAGTAAAATTAAAACACAAAGTAGTTTTAATTTCTCAAGGAGAAACAGAAATATTATGGTATAAAACTCAAGTTATGCATTTAGTTCTAACCCAGCTTACTCAGAGATGAAAGAATACCTGGAGATATATTGGAAGTAATGGTTGAAGAGCTTTTGGGAGACAAAGACCAGGAATAACAATTGGCCCACCCTGTACATCCATCAATAAATAACATTTGTGTTACACAATTATATATGTTTCGTTTGCTAAAAAAAAGTAAAAGAGATGCAAAACCATGGACATATTGATTAAAAAGAAACTAGGAACATCTATGACCTTTTTCTTTCTACGTTCCTTGTCTCTAGATGTGGAAACAGCATCACGAACTAACTTAATATACGATGGAAGAACTTCTTTTGGGACTGAACTGACAACTCTTGCAAGTGCTTCCCAGGCAGCCTGTTAAATACATTATAAGATACACCAAGAGATAATGGCAGCTAACAATAGGTAAACAAAACATTACCAATACTGTAGCAGAGTCTGTGTCACTTAGTAAAACAATCAAGGTGGATATCATAGTTGGGGCTTCATCCACAAGATACAATTTACTGTTTTTGAAGAAATATCCAATCAAATATGCAGAACTGCGCCTGGTTGAAGCCTGCAAGTAATAACCGCATATGTAAGATAGAGGAAACAGAACTTGATGGGTCAGGTCTTGATCTGATCCAAAAGTCAAAAAATAAATTGGTCAATCCAAGTCATGTTAAACTAGTTGGATCGCAAGGTCAGATCTATTAGCTAATGAGCCAGATCGGGATCCAGTTTGTCGATCAAAGCCTACATAGATAGAGCGGAAGATTATGATATTCTCAGCAAACATACCTGGCTATCCCCAACCCCCTTCAGAAGTTCTGATATCATATACTCAATCCCTTCATCATCAATAACCAACACCACGGTTTCTGCAGCCTTCTTTGCAAGATTTTGGACATCCTGTAATGCATATAAAGTCACTTTAGTAAGGAAGCAAATTACCAAGATGACTAGTGGTGATCTAGTACAAGAAAATCAAGAAAAAAAAATGTATGCTAAAAAAATAGTAACTGCATAAAACAACATACCGCATGATCATCATCTCCCATTGCGGAGAGCAAAGCAGGGAGAACTGTTGAAAGATGGACATTCAAACCAGCACCCGCGACCTCTGCAACAGCTCCTAGAGCATGTGCATTGAATGCACTGGAAAATCATATTTGCAAAAACAATTAGCATCATAAACCAAAGTGTCTAAATACAAAAATTCATGAATTCTAGGGCACTTACGAGAGAGGAAGATGAACAAGCTTTGGCAATATATGAGGCAACACAGCTGTGGTCCTGACACTGTCATAATAAGCAGATACTTTTTTAGTATTCTATAAGAAAGCTTCTAGAATTATCGAGAAACTACACACAGGGTGTTCGTTAATACCTCAAAATTTGTTTTAGACCATCAAGGGCTGTGTCCGCCATATCATCATCCTCCAAAGCATGTAGAAGCGTTGGAACAATCTCGTCAATTGCTTGCATGCCAGCACTCTAAAGAAACATAAATGACCATTGGTTAATATGTATGGTACAAGATCATGTAAGAAAAAGTAGTGACAATATGTTGGGACTACCTTGTACAGAGTACTAAACGCAACCCCTGCAGATTCACGAACCTCAACCTCGCTGTAAGATTAATACAAATTATCATATCGAATATTAACCACAATATCACAAAGACTAAAAATTCTAAAACTAACAAAAAGATAAGATAAAAACTGAAATGTACCTATCACAAAGAGCTGTACGAATGGTGGGGATAAGGTCATCCATAAAACTTAATAACTGGTTCCTACCAGCACTAGCCATCACTTCACTTAGGCCAATGCAGACGCCCTATCCACAAAGAAACATTATTTAATTAATGACAATGCTATTCAAACATTACATATCTAACATAACTAAGGTATGGGTAAACGAATATAATACTTGTCGTCTGCTAGAATCAGGATCCTTCAAGCCTTTAGACAATATAGGAATGACCAAAGGAAGAACTCTCTCCCCGAGCTTCCTAACAAGCTCACCCAATGCTCGTCCAGCAGCCTTGACAAAATAAGCAAGAATTTAGTTTCCAAAATATTTTTATAACATATGAAAGAGATTAGAAATAATGATAACCAAATGACAGACCTGTCTCCTTTCAGAGGATGGTGACGCAAGAGACGCAATAAGCGTGTTCATCAAAACAGGCATTATCTCCTTCAATGTTTTAGGAGTATTTACAACTATAGTTTTCCACACATGTAAAGCAGCCTACAAAGAGAAAAGGTAAGATAACATATCAGATACCTTAATTGGACATGCAACATATATATATAAAGGAGTCAAAGTTGACCCACTCATTTAAGAATGAGTAGATACAGTTGATTGTGTCTCTAACGTGAATGTTTAACAGAAAAAGATCAAATAGGTCAGAAGTAGCCCAAGTGTTATTCAAAATTTCAAATCCTAAACCATTTTACTCAACAGAACAGATAAATGATGCATCTTTGAAAGAAAGTTTGAAGAGTCAACTCAACCCATATTTTAACTAGTTAACCAACTTGCTTGCCCTGTAATCTTTCAACCTCAACCAAGAACATTAATCAACATACCTGGCGAACTGAGAGGCTGATATCAGTCCGGACCATGTAGAGCGCAGCTAGCACTTCATTACGCTTGTCTCTGCCAAGTACCTCAATGATTGCACGTCCTTGTGCTTCAGTACTGGCACCTTCGTCGTCGCTGCCACCCTCAAGGAGTGCTTTTCCAGAAGTACCAGCAACCTGAATCAAACAAATTGTCAATAAAAATAAGTGGTACCAAAATTGGCACATACTAGACTTGGCGATTTAGACCCATTGAATTTAAAACTGATACAATTGGGATATGTTTTAATCTATAAAGGTTAAAACTGAAGAAAGAAAAAGAGTCAAAAGTTACCCAAAATAACGAAACTATTTTAATCCTTGTGATATTAATTTTGAACAAAAGGTGTTTCGGATCAACCTATCCCGTTTCTCCCAATACGAAATCACACCCGAACAGCCCATATTGCCATCTCTAGTACACATGGAGATTGAGAGCATTACCTTAAACAAGAGATCCCCTAAAAGCTCAACAGAACTTTGACGGATACGCCAGTTATCATTGAATATACCATCTTCTACAGCTGGAAGAAGCAGTGGCAAGGACCTGACATAAAATGATAGGATATTAATAGGCTGTGCGTTTTCTTTTTAATTTCTAATGGTAGTTGTTATCAAACAAAAAACTGTAAATTCATAAAAAGAACAGCTATAAAGCAAAATGTTGGTCAAGTCATGAAACAAAACTAAACAACTTACGAAATAGCATAATGTTCCACCAGTATGTGCCCAGCCCCAAGTGCAGCCTCACGTACAGACTCATTTTCATCCGCAAGACCTAAAAAAATGCGCATTGTATTAGTCACATGCTAGAATATACAAAAAGTACATAAAATAAATGTATTATGAGAAGAATATAAAACAAGAACAACCAGCAAAAGGGAAAAAAGATGTGCTAATAATAAGTTGTTTCCAGATATGGTACTAACCATCTAAGATGGATGGTAACACTTGCTGCAAGTAGTTTTGGAATTGCACGCCCAATGATCTTGGCAGATACTACAAGAGAAAACCATATGAGTACCGCTAACATATGTTGACATACCAAATACAAATAATGATTATCATATTTTTCACAGGAACCAGCTCACCTTAAACAGTGTCAAGTAACCATCACGAACAGGTGCCTTTGGATGAGAGCAGTTCCGGATGATGTCAGGAAGAAGGTGCTCGAAATACTCTGTTCCAAGAGCAGCCACAACCTAGAAAGGGGGATACATATTCTATACTTAATGATCCAAATCGGCCAATCCCTAACTAGACTGAAAACTAAAGAATGAAATTAAAAGTTTAAGTGCAACTGTTCATAGTTGAAATACTCATTTCCAGTCTTGGAGATAAGTAATCACCCAAGAGTAGACATGATTCACATATAAAGAGTATGGCTCGCAGAGAATCAAGCACACGACATAATAAGCTAACCACTCCTTTAATGTCATTAGGCATGAAGACAAAGGAGAGAACTAGTAGCAACAATATTATTCAATTAAAAAGATAATAATTTCTGACCTCACTCAGCCCTTGAGCAGCACCAGAACGTTCAACATTACTACCATCAGACTTAAGCGTGTCTAGTAACCATGGTACAAGATCAGGGAAGTTCTCTTCACCCATTCCTCTAATCAGTGATCCAACTGCTCTGGCTGCTACAGATCGCACTTCAGGGATTGGGTCCACTAATACCTATTTCAGGTAATGCATAATATAACAACAGTCTAATTAGTATCGACAAGATAATAGTATGTTGTAACTACTACATGCATAAAAAAGTTCATGTTTCTCTACATTATACCTTCTTAATTTCAGGAAGAAGCAATCCAATATAAGGAAGCATATCATTTGGGTCAGTCACTAAGGAACACATATTGCCAGCTATTTGTGCAGCCTTCTTTTTCGTTTCGGCACTCCTTTCCCTCAACCCACGATGAACAATGGGTACCAGAAGGGCAAGAGAAGGAGCATCAATCGAATTGATAAAAGTTGTCTGGATAGTATCAATAACAGACAGCATATTAAGAAAGCTACCAAGTTGCATATAATAATAAATATACGACAAGACATTACCTGAAGAAGAATATCAAGGGAATATTTTGTATGATCGTTAGGGTCAGTAAGACCTAACAACAGAGTCGGGACAAGGGAAGCGATTTCTGGATTCTTTATCACGCTACCAACCTATATAACACAAAAGAGTTACTCCCATCCACCCATTAGCATAGAAACACATGAACTGCAAAGTTAAACGAACCTGCTGTAGTGCCGTCTGCCCTGCAGACTGCACTTTTGGGTGGGTATCAGTTAGCACCTGGAATCAATCAGAAAAAAGTTAGAAATGTGACTATTTTTTACTAATGATTAGTGGTAGCAATTTCGACCATTTACTTGTGGTTGTGTGTATACCTAACACGTCAAATAGGAAACAAATGCATAAAACAGAAAACAATTTAAATGGAAATGGATCAAATAGGTCAAGAGGAAGAAGATGACCAAAGTATATTTTAGATGCATAAAAACTCTTTAAGTCGTACAAATGTTTAACATTTTGAACAGTTTTTTTAAGTCCGACAACACATTGCGAAGTTTCTACCCGTACCAAAAGATACAGTTTGACACGTTACCTAAACAGCCCAACCCACTTAAAATGCTTCTTTAACTAATGATGCAAGTTAAAACTGAGCCACCACAGTTTCTCTTAATTTTCAAAGTACCTCCGTCAATTTTGGCACAATCCTGGGTAGACATTGAGAAAGTTGTTGTGGAGCACAAAACGCCATAGATCCTAAAAGTTGAACACTGCTCTGTTTTGTCCGCCAAGCTTTATCTTCAAGACCCTGAGAATAAAATGCACATAAAGCATAAGAAAATAGAGGTGGAGGGTGATGAATCAGTTCACTTAACATAAGAGACAATAAACTACAGTTTTCGAAACAAAAATTTCAAGAAAATAAGAACCTTTAGAAGTGACGGAAGAACAAGCTTCACCCCCTGTGCAGTAAGTTGAGACATCATAGCACGAGCAGCACCTTCAGCAGCTTCCCGAACAGCAATAACTTGGTCAGAGAATGAAACCAAAAGCAATGGCAATAAGTATATAACATACCTGCGACAAATAAACATAGTATAAGAATCATATTAAAATGTTCTAAACAGACTGTCAGACTGATAAATGAACTCTTACGGTTCGAATAATTTGCCAAGCTTTTCACAAAGGCACTCAAATGCCAGCAAGGATCCTTCGCGACATTTAGCAGAATTCCTAAATATATAGCAATTACACTTGTGAGAACAAAGTATAATTATACAATGGTTTGTGGAGGTTGAGATTTGATTAATTTCAAGAACAGACCTATTTGCAAGCCCTTCCCGTAGCACAGTCGCGACCCCATACTTTTTCAAACTAGATATTCCAAACCCTTTGATAACACCAGCGAGTCCAAAAGCTGCCCCACGCCGCTCCCCATATTTCTCACTCTTCATTAGCTGATCTAACAGCCTAGAAACAAGTGACATTGCATCTTCCTAATGACCATGAACAAAACAGCAATGAAAAATATAAGTCCAGCCGTAATTAGGAATCAGAATATAAACTTACAAAACCACGAATTTCCTACTAACCATAAAAGGTAGAGATGGAAAAATTGATTGAGTCAGGTAACATGAGAAAACGAGTATTTCTTGGTGTGCATTAATATAGGTAGAGTCAAAACGCTTATATGTCTAAATTATTAAAAATTTGTTTCAAAATATGTTTACAAATTACTTATTTCTTATTTTACCGGGTGGAAGACCCTTTACCCAAATTACTTATTTCCATGAATATCTAATTAGACAAGTAAATTGATCTGAGGTTTTATGCATTATATATATTAATTATCGGAAACTTTCAACCTGTTCAACATTAAGTTAATACTGTATATTTTATATTTCCAGTTTGACCAAAAAAAAAAAAAAAAAAAAAAAAAAAAAAAAAAAAAAAAAAAACCTTGAAATGGGTTGAAACTGCCATCTATGACAAATGGTGTTTCTATTTTAACTATCACGTCTCATATTTAATATATTGCACTTCAGAATGATTCAGAAAACTAAAAAGGGTTATGATGAATTGAAAGACATACTCGCTTCGATTGCATTAATGGAGAAAGGCAACTTGAGACTGCCCTCTGAACAGCTTCTGATGGAGTGTTAATCACCTCCAGCAACTTCTCTACAACAGTATGAACCTTAGGATCATCCTGTTCCATAATAAAATGTTATAATGCGAAATTAATATATATTAAGAAAGGCCTTTAAAATTATTTCTCAGAGATAAAGAAAGAAATTAGATCAAACCTGGGACAAATGTTTTGCTAATGCTCCAGTAAAGATGACCACACCCTCACGTACCAAATCGTATTTCTCTTCATCCGATGCCTTAAGTAGTTAGATTACAGCAATTGTTAGAAAAAATGTAACAGGTAGTAAAATTACTGAGTTGAAGTGTTTAATGTGGTAAATAAATTTCAATATGAATACATACACTAGCCTTCTTGTTTAAGTAGTTTTCGAATATAGGAAATAGCAGCGACACATTATCTTTTCCATGTTTGTCAATGATCATTATCCCGGAATTAATCATTCTTCCTCGAACATCAGCATTGCTATCAGCCTGCAGGCGAGATCATCAAAAGAATTTCCAATCAAGGTATGCATTCATTACTATATAAAAAAAGGATTTTAAGAGATGCACTACAATAAGAACAAACTTATTTTTTTGCCTAAAACTACCCAACACAACACTACCAACAAGAATTTCAAGATAAATAAAGAGACTATTTATGGCGTTGATAGGGCTCCTTCCCATCTATCTTGACAGGGAAGGGGAGGCTCTTGAGGAAGTCCTGCCCACCCTTCTCTACTAGTCTATTCTATTTTGAGAATCCATCTGAGAAGGCTTCCGGACTCTTATAAGACTTCTAGGAACATGCATACCCCACGTTTCAGAATATTTGTTAACTAATACAAAGTTATTACAGATGCAAATTTGGTTTGGTTTGATCACAAGTCCATTTCCCTTGATAGAAGATAGTGTTTAAATGTGTTTCTGTTGTTTAAAAGTGTACTAATCAGATGATAACATGTTTGAGTGTGTTGGCAAAAAAAGAGGGAGAGTGATATTGAGGGGGGGGGGGGGGGGGGGGGGGGGGGGGGGGGGTGGTTAAAACCCAGCTGGTATGCAACCAATTATGGGATATCCAGAAAATAAAAAGCAGAATCTGTTTAACCAAAATTAGAAACCTTGTATCGCGAATTCAAATCAGAATAATCAAAAAAAACTTCCAAATACACGAATACAAGCACCCCCTAAACATCACAAGCTTAAATAAGCAATGTACAAAGAGAAAAAGGTTACCAGTGCTCGGGATATCAAGAACGTCATAACAACTGGAAGATCTTTGGTTCTTAGTACATCAGCTGCAGCATGTAAAGCCAATGCAGTCCCTTGCCTGCCTAACCAACCAGAATCAATGCAGTCCACGCCAATACCACTATCACGAATATAGAGAGAGAACAAAGTCGCTAAAGATTCCTGAAAATACATCAATTTATAAGATAATCATTCTAAGATGTTTACACGACTCAAAATAAATAATTATAGTCACCTGTAATGTATCTGGGTACTCATCTAACACAGCGGCTAATGCATCAGCAGCCGCCATTCGCACATTATAATTAACATGAGAAAGGGCCTTGAAGAGTCCCGAATAATCAGTCCCGAACTCATGATCATATCGATCCCACAAATCCTCTGCCAGTTCAGCCACTGACTGTGCATTCAATAAGTATCACATACAGCAAACATAAGTAGATTATATTATAAAGCATCGTATAAATGAAAAACAGTTTGCTATTTGTGTGTACCTTTTCAGGATCATGCAGGGCAATCCAGATGCTCGTAGCAATGTCTACATCCTGAGGAACAGAACGGGTCGATATAGCAGGAATGCATTTTGCAGCATTTAAACACGCCATTCTAACATGTACATCTTTTGCATAGACGCCAGATAAAGCCTGGAAGTAAAACATCAGAGCCAAAAAAGTTACGCTTGATAATGACACAAAATTAATATGATACATTGCAAGAACTATAGATTAAATAAAAATGCAACATACAGGTGCCACTTCTTCTGGTTTCAAACCAAGGCACAATTCATTTAAGGCTGGTGCAACAGACCCATGATAAGAAGGAATGGCGCCGATCACATGATACAGAACCTGACAAAAAACACAGAATACGCAAATGTCACGCAAAATAAACATATAAAACAATAGCATGTCGATATTTCTGATAAATTAGAAACTTAACCGAAAGCATTCGAAGCCTAGGGAGGGGTAATATTGGATCCATATGTAGGAAAAGGATTCGAAGTACGTCATCATGAAGTCGTGTCTTCTTAGGGGATGAAAGTATTCTCTCCATTATCTTTTTAAACAATGCAACAGGCAAAAGAACGTTAGTCTTTCAAGAAACACAAGATAGAGTACCTAGAGGTGGCAATCCCCTTTACCCAGTACCTGGAGGTGGCAATGTGAGGGTGGGACAGATTAGGAAACATGTCAAACCTGTCGGGTTGGTCTGAAACCCTTTTTGTTCAGCTTTTAAAATTTAACATTGAATATTTACAACTGATAGTAGAAAACTTAATTATTTCAAAAATAATCATATATTTAAAGTTTTTAAAAGATGCAGTTTGAAACTTTATTTAGATAACATCATAGTTTACCAACCCATACTTGAGAAAAAGGACAAAAACTGTGACCTCTATATAGTACTGATATAGTGAAGTTCTTATTGACTAAGATAAAAAAAATTATGATAAAACAGTAAAACTAACCGGAAAAACGAAAGTAAAAGAATCCACTGGAAGAGGGCCATATTTGCATGATACTGATAGGCCTTGCATTACTCTTTCAAAGAGACTCAATGATGACCTATCATTATGATCACCCTCACCAAGAGATGAAAGTTGGTCCCATGATATGTGAGGTTCAGTAGTTGCAATTAGCCTTAAGGCAGTAGCAATGTCCAAGCCCCAATTAGATAAAGGAGGTGCGGTACATTTTGATAGCTTCACCATTGTTTCATAAGCTGACTCATTAACTATTGGAGAATGCAGTAATGGATTCACAAATTTGACCTGACATGATCACGAGTATTCAACCTTAAATACTGAGAAATGGGAAAGCAGCAAAATAACGTATTACTACCTAAAACATATAGAGAGACACTAACCACGGAGGTCAATTCACTATGTGTGAAAACAGGATTAGTTATAGCCATCTCTCCTAAAGCTTTCAGCAACAAGGAAATATTCTTCTGTATTTTCATGACCTTCTCACGTACACTAGCTTCCTCTTGAAGCTGCAAATCACGTGCCTCCTCCTTTGATGTCTTATGTTTATCTAGTTAGACCAAAAAAAGGAGCAAAACATAAACCCATGTGGTCATGTTTGTGAGTAAAGCTGGCAAATTGGGTAGATTAGGCGAGTTGGGTAGCAGGTCAAAAACGGGTCTGGTTAAAACGAGCCCTAACTAGTATTTAGTAGGGGTAAACAAGGGGGCCAGGTCAGATTGGACTACACAAACTTTTTGTCTATTTATATATATAAAGATGCCTAAGATTACAAAAACATCATTATTACAATAAAAAACAAATCTTTATATAAAACTGGTTAGGAGCTCATATGCATTTGTGGGCTCTTTCCAACTTGTGTGGAAGATGACCCTTTTAGCTAACTTTTCACAGTGGACCCATTTGACCCCAAATTAAAACCCAAAGCAGCCCCATTCATAAGTGAATAAGTCAAAACTCAAAAGTACCACCTGCATTTGTAAGGAAATAAATAAACTAAAAGACACTTACCAGGCTTTTTGGTAGGTTTTCCTGTATCCTTCTTCCCCGCACCAGCACGCTCTTTACTGACAGTGTCTCGCCTTCCAGTGGAGGAATTCCCATTTTCCTGCAATCGAGGAGAACATGTTTAATATCATTAAATTGCTCAGGAAGTTAGAACAGAAATAAAATAAACAGACATATGAATATCACCATGCTTTCATTGTTATCATAAAGCTTAAAACGGCCTTTCGCCTGCTTCATGTTATTAGAAGCTACAGACTCTGCAATATAAACGCCTTGCTCAGTGGACAGCATCCCTTCAGGGGTGTTGAAAATCTGCCATTGTAAAATCCGAGGTAAAATAGTTAAGTCATAAAGATGCTCCATACCAACAAAATAGAAGTGCATATACGTTCAGATGAAAGAAAAAGAATTGATCATGATACAAGAGAATTAAACAATAAAAAGATGCTATTTTCATGATAAGTGCATATATTATTCTGACCTGAATATCATATTCTGATAGCAAATCGTGTGCATCTCGATCAGGAGAACTTCTCAAGTTCTGTAGAAAATCAAATATCAGTTGACATGAATGTTACTGTGAACACCAAATGATGACCCCATATAATGATTAATGAAAATTTTCATTGATGGTAACCTTATCAAATTCCACATAGGTTTCTGCCGGTGTAATTGTCATCAAAGTTGACAAAGCATGTATAGCAGCTTCTTGTTCCAAATGACTTGTACTCATCAATCCCATAGGTCCGACCAGACTCTATATTAACAAATAAAGGTTAACAATTATCAAATAATATAATAAAGGTAATGAAAGGGCACAATCCTATGAAAGCTATAATATAGTCACAACACAAAGTGATACAGTATTCGGTGCACAGCAATTTTAGATTTGATTTTATATATTACATTAACTATAGATACTTGATCTGATGCAGAAAATACTCAAAAAAAAGTTTCCACAACCCATAAAGCTACAATTACCTTACACAAGTTACTGACATCCGCCATTATATGTTCAACGACATCAAAGCCAACAGCTCGTAAACACCTTTGTAATCTCTGGGAAAACAAAATATTAGATGGTTAGCTAATGATACTGTAAAGAAACAATGTCATTGACGAATGTGGAGTGCGCCAACTTGCACCACTTCAAATTCGCATTAACAGAGATAACTCACCTTCCAAACTGCATCTTTTCTGGCTGTGCCAACTAGACATGGATGATGAGAGCAGAATATAAGGCGTATGCAGGAACTAGGTGCAGCGGCAACGACACCAGATGAAATAACCAGCAAAGCCTTCACCAAAACCTCCACAGATGGAAGGTAAGCTACTTGAGCGTCCAATGAACTTTCTGTTTCACTACAATACATAGTTCATATTATTACATGGTCATCTGACCTCCAACAGAATATGGGTTCCAAAAGAAACTGACAATGGGAATTGTTACTGTCATAGAAATTGTACCTGGACTTTGCTAGAACTTTTTCGCCAACAACTGTGAGGTAATCTGAGTATTCAACTAGGAGAATTTCAAATAGTTTGGGAGAAGCAGACAAAATCCTCTTAGTACAACCATAAGCTGCTTTGCGAATGTCCCAACTCGAATAGCACAGAAATGTAAGGAGAAGCTGCATTGTCAACAGTCAACAGTCAATAGATCAATAATGAGAATGAGATTTATGTTACAACCTCAAGTACTTTACCTGCATGAGTGATTTCACATTAAGATTCTCGAAAACTCTGTAAAACAGGTAAGAACGAAGATCATTTAAAGAAAATAACGGGGATTGTGAGCATTGATAAAGATCAATCAATAGTATCAAACATTTGAAGAGACAAAAACCTATGAGGATGATCTAAAAAGAGCGCCTCAAGTAATTCAACACATGTTTCACAGTCCTCCACTGATAGTTTAGGAGCCTGCATAGCAATCACACCACAAATGTAAATGCAGGAAGAGTACTCCAAATAAAAAGTCCGCACCTATGCATTGTGTGTATGTGTACGTGTACATCCAAGTATGTTAATAGCATGTTGGATTACATATGCAGAAAACTGAAAATAAGTGAAATGAGTAAATAACAATACCATGGCTACAGGGACAACCGAAGGTTCATTCTGAGAAATCAAAGACCAGATCTTTTCCTTTGACACAGTTTCATCTTCACAGAATATATCAAAAAGTTATATTTCGATCAAACACTTCTAGTTGTCAATGTAAACAAGTAAAAAACAAACAATAAAGAGATAAAGGGTTCACGTAAGGACACCTGCTTTAATATCAGCAGCTGCAATTTTCACCACACTAAATAACGCATATATGCCATCCAATCGTTGGGCTGCTTTAGTATAACCAGTTTTTACTTGTTGAACAAGAGGCCCGAGTAGGGAAGACATCTGATGGAAGACGTGTCACAAAAGCTTTAGCCACAAGAAATAAGTTGTAAAGAATACGATAAAAGATAGAAAATTGTGTTAGGTTAGCTTCCTCACAGGTAAAACTGCATCGGCATTTCTGCATATGATTCGAAGGCATCTAAGATGACCTCTTCTTAGTGATTCCTTCTCCTTGAGCCCTGAGCTGATAAACGAAAGAAGTTCTGGCCCAATAGCATCTGTAGATCTTGCAACCCAAGAAGCTAGAGCAGTTAAACATGCAAGCTTTACCTCTTCATTTCCTGGAAATCAAAAAAGTTAATCATCTCTCTATCAAATCTAAGACATCATATGTCAACTATAACTGATCAATAGGGTTGGTAAAATGGGTTGGTAGGTAACCGGCTCAAAACAAGTAATACTCTGGATGAAGAGTGAAATCAGGTTGAATTAACCCCAAAAAAAAAAAAAAAAAAAAACAACTTTTAGTAACAGATTTGTATATTTTATAACTAAAAAGTACGTCAGATACAATAACAAGATTCAATTATTAAATAGTGTGTCAAATACAGCAACAAAATTTTATTATTCGAGTAATAATCTAAAATAAAAAGAATTAAAAGGTTGTATAAACTGAGTATACACTTGCACTCTAACAAAGCTTTTTCTTTTCTTTTTTTTTTTTTTTTTTTTTTTGCCTACTCTTAAGAGATAAGAGTGTAACAAAATTAACCCATTCAAAGGTAAATGGGACCAAATAGCCACACTGTTTAGATTTATCAATTAAGATCAGACACAAACACGAGTAGGGGACAAAGCCTAGGTCCAACGAAAAATAAAAACAGCATGAGGACCCACCATCATCCTTGTAAGTGGTCAAAAGAAGGCCACAAACAGACAGAGACAGGCTAGAAAGATATTTCCCTTCAGGACATTTGGATAATTCCTGCAGTGAATGTATCATGCCAACCCTCTGGTACGGAAAGGCGAGTCTTCCTTCAGAACCTCCAATTATAGATTTAACAGCATTGGCCATTGACTCAATAGCATCAGGATTGCTAGACTTTTGACTTAGATATCTGACAATATCCAAGGCAGCAAGTCTTCTTCCTTCATCAGCATGGCGAGCCTGTGATAGTACCACTGGCAGAATCTCGGCACTATACTTACTCAGATCCAGGTTAACATGTCTAAAAAGGACCCCGATTGCTTCCAAAACAAGCTCAGGATTCCTCTTTAACATTTTAACAGATGAAGGTATAACAACACCCTTGAAATCTTCATGTGACAGATGCAAAAACAATGAACGAAAAGCTTCACTCAAGGCTTTTGTTGGTTTATCCTTCGCGTTCAGAACTGCTTGAAGATACATATCAAGATATACCGGCTGTATGATGCAGTAAAGAGACAAGTAAGAAATTGCACTGAGCCATCCATGTAAACTTGACTACATGAATTAATAATGAATGTTTAAACTTGACTAAGAAATTGCACTGAGCCATCACAAGTAAAATCACAACTTTACCTTTAAAGGCCAAACAGGCAACCAAAAGTATAATTTTATTGCATAAAACATCCTAAATCAATTACTTTTAAAAAAAATAAAAAAAAACTAGATATTTACAGAAAATTAATAAATTTGTAATTATATTTGACACACTATTAGTAAGATGGCAAACAATTTAATCAAAAAGTGTGATGGTCATCAGATCAACCAGGACTGTACAAAAATTACTTGTTTTAACCTATTCCCCAATCCGCTGCCGGAGGCTCTTGTTGAGTTCAATATAACAACATTAGCTAGAATTTAATAAACCATGGCCTTATAAGATGAGTCTACTGGACAGAGATGCTTACCTTCCATTGTTCAAACAGCGACGGCTTTGAACTTGAAAAGTCCAGCATTACACATAGCATCTCTGGAGAAGTTTTGATAGAGATTCTTGCACTTTTCAATTCCTCCATGTACAAACCGAAAATGTCGGGTGACTGAAGCATTAACAAAAAAACAAAAAAATAAGAGACGTGATATTGGGTAAAATGGCGTCTATAATACTTCATGAAAGTAGTCAACCTCGAAAAACGAATGAATAAAACTTCTTCTACAAGCTCTACGCTCATGGGAAGATCCTTGCAAGCTAACTTGAAGAATAGAGGCTTGTGCTGCTGCAACTCTGCTAAATGCGTTTTTTGATACTGAGATAAATTGACTTTTACATAGAAGCAGACATGACCACGTCATAAGTCTATAACAGCCAACGTGAGACTGAACTTTCAACTGTTTTTCCATGGATTGCACAAGATTTGCAGCAAAAGTTTTCATAAATATAGCCTCCTTTAACGATTTCACGATCAAATCATCAACAGCTTTCCTTGAACCTCGGTCATCGTAAATATATAACGTCATGAAGATTAAATCCACCAGCTGCGATGCAGACTCGGCTGACATTTCTGCATAAATATTGATTATTGTTAAACACAATTAGAATAAGAGAATATAACGTAAATCAACTATCAGGCAAGGAGTTGAGACAAATCAAGCCAATGGACTACAACATGGTTGCATAGTTTAAAGTGTTTGCGAGCTTTAAAAACAATTCTCTTGCCCAAGTAAAGCAAATCCATAATGAGTCCGTGTATGTTAATACATAAAATAGAACTAAACATAAAAGTAAAACCCATAAGAAAACAGAAGATTCCTTTGATCCATGTAACCAAAACAATTATTTATATTCTCGAGGGATATTTCTAGAGCATATACATACATCGGGGTACAGAAATAAACAGAAAGGTAAATTTAATCAAATTTACATTGCATCTTTTATACAAATAACATACACATATTACACTTTAACCTACATTTTCAATAAATACAATTACTAAAGGTTCCTATTAACACGAAAGTATACATCAAAGTATCAAACCACAATATCTACGTTTCATAGACATCACTACATGCTAAGCAACTACATTCAAATCATATATCGTAAACGAATAAGACGATAACAATATAGCATCACAAACAAAATTTGGTACACTAGATGTAACATTTCAATTATAAAATATTAAACAAACTAAAATTGCATATACATTTCCTGAATTCCATTACACAATAACCCGACCAAAATCAGAAGTAAAATTAAGTGATTAACGTTTCAACAAAAACCTAAATATCAAACTCTACACTTCCTGTGTTCCACTAGATTAGAAGCAACTGCATTTACATCCTATATGATAAACCGATAGCTTGAATATTCGTTAACATATTATAAACCGTTAGCTTGATAGCAAAACAGCATAAAATCACAAAACAAAAATCAGTAAGCTAATATAAACATTTCAAGAACAACCTAAACTAACATCCACAATAAGAAACTGCATTCACGACTTCACGCCATGCATAATAATCCGATAACCGGATAATCTAAGAAAATAAACCATAACTCGACAACATAACAATACAACATCTCAAATAACAATTCAACAATAAACCTAAACTCCACTTCACGCTAAGCAACTAATTTCACATCATAGATCATAAACCAATAAGATAACATCACAAACAAACAAAAAAAAAACAGTAACTCTAAGTCGATAAAGTAACAAATTTAACACGACAAACGAAAATCAGTAACCTAAAGTCAACATTTCAATAATAAACCTTGAAATCATCATCTACATAAGCATCTACATTCACATCATATATCATTAAACCGATAACTCGATAACGTAACAATACAACATCACAATTCAAAAACGAAAATCAGTAAAATAAATCAGCATTTCAACTAAACTAACATCTACACAATAAGCAACTGCATTCGCATCATATATTATAAACAGATAACTCGATAAAATTTAACATAAACTGATAACTTGATAATCTAACAATATAAACCGATAATAAGAAGCAGAATCTGTTTCAAAAAAAAATAAGAAGCAGAATCAACACTTCAACAATAAGTTGCTGCATTCACATCATTATAACATCACAAACACAAATCAGTATTTAAATTAACATTCAACAAAAAACTAGGAGCTCGATAACACATCATAAACCGATAAGTCGGTAACATAAAATCATCACTTCAACAAAAAACCTAAACTAACATCAACAATGAGCAACTGCATTCACGTCGTATATCAATAAACCGATAACATAACAATACAACATCACAAACGAATATTAGTAAACAAAAAAACTAAAAATCATCATCTACATTCACAATATATATAAAAATAACATAAAAACCTAAATTCCACTAAACAATAAGCAACCGCATTCGCAAATAGTAAAACTAACATATTATAAAATAACAAAATATAACATCAAAGTCGAAAAACTAGTAAAATTAACATATTATAAACCGATAAGTCGATAACGTAACAATATAACATCACAAATAGTAGCAAAATTAAAATTTCAACAAACAGCCTAAATTCCAGTACAAACGATATCATGACTTAACATCTAAAATAAGCTACTGCATTCACATCATATTATATAAACTTATAACATCAAAGACGAAAAACTAGTAAAATTAACATATTATAAAATAAGCAACTGCATTCACATCAGATTATATAAACAACTGCATTCACAATAAGCAGCCGCATTCACGTCATTTATATAAACCGATAAAATAACAAACTATAACATCAAAGACGAAAAACTAGTAAAATTAACATATTATAAACCGATAAATCAATAACGTGAAATTATAGCATCGCAAACACAAATCAGTCTTCATTTAATATATTATAAACTGGTACGTCGATAACGTAACAACATATATGAATAGAACATCACAAATTGTAGCAAAATTAACATAAACCGATTAACAACTGCTATCGCGTGATATATGATAAACCGATAACTCAATAACATGACTTAACATCTAAAATAAGCAACTGCATTCACATCATATATTATAAACCGATAAAATAACAAAATATAACATCAAAGACGAAAAACTAGTAAAATTAACATATCATAAACCGATAAATCGATAACGTAAAATTATAACATCACAAATAGTAGCAAACTTAAAATTTCAACAAACAGCCTAAAAAATTCCAGTACAAACGAAACAACCGCTATCGCGCGATATATCATAAACCGATAACATCACCTAAAATCTAAAATAAGCAACTGCATTCACATCAGATTATATAAACCGATAAAATAACACTAAAAAACGAAGAAATTGAAGAAATAAACAACCTGAATGAAGCAAAACGGAAGGAATTTCGGATCGAAAGATCTGAATCCGGCGTTTGGTAGACGAGACCGGAACGGAAGATGCGAGTGATAGCCATGGCTCCATTGAGCTGATAAATTAGAGCCTAACTAACTAACTAACTAACTGATTATTAATAGTTAGTTATAACGGAAAAAAAGCGATGGATAGATGGATGGATGATGTTGTTTGTGTGTGTGTGTGTTGAGTGTGTGTGGATTTAGGGTTTTAGGGAAAGGCGATGAGAGAGTGAGTAAGCTATGACCAGACGCAATGCTGCACGGGGTATGTGAATATTTTTTACTTTTTATTTTTTTAGTTAAATTTATTTATTTGATTTTTATAGACGTGGAACATATACTTTTTGGGCTTTTTTGAACAGTTTGTTAGTTATTAATGGTTCAGGTTTAACAATGACATCCAATTGGATAATATGATCACTTTGAATTATCGTCTGAAGAGGTAAAAGTTTTAGGTGGGACTCGAACTTAAGACCTCCTTTAGCCAAACATCCCCTTCCCAAGAAACATTAAAGAAACCTTGGTGGCCAACTAAGCTACTGAGAAGATAGAGACAAATCGTGAAAGACTTAAGGCAGCTCAAGATCGATGGAAAAGTTGTGCTGAAAATAGAAAAAGGCCGATCGAGTTTGAAGTTGGAGACTTTGTTTGTTAAAAGTATTTCTATGGAAAGGAGTGTTTACGATTCAAAAACAAATGAAAGTTTGGTCCAAGATTTATGAGGCCTTTCAAAATTTTGGAGCGCGTTGGGGAGGTAGCTTACGTGCTATAGTTACCCGAAGACACGAGGGACATTCACAATATTTTTCTGTGGAAAACTAGAAGGGGGGTTGAATAGTTTACCGCTTTTTCGATTCTTATTTAGCTTAAATATCCTTTTAGAAACTTTACGTTTGCTTAAAGATATAAACACAACTTTATATGTTTGATTCTTTGAAAAGCTTTTCATGTGAATAACAATTCTAACTTTACTTGTTTCATACTTTGAAAAGCTTTGCTTGTGATGATCCTAACTTTGCTTGTTTTAGTTCTTTGAAAAGCTTTACATTTGTTTCAAGATATAAGTACAACTTTACTTGTTTTAATTCTTTTGGAAAGCTTTATATGTGATTAGCAATTATAACTAAAAGACAACATGTAATAAGCAAATATAAAGAAAGAAACGATCAAACCACAACACGATTGTGTATCGTGGTTCAGCTACAAGGACTCTTTTTCCTTGCCCTACATCCACGCCCCGAGTTTCCAACTCGAGAGTTATAAGCACTAATCAACAAGCTCCTTTCACCGGCGGAGAAAACCTTTACAACGTCGCTTACACTTTTACCGACACTAAGCTAGATGTCGAGTTCTTTTACAAGGGTACAACCACTCCCATTCGTCGCTTACACTTTTACCGACACTAAGCTAGATGTCGAGTTCTTTTCCAAGGGTACAACCACTCCCGTTAGTTCTTTTACAAGGGTACAACAACTCCCGACACACTATGTATTTTGAGGCCTAAAATACTAACCACTTACTTCTATATACATGACACACATGAAGTACAAACTATCAAAGCTTATACATGACCAAGCTATCAAGACTTGCAACTTTAGAGTTGAAGCTTGTAACTTTTTGAATGATCTTGTGAAGTCCCTTGCTACATAAGAGAATCACAAATCAAAAGGTTACTGAGTTAGTTGAGAGAGTATGTGAATATATGTCCTAAAAGGGTTAGCTAAAAATCAAGTTATGGCTTGGTATTTATAGCACACCATACTGCATGCTTGGCGGATCAGGCGGAACCCTCAGATGGGTTCCGCCCGTGTACCCCCAGGGTACCGCCGGGTCTGCAGTAGGTTTTTGCAATAACTCTTCAAACCAAACAAGGTCTTGTCTCATAACTCCTAGCAACCAAACAATGTCACATCACTTAATTCAAGTCAAACACAAAACTTGTAAGCAACATCAAAGCTAGTCAAACACATTTCTTTCCATAAATGCATAATCACAAACCTTGCCCTAAATGTGATGTGACCTTACTATATTAAGAAATAAATATGATGTGACAAGACTCATTTTAGTTTAAGAAGTAAAAACAATGTTTTGTTTAAAAGGAAATGTTAATCTTAGCTAAACTTCATACTTTGTCATTAACAAAACTTAGCAAAGATCGTAAAATATAAATAACGTTTTTAGGCGATATTTGTATTAACACAACTGTTTACTGTCACCGATTATTTCCAAAATGGTAACGCATCTCATATTTTCATTATTTTTACTAAAAGATTAAAGACTTTGAGGACAAACCATGTAATTTACATATAAATGAATAAAAATATGAAATAAACGACTGGCTTAAATTTTGTGGCTTATTTTAAGACTTTTGGGTTACATAAGTTTATTGTATAATAATAAATTTATACAAACCAACAAGTCTCGAACTAAGGCGGAAAATTGGAGTTTATGAAATATAAGTCCAAACACAAATAAGCTTTAAACAAACACCTAGGTTTGTTCATCTGTTCGGTTAACAGTTTGTTCGGTTTATTTTGTTCGGTTAATAAAAAATTATGGGGTAAAATCGAAATAAACGGAAGCAGCCTCTTTACCTTAGGTAGGGGTAAGGCTGTCTACGTCTCAACCTCCCCCATACATCGTGTAAGACGGTATTGGGACCCATAACCCGTGGAAGACGGTATTGGGAGTTACTTTACTTTACTTTACTTTGGTTAATAAAATTATGGGGTAAAATCGAAAACCAAAAATCGAAACCAAACCAAATAACCCGAATTACTTAATTTAAATTAATTATATTTTTAATAATATAAATTTTTAGTACGAAAAATTTCCAACTTAAAAATTGTATATTTATATATTATGAAAATGAGGTCTCACATTTCACACACACAACCCTAAACACACCCAACAACACCACCGTCGGCTCCCTCAAGTAGTTCTCTGATGTTCGATTATGGCCAACGCCTTAACTACTAAAGAAGCTCGTAAAGTTGGCGAAGGGCATTTTATTGTGATAAACAACAGACCGTGCAAGGTTGGTTTAGTTAATTTTTATTTAGAATATTTTATGCTATCATTTTATTATTAGGCTGGTTTAATTTTCTTATATTTCTACTTGTAATTGGGTTTCGGATGTTGAAGATGCTTCAACTAGGCACCCTCCAAATTGGCGTAGGTTTATTGCTCATGACATCTTTAATAAGAACAGGGATGTCTCTATTGATTTTACTCCTCGCCACAATTGTACTGTATGTAGTTTTTAATCAATAGCAACAAGTGAATTTTTATTTTTTATTTTTATGTAAAGTAATGGTATTTTTGTGTAGGTTCCTCGTGTTAACTTCAAGGTTGTTGGTATCCGTGGCCCAAGAACTGTATGTTATTTATATTTCTATTGCTTTTGTAAACTTTTTCTAAAAATGTTCAAATGATTTTTGACAATTGACAATTTATTTCAGGTTGTTTTGCTGAACCTAGGTGTTCGGGCTTTGTTTTTTGAAGTGACTAATCAGACTCATTTGGATCCGGTATACCATTCTTTATGCTTGCTTAGTTATACATTTTAACTCCAATTCATGGCATGCGGAGTTATGAAGTTTGATTCATCATGTTAATAATCCAAGTGCATATCAGGACTCGATTAGCAGCGGGGAGATACGTGGTTGTGACCGTGTTATCTGCCATGGGAGAGGAGCAGCTATGTGCCTTTAAGGCTATCAACCCAATAACTGCCTAAATTGCTTTATTATTCAGTGTCTGTTACATGATGTCACGATGATATAAAGATCATTAAATGTTGGTAATTTTTATTGATTTAACCTTATAATAGGGTGTGCATGAACAGTTGATCGTTACCTGAAGTTACTAACACGTATTCTTTGATTTTGTATTTCGCATAATATGATTGAGGAAGTCGGTGGTCTTTTTTTCTCAGTACGAAACGAATGAGTATCCCAACTGTGTAATTACTAATTTGAATCTTGGCATAAATGATGGATATTGCTTGCTGACATATGGAGTATCAATAAATGTTTGAAAATAACATATTAGTGAACTTAGGAATACTTCTTTTATGTTATGTTGTCGGTTGTTTATGTTTATCACGAAACCTAGCATCGATCTACTTGCAATCGTGCTCAAGCAATTATTAACCGGGACTTGCTATATAACTTTGATGCATAAAAAATCCACAATGTTAAAGTATTAATTGAATAAGATGATAAGTTTGAGTTGGTCAACTACCTTGAGTGTGTATTTAGTGCTGACATTTATGCTTTGAGAAGATACTACATTTCTTTTAGAAAGCAAACTGATTTGCATATGTTGTAAGTTAAAGTTGAAAACTCAAAAGATTTCTAACGTTTATTATTTAACATTTATAGTGGACGATAACAACCATGGATGCACAACCTCCTTTTTCATTTCAAAGACCAGGCGCAACACAACTTAATAACCATGGACATGCTGCACTAGATTGTGTATGGAAGAGAAATATCCTAAATTTACTAAACCACGGTAGATCACAATGGGACAGGAATTTATACCACTGAATTTTACTGCCTGCCTCCAGTATCCTCAGTTGGTGGTGCAGTTGGACACATATTTTCTTCATCTTCAAGGATGTCGTTAGATAATTACTTTTCGTCAATTACTTTTCACGAAAACCATTCAGAAAAGGCGCCTTTCATTTCTCAACCCTAAACAGTCTCTCTTTTTTCTTTTTCCCTAAACCAACTCCAATGGTTTCTTCTTCTTCTTCTTCTTCTTCTTCTTCTTCTTCTTCCACTTCTTTTCGGTTATTTTATTTATTTTTTTAATGTTGAAAACCCTAGATCTGGTGACAAAACCAGTGAGTTATGAACCGGAGTTTCTTAACGATGATGGTTTTTTGTGATGGTAAGCACCGTACAAAAGCAACTTCGATGGTAACCAGCGTACCAGAGACAATTCGTGAAAGACTTAAGACGACTAAAGATCAATTGAAAAGCCGTGTGATAATAGAAGTAGGCCGATCGAGTTTGAAGTGGGAGACTTTGTTTGTTAAAAGTCTTTCCATGGAAAGGAGTGTTACAATTCAAAAACAAAGGAAAGCTTAGTCGAAGATTTATAGGACCTTTCAAAATTTTGGAGCGCGTTGAGAGGTGGCTTACGTGCTAGAGTTACTCGAAGAAACGAGGGGCATTAACAATATTTTTCATGTGTTGTACTTAAAGAAATGTATGGCAGATGAAACTAGTGTAATTACTTTAGATGATGTTGAGATTGACCCGGAGTCGGAGGCTATTTTGAGAGAAAAAAAAAAAAAAAAAAAAAAAAAAAAAAAAAAAAAAAAAAAGACAAGACAACTCCTAAATATGATAATACCGTTGATTAAAGTCCAATTGGGGCACCGAAAGGGATCAAGTATAAGACAGGAACCCGAGGAAAAGATGAGGAATAAGCATCCTCTTTTATTTCAAGAATAAATTTCGAGGACGGAATGTTGTTTAAGGGTGGGAGAATTGTTACACCCGAAACCCGTAGAGGTATTATTATATTATATAAACGTCATAATTAAGTTACCATTACTAAAATTAAAAGCATCATATTGTGTTAGTATGTATTTTATATCAGATATATATGAAGTACTAATGATTAAGACTATACTATAGGTTTAACACATGTGGCTTTCATGCTCTCCCCATGCTATGTGTTTAGAATTTTATGGGCTATATATGAGTTAATCTCATGTATCTCACTATCACCTACATACTCATACCACAAATGGCTCAGGGAGATAAAAGTAAAGGTTACAACTTCTGGTTGACAATTACAAGTGAGAATGTTTCTCTCACTATGGATGGTAAAGTACCTCTCTATTATTGTTTGAGCTTGTTCGTAACTCCTGATATTTTGATTGTTATAACACCAAATTCTACTGCAAAGATTAGAAAAATAAGAGGGGGTGTATGGGTAAATAAAGAAAAAGTGACACTTGTGTGTGTGTGTCTGCATAAAGCAAACAATGTTCATTGCATCACCATCAAGCACACTATTGCAAACCATCATCTCGCCCGAAGGTAGACACACTAAACATGCACTAAAAACATAAACTTTCACACACACACTCAGTGTAAACACACACAAACAAACACACTGCCACTTTTTTATGTTTTTAAAATAATGAAAGCACACACTCAAAAACATACACAAAAACGGAAAACCACATACAAAAAATTGTTTTTGTTCTATTTCTGAATTATTTTTGAAGTACATTTTTACGTCATTAAACACTTTTATAATACTTCTTTTTTTCCCTCAATTTGTTGCTTTAATTTGAGTTGCTCTATTTTTCAGGTAAATCTAACTTTTTTTAATATTTATTTGTGTGTTTATTTTTCAGTTTGCTGCTGTGACTTGAGTTGCTCTACTTTTTAGGTAAATCTAACTCTTGTTTCTTATTTATTTATTTTTGTATTTTATGTTTATTTATGTGTTTTTATTTATTCATGTGAATTGTTTATTAAAATATTTTTTGTAAATTTGTGTAAATGGATTTAGAAAGTTATAAAATAGTTATGTTTTTATTTGGATGAGAATAGTTTAATATGCGTGTGATATTATTAGGAATATATTTTTATTTATTTATATGAATAGTGGATATTTTTGTAAATTTGTTTAAATGGATTTAGATTGTTAATTTAAATTAATTATATTTTTAATAATATATATTTTTAGTACAAAAAGTTTCCAACATAAAAAAATGTATATTTATATATTATGAAAATGAGGTCTCACATTTCACACACACAAACCTAAACACACCCAACAACACCACTGTCGGCTCCCTCAAGTAGCTCCCTGCTGTTCCATTATGGCCAACGCCTTAACTACAAAAGAAGCTCTTAAAATTGGCTAAGGGCATTTTATTGTGATAAACAACAAACCGTGCAAGGTTGATTTAGTTAATTTTTATTTAGAATATTTAATGCTATCATTTTGTTATTAGGCTGGTTTAATTTTCTTATATTTCTATTTCTACTTGTAATTGGGTTTCGGATGTTGAAGATGCTTCAACCAGGCACCGTCCAAATTGGCGTTGGTTTGTTGATCATGACATCTTTAATAGGAACATGCATGTCTCTATTGATTTTGCTCCTCATCATAATTGTACTGTAAGTAGTTTTTAATCAACAGCAACAAGTGAAGTTTTATTTTTTTATTTTTATGTAAAGTAATGGTATTTTTGTGCAGGTTCCTTGTGTAAACCGTGTTAACTTCAAGGTTGTTGGTATTTGTGGCCCAAGAATTGTATGTTATTTTTATTTCTATTGCTTTTGTAAACGTTTTCTAAAAATGTTCAAATGATTTTTGACAATTGACAATTTATTTCAGGTTGTTTTGTTGAACCTAGGTGTTCGGGCTTTGTTTTTTGAAGTGACTAACCAGACTCATTTGGATCGGGTATACCATTCTTTATCTTTGTTTAGTTATACATTTTAACTCCAATTTATGGCATGCAAGAGTTATGAAGTTTGATTCATCATGTTAATAATCCAAGTGCGTATCAGGACTCGATTAGCAGCGGGGAGATATGTGGTTGTGACCGTGTTATCTGCCATGGGAGAGGAGCAGCTATGTGCCTTTAAGGCTATCAACCCAATAACTGCCTAAATTAATTTATTATTCAGTGTCTCTTACATGATGCCACGATGATGTAAAGATCATTAAATGTTGGTAATTTTATATTGATTTAACCCTATAAGGGTGTGCATGAACAGCTGATCATTACCTAAGGTTACTAACACTTATTCTTTGATTTTATATTTCGTATAATATGATTGAGGAAGCCGGTGATCTTTTTTCTCCGTACAAAACAAATGAGTATCCCAACTGTGTAATTACTAATTTGAATCTTGGCGTAAATGATGGATATTGCTTGTTGACATATGGAGTATCAATAAATGGTTGAAAAGAACCTAGTAGTGAACCTAGGAATACTCCTTTTATGTTATGTGGTCGGCTATTTATGTTTATCATGAAACCTAGCATCGATCTACTTGCAATCGTGCTCAAACAATTATTAACCAGAACTTGCTATATAACTTTGATGCATAAAAATCCACAATGTTAAAGTACTTATTGAATAAGATAATAAGTTTGAGTTAGTCAACTACCTTGAGTGTGTATTTAGTACATAGTTGACATTTATGCTTTGAGAAGATACTACATTTCTTCTAGAAGACAAACTGAATTGCATATGTTCTAAGTTAAAGTTGAAAACTAAAAAGAATTCATATGTTTATTATGTGACATTTCTAGTGGACGATAACAACTATTGATGCACAACTTGCTTTGTCATTTCAAAGACCAGGCACAAGACAACTTAATAACCATGGACATGCTGCATTAGATCGTCCCCTATGGAAGAGAAATATCCTAAATTTACTAAACCAAAGTAGATCACAACCTTAAATGGTTTTTCTTTTTTCTTTTTCCCTAAACCAACTCCAATGGTTTCTTCTTCTTCTTCTTCTTTTCGTTTTTTATTTTATTTTCTTTAATGCTGAAAACCCTAGATTCGGTGACAAAACCAGTGAGTTATTGATGAGGCGAAAAATGAACCACTTTTAGGGGGTCATTTAAGCCCGGAATTGAATTTATTTGATCAAATATTACCCTAAATCGTTCCTTTTGTGATTTTAGGTAATTTGGGAGTGAAATCTGGAAAAGGAAGCAATTCGGACGTTTTTAGAGCATAAAAGTGAAGAAAACGCCAAAGACTTAATTTTCCATGCTGAGAACAGTACCTGACGGCGTCAAGAGGAAATACATGACGGCGTCAAGAGTAAAAGTGGTGACGACCCAGTGCAAACCTGACGGCGTCACAACAAGGGCGTCAAGACTAAATTTTGTGACGGCCTAAAAAAGGAGAATACATGACGGCGTCAGACCCAGATCTAGGCAGTCCAAGGAACTATTTGGCGGCGAGATGACGGCGTCAGACATTTGTTCTTGACGCCGTCACCTTCTAAACTCTATATATAGTTTTCTATTTTTCATTCATTAGAGAGGAACTTGTGTGGAGAAACCTAGGGCCGAACTTTGTAAACCCTAGGTCATATTTTACAATACTTTCAAGGGTTTTCACCCCTTGAATCCTTCCATATTCTATTGAGATAAGTCTTCTCTTAATTCAATCAATATGTCTATGTGTTGGTTGATTATATCTTGTGTTTGTCTTGATTTCAACATGCTAGGCTAGATCTATCTTGTGTTTGCTTAGATCTAATGAAACCTAGATGTTAATTATGTGTTGATTACTTGTTTATGGTTGTATTGGATAAATGATTTCAATGTTAGGTTTAAGAAAACTGGCAGATCTCCATTGTGTAACATGCTTGAACGTCTTAGAAAACATGAACCGATGTGTACTAGGTTTTATTGGTTGTATTTAATGCATGAGTAAATTCTAGTGATCCCATGTTAGGAGCTTCTTAGCCGGCTCGACATAGGAGTGAAGTAGGCGCTCATAGGATTGGGGAAGTAAGTACGCCACCCCATGAATGGTATTAAGGAATACAATCCGTCATCCACGCAACTATAACAAGTAATTAACGTGTAAAAGATATCTAGGGAGTAGTGAAATCTAAGTAAACACAATTCTCCAACATATTGCTCACAACTTTAGTTTAATTTAGTTTATTTTCATTTTTAGTATTTTATTTTGATTGCATTTTTAGTATTGGGTTAGTTGACTAGCAACTAATTCTGCCCAAATCCTTCAAACCCGAGATTTTTACTTGCTTTCTAAAAAATATAAAAAATACAAAAAAGAATCATCCATCATCTCTAGACCTAGTCTTTAGGTTTTCTAATCCTAGCGACACTATTCCTAGCTGAACGATCAATCCCCCGGTACTTGTTACTATACTATACTATACCGATCAGGTACACTGCCTGGTGGGGGTTGTAAGCTTCTCGAGATCCCTCGAGAGGTAAAGCCTGGTGCAATCCCTACGCTACCAAGTTTTTGGCGCCGCAGCCTGGGAAATAGTTATTATCTAGGTTAGAATCTCTTTTTATTAGGTCTACTTGCTAGATTCCTTTATAGTAAGATTTTATTTTTATTTTTAGGATCTCTTTAGTCTCTCTTATTTCTTCGTGTTTTTGTTCGTAACTCTTCACCACCCGACATCATGGACGATGGGAACATCTTTGAACCCGTCATCCCACCACAACAAAACCCACTACTAGAACCTCTTAGGCCCCGAACCTTAGGAGAGTATTCCCGACCTAGCCACCAAGGCTATCGAAACACCATTGAGCTCACCGAAGCCAATGTGACCCCATTGCGATACACCATCCGGTTGGTGCAAAACGGATGTGCATTCCATGGACTTCGTTCCGAAGATCCAAATCAACATCTCAAGGACTTCCTTAAAAATCGTAGATTCTATAGACCTTGATGTTACAACTAGAGAGTCAACCCGATTACGCCTATTCCAATTCTCTCTACGTGATCAAGCTAGTCAATGGCTTGAACGTTTACCCGCGGGATCCATCACCACATGGGATGATCTCACCACTCGTTTCCTTGCTCAATTTTTCCCACCGGGGAGAATACCAAGCTTAGAAATGATATCTTGATGTTCCAACAACGTCAAGGTGAAACTATTTATGAAGCATGGACTCGTTTCAAGGACTTACTCCAAAAAGTCCCTCATCATGGCATAGATCTTTGACTCCAAGTCCAAATCTTTTATGACCATATTGATCTCTCCACAAGGCGAGCCATTGACCAATCGGCCGGTGGTAAGCTACGTGATCTAAGTGCGGAACAATCATGGGAACTCATAGAAGATCTTGCTCTCTATGACAACGAACGTTGGAATAATCCCCGTGATTTAAACAAAACGGTCAAGGCAATATCTTTGCCTTTGAACAATTCTAGCACTCCCGATCGTAGGATCATGGAACTTGAGGACCAAGTCAAGTTTCTCATGAAATCTTACGAAGCTCCTAAGCCTTCAAGCCAAGTGAACAAAATCACTTCTTCATTCGAATTATGTAGTGGTCCCCATGACACTCGTGATTGTGTGGAACTCCCCGGAACAGCTTTTGCGGACTACGCATCCTCGCATTCCGACGAAGCGGGAGATAAGTGGTACACTTTCAAACCCGAGCCAAACCCTTACGGTGATTCCTACAACCCCTCTTGGAAAAATCACCCAAACCTTATGTGGAAACAAAATCAAGCCAATTCTTCAAATCCGCCTAATCGTTATCAACCAAACGGTCCACCCTCCAACCGTACTTTCAACAACAATCCTTCTAACAACTATGGTAGTACCAACAATCTTGAAGGATTGATGTCTAAGTTTATGGCATCTCAAGAAGCTCGCATAGCTAGGTTTGAAACCGAATTCAACCAACAACAAATGGAGATGACCAACAAGATAGACAACTTGTTGAAAGCCCTCAACAACCAAGCGTTAACTACACCTAGGAAGGACCTATGTAGCACCGAAACGGGAACGGCAAAGAGATACGGGAACGATACGGGAACGGGAAACGGCAAAAATAAAAAATTCTAGATACGGGAACGGCATAGATACGGCAATAAAAAATATAAAAAAATTACAAATATATTAAAGAAAATTCAAAATAGATATATGTTGATGTAAATTGTAAACTCTAAAAATACTACATCTTCCAAATGTAATTAATTATCAATAATCAAATCATTTTCAAATTCCGGTTCATCTAGTGAGAGATCGGCAAACTCCAAAAATAATATGTATGTCTGATACAATTACGTAAAGTATAAAAAAAATGTGTGTCCCCGTGGTAACTAAGCATGTACAAATCAATTCTATATTTTAATTAACATTATGATTATATTATGATTATCTGTACATTTATTAGAGTGAAGAGTAAACTTTTAAATAAACCTATATATATTAAATAATATTTAAAATAAAGAAAGAAAGGTCATAGGGACACAGTAACTCCTCTCGGGAACCAAAAATATGTCTTCACCTAATAAAGTGTACCTTTTATCACTTTAACTGTTTTCCTTTCATCTTCTTTGACGCACCAATGCACCATCTACTTCAACTCCGGCGTTAATGTCCGGCCAAATCTAAAACCGTTTTTCTCTTTTCATTCTTGTCAACTTTAAATCCAAGGTGATTCCTAACAAAAATCCAAGGTGGTTCCTAACATAAAACCCAAAAGAAACGGCTCGGAAACTTCTTGGAAATCCAGAAACGGCTAGGGATACGACGTGGAAATACAGAAACGGCTAGGGATACGTCGGGGAAACGTTTCGGAGGCGTTTCGGGGGCGTTTCCGTTCCCACCCCGTTCCCAAACGGGCACGCGGGCCTAACAGGCGTTTCGGTGCATCATAGGGAAGGACACTAGGGACACCAATAACGGAATCCAAATTAAGGACCCCTCATCATCCAAACATGTCCACTTTGTCAATGTTGTCACCATTAAGCCAAAAGATAAGGATATAGAAGAAAGTGACAAAGATGAAGTTGAAGTAGAAACCGAGACTATGGATGAAATTTGGGAAGTTGAGGTTAATAAGGGAGAGGAGTTAGAGGAAGTAGAGATTATAGAAAAGCACTTTGATAAGTTGCCTACCAAGGAAGAACGGGAATACCATAAGGATTTATTCGATGGCCCCGAGACACCATATATCCTTGGCACACCCCTTATCGAAATAGGAGACCCCTCTAACATCAACATACCATGCAACATCAGGCACATGCATATATGAAAAGCCTATATCGATCCTAGATCTCCTGTAAACATCATGACTAGGACTTATTACAATTGGGTGATGCAGAAGCAACTTGATTATAGGATGATGCCCAATAAGAATTTGATAAGTAATTTTGTAGGAAGAGTGAAGGGATTGCATGTGATTATAGGTAATTTCACTTATGAGATCGATTTTATGATAGTAGAAGACACTCGTCCGGTGATAGATGATTTCCTAAGCCAAGTAATATTCGGAAAACCATTTGTTGAGGCCACTAAGATGAGTTATGATTCGAATTTAGGGATAGTTAGGTTCAAGGGAGAGAATGATGAGATTGCCTACCAAATGCCCTACAAGATTGAGCAATACCGCCTTCTCTCTAACATAAAAAAGGAACACAAACAAGCGTCTTATTATAGGAATGATGAGGATAGACGTAGAGGAGTAGAGTATGTGAAGAATATGATGCTTGGTTTCTACAAAGAATGCTTGCAACTAGGTCCGGAATACAAAACTGGCTTAGAAGACGACCTAGAGAGTGGAACCAACGATGAAGTCACGTAGTAACCCATGACCTTGATTCTAGTTACAAGACTCGTAAATAAAGAAAAGCGCTTCTTGGGAGGCAACCCATGTTTTGTGTGATTTTTATTTTGTTTGTTTGTTATTTGCTTCCGTATGCATGCTTTATTTTTATTGTTGGTAGATCATGTTTCAAAACTAAAATAGTGGAAATACTTTACTTTGTTGTTTGGCCTAGTCTTAACTTCATCCAAAGGTATTTTTGCAAAAGATAAGTGTAAGGGGAAACCCCAAATATGTTTTTAAAGAAACAAACCGATCATGATTCTCCACAATATTAAGTGAACATGTATATTCGTACTTGTTAGAGTCAAATGCTTGTATCGAGTCATAATGATGTTTTGCAGGATTTTCCAGGAAGTAGGACCAAGTTTTTCCAGAAAATTTCCGGAAACTTAACATAAGAATTTCTGCATGTCACTTCTGACGGCGTCACGAGTTTACTCTTGACGGCGTCACGTGTAAAAATCTGGAAATTTTACCAGTTTTGTTTTTCTAACGGAGTCTTAAAGTTTTTGTTGAATTATTAGTTTTACAATCTCCAGGAAATCTGCAAACATCATTCCACAAGCATTATATCTTATCTTGTTTTATAGGTTTTATTAGCATATGTAGATTGCCGCCGATTTTATGCGAGGTTGCCTTGTCTGTTTTCTCAGGTTTAGCAGGTTATGTATGACAAGAAGATGATTTATTTTTCTGGAAGGGAAGCTTTGATTGTTCATTTTTTTGGAGGAAGATCTAACCTGACCACCTTATTATCCATACCGAGCGAATCAGGGGAGTATTTGATTTCATTCGTTTTACTTATTTCACTTTTACATTGGAGACAATGTTCATCTTAAGTGTAAGGGGAAGGTAAAATGATGATACCTTACAGATACACTTTTGCTTGAGTTTGTTTGTTTAATAGTAGATGTGTAATAAAACTATGAGAAATACTTGTTAGTGTAATTTTAGCGCCAAATTTAAATTTTTTCACAACATTTAAGAGTGAAACTTTAGCCATAGCAAGCTTCTCATGGATAGGAGATTGTATTACTAGCACATAACCATATCATTCAGAAAAATTTTCCACCCAAATATGTGAGGTTCGCCTTTAGATTTGATAGGAAAAGCATTTACTATTAGTGCTTATGAGTGTACCGGTAGCATTTAGATTCTAGAACTTGCGTTAGTGATGCATCCCGAGACCGCTAGTGAGACTACATTCGTGTAGTAGGATTTACTACATGATAAGAGGCATTAGGATCACCCTTGTGTTAAACCCGTATCATAATTACTTGACCATTTAAGTCATATTACTTGGCTAGTTAAGTCAACTAATTTTTCCCACACCTTAGCGTTGTACTCATTTTTAGTACAAGAAACCCCTAGTACACCCCTCCGAGCCTATCTTTTCGTTTCTAACTTTAAGCATTTTACTTAAAGGAAGAATTTGTTACACCCCACTTAAATGTACACCCAAATTGCCTTAGCCTTCCGTGTATGCACTCATCTTTAGTACATTATTGTTATTTGTTAAACCCTTAGTTAATTATCTAATTGATTACATGATAGCTAAGTCGAGTCATATCCTTGTACATATTGTTTTGGGACGATTGGGACTCATGGGTAAAATACTTATTTTATGGAGTAATGGGGAAGAACATAATATTATTACCCCCATATGTGCGTTAATCTTAAAAGTGCTCCAAGTGTTTTGATTTTCTTAATTCGATTCATTAGATTAGTTTATTGTAAAGTATGTAAAAATTCAAGTGTAAGGGGAATTTTCATTCCCTATGATGTATTATTTTGGATGGTAGGGTAAGAGTGTATGCAAAAAAAAAAAAAAAAAAAAAAAAAAAAAAAAAACATACGGACTACCATCCCTTTTCATTTTATGTTTTTGTTATTTTTCATTTATTAGCTTAAGTCTAGTCTAGTCTTGGCTTAGCAACGCCATATTGTACATGTAATTAACCAAGATTGTTAACTCGCCACCAGTAAATACTGCCTATATCTAACAAAACCATGTATTCCATATCCCTACACCTAACGTTACAACCCTTTAAAAAGACCTCTTTGATAGTTTATCCTAGGTGCTTACGCCATGTGGTGGAGGTTTGATCATTTCCCAAGCCTATGGTAATCTATTTTGCTATGACAGGTAGTGAGAGATATTTTCCGTTTCCATATTGTGATATTACTTTATTATACCCGAGAGATGTGAGTATCTAAACACTATTTGTGAGGTGCTAGTGTATGACCTCCGTGCTTGTCTTTGGTCTTTAGTGGAACAATTATTTGTTGTAATTACTTTTATATTAGTGTTAAATGACCCCTAACTTGTATATTGATTAGAATAAAAGCGCATTTGCTTGAGGACAAGTAAATCTCAATTGTAAGGGTATATGATGAGGCGAAAAATGAACCACTTTTAGGGGGTCATTTAAGCCCGAAATTGAATTTATTTGATCAAATATTACCCTAAATCGTTCCTTTTGTGATTTTAGGTACTTTGGGAGTGAAATCTGGAAAAGAAAGCAATTCGGACGTTTTTGGAGCATAAAAGTGAAGAAAAAGCCAAAGACTTAATTTTCCATGCTGAGAACAGTACCTGACGGCGTCAAGAGGAAATACATGACGGCGTCAAGAGTAAAAGTGGTGACGACCCAGTGCAAACCTGACGGCGTCACAACAAGGGCGTCAAGACTAAATTTTGTGACGGCTTGCATAAGGAGAATACATGACGGCATCAGACTTAGATCTAGGCAGTCCTAGGAACTACTTGGCGGCGAGATGACGGCGTCAGACATTTGTTCTTGACGCCGTCACCTTCTAAACTCTATATATAGTTTTCTATTTTTCATTCATTAGAGAGGAACTTGTGTGGAGAAACCTAGGGCCGAACTTTGTAAACCCTAGGTCATATTTTACAGTACTTTTAAGGGTTTTCACCCTTTGAATCCTTCCATGTTCTATTGAGATAAGTCTTCTCTTAATTCAATCAATATGTCTATGTGTTGGTTGATTATATCTTGTGCTTGTCTTGATTTCAACATGCTAGGCTAGATCTATCTTGTGTTTGCTTAGATCTAATGAAACCTAGATGTTAATTATGTGTTGATTACTTGTTTATGGTTGTATTGGATGAATGATTTCAATGTTAGGCTTAAGAAAACTGGCAGATCTCCATTGTGTAACATGCTTGAACGTCTTAGGAAACATGAACCGATGTGTACTAGGTTTTATTGGTTGTATTTAATGCATGAGTAAATTCTAGTGATCCCATATTAGGAGCTTCTTAGCCGGCTCGACATAGGAGTGAAGTAGGCGCTCATAGGATTGGGGAAGTAAGTACGCCACCCCATGAATGGTATTAAGGAATACAATCCGTCATCCACTCAACTATAACAAGTAATTAACGTGTAAAAGATATCTAGGTAGTAGTGAAATCTAAGTAAACACAATTCTCCCACATATTGCTCACAACTTTAGTTTAATTTAGTTTATTTTCATTTTTAGTATTTTATTTTGATTGCATTTTTAGTATTGGGTTAGTTGACTAGCAACTAATTCCGCTCAAATCCTTCAAACCCGAGATTTTTACTTGCTTTCTAAAAAATATAAAAAATACAAAAAAGAATCATCCATCATCTCTAGACCTAATCTTTAGGTTTTCTAATCCTAGCGACACTATTCCTAGCTGAACGATCAATCCCCCGGTACTTGTCACTATACTATACTACAACGATCAGGTACACTGCCTGGTGGGGGTTGTAAGCTTCTCGAGATCCCTCGAGAGGTAAAGCCTGGTGCAATCCCTACACTACCAGTTGTGAACCGGAGTTTCTTAACGATGATGGCTTTTTTGTGATGGAATTATCGTACAGAAACAACTCCGATGGTAACCACCGTACCAGAGATAATTCGTGAAAGACTTAAGACGACTCAAGATCGATTGAAAAGCTGTGTTGATAATAGAAGTAGGACGATCAAGTTTGAAGTGGGAGACTTTGTTTTTTAAAAGTCTTTCCGTGGAAAAGAGTGTTACGATTCAAAAACAAATGAAAGCTTTGTCTAAGGACCTTTCAAAATTTTGGAGCGCGTTGGGGAGGTAGCTTACGTGCTAGTTACCCAAATAAACGAGGGGCATTCACAATAATTTTCATGTGTCGTACTTAAAGAAATGTCTAGCGAATGAAACTAGTGTAATTACTTTAGATGATGTTTAGATTGACCCGGAGTTGACTTCACAAGAAGAACCGGAGGCCATTTTGGGAAAAAAGACAAGACAACTCTGAAATATGATAATACCGTTGATTAAAGTCCAATTGAGGCACCGAAAGGGATCACGTATAAGATGGGAACCCGAGGAAATATGAGGAATAAGCATCCTCATTTATTTCAAGAATAAATTTCAAGGGCGGAATGTCGTTTAAGGGTGGGAGAATTGTTACACCCGAAACCCGTTGAGGTATTATTATATTATATAAACGTTGTAATTAAGTTACCATTACTAAAATTAAAAGCATCATATTGTGTTAGTATGTATTTTGTATGAGATATATATGAAGTACTAATGATTAAGACTATACTATAGGTTTAACACATGTAGCTTTCATGCTCTCCCCATGCTATGTGTTTAGAATTTCATGGGCTATATATGAGTTAATCTCATGTATCTCACAATCACCTATATACTCATACTACAATGGCTCATGGAGATAAAAGTAAATGTTACAACTTCTGGTTGATAATTACAAGTGATAATGTTTCCCTCACTATTGATGGTAAAGTACCTCTTTATTGTTGTTTGAGCTTGTTCGTAACTCCTCTTATTATAAGTCTTATAGTACCAAAATCTACTGCAAAGATTAGATAAAGAAGAGGGGGTGTATGGGTAAATAAAGAAAGAGTGACACTTGTGTGTGTGTCTGCATAAAGCAAACACTGTTCATTGCATCACCACCAAGCACACTATTGCAAACCATCATGTCACCCGAAGGTACACACACTAAAAACATACACTAAACATGCAATAAAAACACACACTTTCATACACACTCGGTGTAAACACACATAAACAAACACACAGTCAATTTTTTTTTATGTTTTTTAAATAATGAAAACACACACTCAAAACCACGCACACAAAACTATTTTTATTCTATTTCTGACTTATGTTTTAAGTACTTTTTTACTTCATCAAACACTTTTGTTGTATTTTTTTTAGTTTGTTGCTGTGATTTGAGTTGCTCTACTTTTCAGGTAAATATAATTTTTTTAATGTTTATTTATTTGTTTACTTTTTAGTTTGTTGCTGTGATTTGAGTTGCTCTACTTTTCAAGTAAATCTAACTCTTGTTTTTTAATTTTTATTTATGTGTTTTTATTTATTTATGTGAATTATTTATTAAAATATTTTTTGTAAAATTTTTTAAATGAATTTAGAAAGTTATAAAATAGTTATGTTTTGATTTGGATGAGAATAGTTTATTTTGCGTGTGATATTAATAGGAATATGTTTTTATTTATTTAGGTGAATAGTGGATATTTTTGTAAATTTGTTTAAAAGGATTTAGAATGTTTATAAAATAGTTTCGTTAGGATGTTTTGATTTTTGAGTTTTGGATGAGAATAATAGTTTATTATGCGTGTTATTTATTAGTAGGATTTTTTTTTTGGGTGGGGTATCACACCCCAAAATCGGGTCCAGCGGAAGCATACATGTGGCTGGGGTGTAACTCAATTGGTATTATAACACAAGTTCAAAAATGGTTTTCACTTCAATCATTTAGAATAAAATAATTTAACCAAAAGTATTGAATTTACATTGTTAAAAGTAGTGTGGAAGTAGGCCCTTAAAATAATTTAAAACGGTCCCCAAATGAATAATCAGAGTCTTCTATGACCATGCCATGCCCTGCCAAAACCTCCAGTAGCGTGCCATTGGTTAAAACCTGAAAATACATGCTAAAGTGTCAACACGAGGTTGGTGAGTTCATAGAGTCTTGTGAAAAAGAATGTAATGCATAAGTATGAAGATTTCCCAGCAAAGGCATCGTAAATCCACTCAGTTACAAGCCCCGCCATAAAAGACTTGTAACCTGTGTGTTTACGACCCACTGCCAAATATGATTTGGTTTATGTAAACAAAAGTAATATGTGGACCAAGATTCAAAGATGAGTGTAGCAATGTCGCTATATAAAGGTAAGAGTGATAATGTAGCATAAATAGTTTATCGAACAAAGTTTCATAGCACCAGTTTAGAAAAGAATATTGATTGCACTAAGTTCAAGGCATCGAAAAGGTTTTCTAGCTATATGCAGGAGTTCACGCTCCCAAGTAATGTAGGTAATCAAACATACCCAAGAAATGTAGGTAATCAAACATACCTAAGAAATGTAGGTAATCAAACATACCCAAGAAATGTAGGTAATCAAACATACCCAAGAAATGTAGGTAATCAAACATACCTAAGAAATGTAGGTAATCAAACATACCTATGAATTGTAGTTACCGGTTCTTAACTTAGGCAATCTTAGGCAATCGGTAAATAGTTTAAATTTATGCACTCATGTCCATGAGTAAATAGCAAGTAGGTAGCAAGTGAATAGTATTGTACTCGGATAATCAAACAAGTATTTAGATAAAGCTGAAAATATTTGAGTAATCAACCATGTAAAGCGAGTAATGCGTTTAAGTAAAACGAGCATGTATTCTCCCCCAAAGAGTTTACAAAACAATTAAAAGAGTAGGGGCTATGACTCACAGTAATATAAGTAGTTAACGAGTACTTGTAAAAGTGTAAAACAAGTATTTTGAACATGTATATCCCCCAAAGAGTTGATAAAACAGTTAAATGAGAAAAGGAGGGGCTATGAAACTCACCGTAAGCAATAGTGATCAACAAGATGCAAGTAGAGTGACGGTAAACCGAGATGTCCTACTAGCAATTATAAAAATAATATGATGTGTCTTAGGATTATATAAGGGTAGATTGCAATGCAACATATTATTATTATATTAATTATGCAATTGTACATAGTGGTTTTAAAAAGTGTTAGGGACTAAATTTGATATGTTAGAAAAGTGTTACGCGCCCTAAGACATATCCTTGCCTTATGTTCAAGTTAACGTTATAATTGAATTCCAACAATTCTATAGTGGTTAATAAGCCACTATATATTAGTGCTCATGAATTATAAGTGATTATATTCTAAAATGGGTCCTGCCATTATAGAAGGTATAATAATAATGTGTGTATAAAATTTATATTCTTATAAATTTTTAGGTTATAAAAATGTTTATATTGGTGTCAACATTGTTGTAGTATTTGTATATGTCATAAAAATGTTTTTGGCCATTTAAAGTAAACTTTAACAAGTTATAATATTTTTTTTTGTTAGGTGCGGCTTTTGATAAAAAGCCGGTACTTGATATAAGAAATTCCGTTTCTCTTAAACCGTAAGATGTTATACTTCAAATTTTATATTTTCGGAAAGGTATGAATCTATACTAAACAGATTTGGAGGTCATATGGTCTCAAAAATTTCATAACTTAAGTGAAATCATCACTTTATCATTATATTTCAAGTCTGATCCGGGACAGCACTCAACAGTCCCACCATTTTTGCGATAAGTTTAGTTTCGTAACTCTTTTTAATGTGAGGTTTTCGCCTAAATTTAAGTTAAAATGTTACCTACAACTTTTATGTTCTAAGAAACAGAAGGTTTAGTACAAATGTTTAGAGCTTATGGCCATACAATTCTGGTGTTCATTTTCCGACAAGTCTTACCGTTTATTTTCTAATTAATTCATCGTTTATCGTCTTATGGCCCGCCACCTGGCAAATTGAAGCTAAGAGATAGACCTACAAGCCTGTAGTTTTACCCAAATCTCAAAGTATACTGATTTGGTGCAGAATTTTCATAAACAGTCCCTTGACAGAAATGATTTTTGCAAAAGTAGTCCCAATGATAGTTTTTGGTATTTTTAGCTATGTACAAGGCATAGATTTATATAATAATTATATGAAACATAAAAATTATTGAAAATGAAATGTACATCAGTAGAAAAATGAAAGGTTTGAGGTGTTTCCTTACAAAATAAAGTGGTACTCAAGAGAAGTCATTAGTAGATGTTGAAAATGTAGTCACCAACCAACAATTTTCTCTAGTTTTTGATCAATACAACCCCAATAAACTTGTAAACACCTCTTGAAAAACCCTTGTTTATCTTCTTTATAGAGATTCTTAAGCAAATGTGGTGAACCAAATCTTTACCCCATGTAACTAGGCCTTCATTTATAGTGTTGTTTCTTAGCTAGGATTAAAAATTGAATGTGTTTGTGTGTTGTATGGGTCACGGCAGCAGCATAGGGAGACAAGAGAGATGAAATTTTTCTTGATCTAAATCTCTAGGTGGTTTGCATGATAAAAGTGAGGAGCTAGTGGTTTTTGGTACTTATATGGATGGTTTGGAGTTGTTTAAGTGCCAAGTGTGATGCACACTTCATGAGAATTGGCCACCTAGAGGATTAGGTGGTTATGATGTAGTTTTGCTACATTAGTTTGGTTACGGGGTACCGTTTAGTGTATAGTTTGAGCGGTTTAGCGTATTTGGGTACCGATTTAATTAAAAATATATTTTTAATGGAACCAAAGTGAGAAAATAAAGTCATAAAAATTATAACATATAATTTTTGCAAACATTGAGTGTTTTGATAGGTATTGCTTTGTTGGTGCAAGTATTGATATAATAGTATACAAATAAAGGTTCAAAGTGTATAAACTTTCAAAATAAAATTTTGAATAACTTTTATAATTTTTGTGGCAATATAATTAGTATATAAAAATACTAGTGCCATAGTGGGAATTGTTTGGTGAGTTGATATTGTTTATTGATCATTTGTAATTATTTATTTATAATTACATATAAGTAATTAAAATAATATATAACTTATGAGTGGAATAGAATGCACATGATGAAGCGATGATATGTAGACTAACCCTAGTCTATGAAATATATATGAATGATTTCTCATGATCACGCGACTTAACCTTCTCGGTTACGCGAAATGATTACCTGTAAACTTAGTTTACGTGAAATGATGAATAGTGAAATGATGAATTGTGAATTGAATAATGATATGAAAATGACTTGAAATTGCGAATTGTGACATTCGCCCACCCAAAAAAGAATTCAGTCCCTGAATTCAGCTGGTGTTGGTCTCTGGAGTGGTATTGATGAAAAGATGTGGGTACTTGAGTCGCATATGGTCCTCTCGCTCCCAAGTAAACTAGGGATCTCTTCGAGAATTCCAGCGAACTTTCATGATAAAACTTGACTCCGTTTCATTGTTTTCTTGTATCGAGGAGTCCCCCTCATAAATGTTATGGAAAGTCTTTCCTAGAATGGTTGTTGATAAATGGAATCCAACTTATCGATTGAGTGAGGGATGAATTGTGTCAGTGTCTGTAGGATTTTTATAAAAGGAAATGTTTCTGAATTGGTAGTAATATTAGCTTGTAGGGTAATAGTATAAATAATAGAACAGTTTGTAGAGCGGTAATAAAATATCTTGTATGAAATTGTGTAATAGTCCTTATGATGGTAACAAAATAACTTGCAATGAAGTTGTGAAACAATTTGTATGACACTTGGAAGAAACATTTTTATAGGGTGGTAAAAATCTACTAATCCATCATTTAGAGAATGTAATTAAATTAGTTCATAACAGGGTAGTGGTATATGATTATGAAGTGGTTGAGACATGGTAGAAGGTAACGGTGAGTCAAATCATGTACACTTCCCAAGCGGTAAGTCAAATATTTGTGTAGAGTCTCTGTGATGTGATGGTTCAATTGGTTCTCTATATGATGAGAATGAAATTGATGATGATGAAATGCTAGTGGTGAGTTAGGAGATGATGGTGATAATGGTGAATGAAATACTACCCTCTTTCGCGCTATCTCGCGATGTCTTAGAGGTAAATTAGGAGTATGCACTATGGGACGGCCAATAGTGATATAAGTAGCTAACGGTGGTGGTACATGAGTAGTGAATGCCCTAATGTGGATTGCCATAGAATGAAATCTTGAGGTTGAGTTATAATTAGTTGACGTGGTTCTAAGCGGCGGTTCACGAGGTGATGAAGGTATGAATGTTTCTTGCAATGATTGAGTACGCACACATGAATGAAACCTTTAAAAATCCAGTAGAAATGCAACCCGGACATAATTTCAACATGCTAGGCTAGATTTATCTTGTGTTTGCTTAGATCTAATGAAACCTAGATGTTAATTATGTGTTGATTACTTGTTTATGGTTGTATTGGTTGAATGATTTCAATGTTAGGCATAAGAAAACTGGCAGATCTCCATTTGGTAACATGCTTGAACGTCTTAGGAAACATGAACCGATGTGTACTAGGTTTTATTGGTTGTATTTAATGCATGAATAAATTCTAATGATCCCATGTTAGGAGTTTCTTAGCCTGCTCGACATAGGAGTGAAGTAGGCACTCATAGGATCGGGGAAGTAAGTACGCCACCCCATGAATGGTATTAAGGAATACAATCCGTCATCCACACAACTATAACAAGTAATTAACGTGTAAAATATATCTAGTGAGTAGTGAAATCTAAGTAAACACATTTCTCCCACATATTGCTCACAACTTTAGTTTAATATAGTTTATTTTCATTTCTAGTATTTTATTTTGATTGCGTCTTTAGTATTGGGTTAGTTGACTAGAAACTAATTCCGCCCAAATCCTTCAAACCCGAGATTTTTACTTGCTTTCCTAAAGAATATAAAAATACAAAAAGAATCATCCCTCATCTTTAGACCTAGTCTTTAGGTTTTCTAATCCTAGCGACACTATTCCTAGCTGAACGATCAATCCCCTGGTACTTGTCATTATACTATACTACATCGATCAAGTACACTGCCTGGTGGGGGTTTTAAGCTTCTCAAGATCCCTTGAGAGGTAAAGTCTAGTGCGATTCCCACGTATCAAGTTTTGAGAAGCTTACAACCCCCACCAGGCAGTGTACCTGAATTGAACCGCTTTTGATCAACCCCCACCAATTAGTGCTTAAATGACCCCCTAAAAGTGGTTCATTTTTCGCCTCATCATGTAAGCCCAAGATATAGACAATTCATGTAATATTTGATCAAATAAACACATAATTAACATCTAGGTTTCATTAGATCTAAGCACTAATTGAGAGGTAAAGCCTGGTGCTTATGTGCTATTAAGATATGTCTTCTCTTAAATGAACCACTTTTAGGGGGTCATTTAAGCCCGGAATTGAATTTATTTGATCAAATATTACCCTAAATCGTTCCTTTTGTGATTTTAGGTACTTTGGGAGTGAAATCTGGAAAAGGAAGCAATTCAGACGTTTTTGGAGCATAAAAGTGAAGAAAACACCAAAGACTTAATTTTCCATGCTGGAAACAGTGTATGACGGCGTCAATGCCTACTTCACTCCTATGTCGAGCCGGCTAAGAAGCTCCTAACATGGGATCATTAGAATTTACTCATGCATTAAATACAACCAATAAAACCTAGTGCACATCGGTTCATGTTTCCTAAGACGTTCAAGCATGTTACCATTTGGAGATCTGCCAATTTTCTTAAGCCTAACATCGAAATCATTCATTCAATACAACCATAAACAAGTAATCAACACATAATCAACATCTAGGTTTCATTAGATCTAAGCAAACACAAGATAAATCTAGCCTAGCATGGTGGAATTAGGACAAGCACAAGATATAGACAACCAACACATAGACATATTGATTGAATTAGAAGAACACTTATCTCAATTACACATGTAAGGGTTCAAGGGCTGAAAACCCTTGAAAAACCTGTAAAAATCATATATGGTTCGGCCTTAGGGTTTCTCCAAACTTGTTCCTCTTTTATGAATGAAAATTAGAAAACTACATATAGGAAATTGAGGCTGACGGCGTCAAGACCAAATGGGTGACGCCGTCATCTCGCCGCCAAAAGAATTCTCGGACTGCCTTGATCTACTTCTGACGCCGTCATGTATTAACTTTTTCCAGGCCGTCACGTATTTTACTCTTGACGCTCTTCCTTGTGATGCCTTCATTTCTATACTGGGTCGTCATGAAATTTACTCTTGACGCCGTCAAATTGTTGCTCTTGACGCCGTCACCTACTGTTCCTAGCTTGGAAAATTAAGTCTTTGGCGTTTTCTTCACTTTTATGCTCCAAAAACGTCCGAATTGCTTCCTTTTCCAAATTTCACTTCCAAAGTACCTAAAATCACAAAAAGGAACGATTTAGGGCAATATTTGATCAAATAAATTCAATTCCGGGGCTTAAATGACCCCCTAAAAGTGATTCATTTTTCGCCTCATCATATACCCTTACACTTGAGATTTGCTTTTCCTCAAGCAAATGCGCTTTTATTCTAGTCAAAATACAAGTTAGGGGTCATTTAACACTAATATAAAAGTAATTACAACAAATAATCGTTCTACTAAAGACCAATACACAAGCACGGAGGTCATACACTAGCACCTCACAAATAGTGTTTAGATACTCACATCTCTCGGGTGTAATAAAGTATAAATTATAATATGGAAACGGAAGATATCTCTCACTACCTGTCATAGCAAAATAGATTACCATAGGCTTGGGAAAGGATCAAGCCTCCACCACATGGCGTAAGCACCTAGGATAAACTATCAAAGAGGTCTTTTAAAGGGTTGTAACGTTAGGTGTAGGGATATGAAATACACGATTTTGTTGGATAAAGGCAGTCCTTACTGGTGGCGAGTTAACAATCTTGGTTAATTACATGTACAATATGGCGTTGCTAAGCCAAGACTAGACTCGACTTAAGCTAATAAATGAAAAATAACAAAAACATAAAATGAACATAGAATAAAAAGGGATGGTAGTCCGTATATTTTTTCTCTTTTTTTTTTTTTTTTTGCATACACTCTTACCCTACCATCCAAAATAATACATCATAGGGAATGAACATTCCCCTTACACTTGAATTTTTACATACTTTACAATAAACTTATCTAATGACTCGAATTAAGAAAATCAAAACACTTGAAGCACTTTTAAGATTAACGTACGTATGGGGTAATAAATGATGTTCTTCCTCATTACTCCATAAATAAGTACTTTACCCATGAGTCCCAATCGTCCCAAAACAATATGTACAAGGATATGACTCGACTTAGCAACCCTGTAATCAATTAGATAGTTAACTTTGGGTTTAACAAATAACAATAATGCACTAAAGATGAGTGCATACACGGAAGGCTAAGGCGATTTGGGTGTACATTTAAGTGGGGTGCAACAAATTCTTCCTTTAAGTAAGATGCTTAAAGTTAGAAACGAAAAGATAGGCTCGGAGGGGTGTACTAGGGGTTTTGTGTACTAAAGATGAGTACAACGCTAAGGTGTGGGAAAAATTAATTGACTTAACTAGCCAAGTAATATGACTCAAATGGTCAAGTAATTATGATACGGGTTTAACACAAGGGTGATCCTAATGCCTCTTATCATGTAATAAATCCTACTACACGAATGTAGTCTCACTAGCGGTCTCGGGATGCATCACTAACGCAAGTTCTAGAATCTAAATGCTACCGGTACACTCATAAGCACTAATAGTAAATGCTTTTCCTATCAAATCTAAAGGCGAACCTCACAAATTTGGGTGGAAAATTTTTCTGAATGATACGGTTATGTGCTAGTCATACAATCTCCTATCCATGAGACGCTTGCTATGGCTAAAGTTTCACTCCTAAATGTTGTAAAAAATTTTAAATTTTTGCACTAACAAGTATTTCTCATAGTTTTATTACACATCTACTATTAAACAAACAAACTCAAGCGAAAGTGTATCTGTAAGGTATCATCATTTTACCCTCCCCTTACACTTAAGATGAACATTGTCCCCAATGTTCAAGTAAAGAATGTAAAAGTTAAATAAGTAAAACAAATGAAATCAAATACTCCCCTGATTCGCTCGGTATGGATAATAAGGTGGCCAGGTTAAATCTTCCTCCAAGAAAATGAACAATCAAAGCTTCCCTTCCAGAATATAAATCATCTTCTTGTCATACATAACCTGTAAATCCTGAGAAAACAAACAAGACAACCTCGCATAAAATCGGCGGCAATCTATATAAGTTACTAAATCCTAGAAAACAAAGTAAGATATAATACTTGTGGAATGAAGTTTGCAGATTTCCTGGAGATTATAAAACTTAATAATTCAACAAAAACCTTAAGACTCCGTTAGAAAAACAAAACTGGTAAAATTTCCAGGTTTTTACACGTGACGCCGTCAAGAGTAATCTCGTGACGCCGTCAGAAGTGACCTGCAGAAATTCTTGTGTTAAGTTTCTGGAAAATTTCTCGAAAAACTTGGTCCTACTTCCTGGGAAATCCTGCAAAACTTAATTACGACTCAATACAAGCATTTGACTCTAACAAATACGAATATACATGTCAATTTAATATTGTGGAGAATCATGATTGGTTTGTTTCTTAAATACATATTTGGGGTTTCCCCTTACACTTATCTTTTGCAAAAATACTTTTAGGTGGAGTTAAGACTAGGCCAAAACAACAAAGTAAAGTATTTCCGCTATTTAGTTTAGAAACATGATCTACCAACAATAAAAATAAAACATGCATACGGAAGCAGATAACAAACAAACAAACAAAATAAAATCACACAAAGCATGGGTTGCCTCCCAAGAAGCGCTTTTCTTTATTTACGAATCTTGTAGCTAGACTCAAGGTCATGGGTTACTACGTGACCTCATCCCTTGAGATGATGTACCCCATGTAGTTGTGATCATTACTATTGTGGTGGTAGAACCTCAACCTGTAAATACTTGCAATCACCTCTCTACCTACTTTACTTCTCAGGTTAGCCATCCCCTCTTGGTTCATGCTCTCAATTGTGAAAGGCCCATACCACCAAGGACTTGGTTTATCGGGTGGTATTGTTGTTTCCAAGTGTCTTAAGAGTACCAAGTTCCCTTCCTCAAAAGGTACATGACTTTCTGCTGGTTGAGTATGTTCGAATTCGACCTGAACCTTATTGTTTTTGCTTCTTTCATATTTAGCCTCCTTGTAGCTTTTGATTCTTGCCTCCCATGCAAGAATTTTATTCTGAACACGAATGAGTGTCGTGTCAATGTTGTTTTTGAGCTTTCTCCAACTCGAATTCTCATGCCCACTTCGCGGAGTCATGGGGAAGCTAATCTTTCTTTTTCCAGATTTAAGCTCAATTTTCCCGCTTTCATACTTAATGATAGCCCTAGCGGTGGCGAGGAATGGTGCCCCAAGGATTATTGGCATGCATCCATCTCCCTTATCATCGATGATCATAAAATCAACGGGGTACATGAATCCTGCGACATTAACTAATACATCTTCTGTGATTCCTAGGGGGTATACGTACGAGTGTCCAGCGAGGGACAACCTAACACGAGTAGGGGCTGGCATTTTTGACGTAAGTTGGATGTAAATAGTTAGGGGCATAAGTTTTACTTCCTATCCTTGGTCGGCGAAAGTACTAAGATATTTCAAATCCCCGATGCTAGTTGGTATCTCAAAGTTCCCACACGCTATCTGCTTAGTAGCCACTTTTTGTACCAATAGCCTCTCGAATATTGACCCCCCAGGTAACGTATCATACTCATCTTTTCCCTTTTCCTCTTTCTCAGAACCCTGTTTGGAAGGTTGGTTACGCCCGTCACCCTTAATCCAATTTGTTATGGTGTTTTCGTTTATATCATGTTTCAGGTAGTGACTCAAGGCTTGGGATTTTGGTGGCTTATCTAAGGTCGTTTAGTAGAGGCTTCTACATTCTCGTCATCCTTGTGGACAATTGTGATGGAATTAACAAATTGGGTAGTGGAGGTGACGCTTTCCTTCCTTAGTAGCATTCTCTCGGGAGTTCTATGGTTGGCATACTCCTCCAATAGACTCATCATCTCATTCATTTTCTCTTGCATCTCCTCTTTTTGCTTATAAACTGCTTCCTCGAATCTAGCAAGCCGATCTGAATGAGTTGCCATATATTCTCTCATCCTAGCTTCAAACTCTGAGCTAAGCTCCTCGAGAGGGGAATAAGGTGGGGCATAGTTTTGAAAAGTCTTGACATTTTCTCTAGAGAGTGACTCTGATAATGGTGTTGGAGTCGGTTTCGAGACAGAATTGACAGTAGCCCGTCTAGGACTTAAAGGTCTCCTTTGCCTTTCCTCAAAATAGTCAACTTTTTCCTCGAGTTTGCATAGGAGTTCATCGGGGATTTCGGTGGTTCCTCCAGATGTTGAGACTGCATTGATGGCCGCTTTTATTGTATGATTAAACTCCCACATCTCTTGATTATCGGCGGCGAGCTCCTCAATAATTGCCCAGGACTTCTCGGCGTTCTTATCACGCAGTTTACCTCCCGCGGCCCTATCGATTGTGCGTTTAGTGTGATAGTCAACATGGTCGTAGAAAATCTGAACTAATAACCAAAGGTTTATACCGTGATGAGGGACCTTATGGAGGAGATCCTTAAAACGGGCCCATGCTTCGTAGAAAGTTTCACCCTGATGTTGTTCAAACATCAAAATGTCATTTCTAAGCATTGCAGTCTTCCCCGGTGGGAAGAATTGAGTAAGGAAGCGATTGGTGAGATTATCCCATGTGGTGATGGATCCCGCGGGTAGACACTCAAGCCATTGACTAGCTTGATCCCGTAGAGAGAATTGGAATAGGCGTAATCGGGTTTTCTCTCTAGTTTCAACATCTAGGTCTATGGAATCTACGATTTTTAGGAAGTCCTTAAGATGTTGGTTTGGATCTTCGGAACGAAGTCCATAGAATGCACATCCGCTTTGCGCCAACCGGATGGTGTCGGATCGCAAGGGGGTCACATTGGCTCCGGTGAGCTCAATGGTGTTTCGGTAGCCTTGGTGGCTAGGTCGGGAATACTCTCCTAGGGTTCGGGGCCTAAGAGGTTCTAGTGGTGGGTTTTGTTGTGGTGGGATGACGGGTTCAAAGATGTTCCCATCGTCCATGATGTCGGGTGGTGAAAAGTTACGAACAAAAACACAAAGAAATAAGATAGACTAAAGAAAACCTAAAAATAAAAATAAAAATAAAATCTTACTACAAAGGAATCTAGCAAGTAGACCTAATAAAAAGAGATTCTAACCTAGACAATAACTATTCCCCGGGCTGCGGCGCCAAAAACTTGATGCGTAGGGATTGCACCAGGCTTTACCTCTCGAGGGATCTCGAGAAGCTTACAACCCCCACCAGGCAATGTACCTGATCGTTGTAGTATAGTATAGTGACAAGTACCGGGGGATTGATCGTTCAGCTAGGAATAGTGTCACTAGAATTAGAAAACCTAAATACTAGTTCTAGAGATGAGGGATGATTATTTTTGTATTTTTATATTTTTTTAGAAAGCAAGTAAATATCTCGGGTTTGAAGGATTTGGGCGGAATTAGTTGCTAATCAACTAACCCAATACTAAAGATGCAATCAAAATAAAATACTAGAAATGAAAATGAAACTAAATTAAACTAAGGTTGTGAGCAATAAGTGGAGAAATGTGTTTACTTAGATTTCACTACTCCCTAGATATCTTTTACACATTAATTACTTGTTATAGTTGCGTGAATGACGGATTGTATTCCTTAATACCATTCATGGGGTGGCGCACTTAACTCCCCAATCCTATGAGTGCCTACTTCACTCCTATGTCGAGTCGGCTAAGAAGCTCCTAACATGGGATCATTAGAATTTACTCAGGCATTAAATACAACCAATAAAACCTAGTGCACATCGGTTCATGTTTCCTAAGACGTTCAAGCATGTTACCATTTGGAGATCTGCCAGTTTTCTTAAGCCTAACATCGAAATCATTCATCCAATACAACCATAAACAAGTAATCAACACATAATCAACATCTAGGTTTCATTAGATCTAAGCAAACACAAGATAAATCTAGCCTAGCATGGTGGAATTAAGAAAAGCACAAGATATAGACAACCAACACATAGACATATTGATTGAATTAGAAGAACACTTATCTCAATTACACATGTAACGGTTCAAGGGCTGCAAACCCTTGAAAAACCTGTAAAAATCGTATATGGTTCGGCCTTAGGGTTTCTCCAAACTTGTTCCTATTTTATGAATGAAAATTAGAAAACTATATATAGGAAATTGAGGCTGACGGCGTCAAGACCAAATGGGTGACGCCATCATCTCGCCGCTAAAAGAATTCTCGGACTGCCTTGATCTACTTTTGACGCCGTCATGTATTAACTTTTTCCAGGCCGTCACGTATTTTACTCTTGACGCACTTCCTTGTGACGCCTTCATTTCTGTACTGGGTCGTCATGAAATTTACTCTTGACGCCGTCAAATTGTTGCTCTTGACGCCGTCACCTACTGTTCCCAGCTTGGAAAATTAAGTCTTTGGCGTTTTCTTCACTTTTATGCTCCAAAAACGTCCGAATTGCTTCCTTTTCCAGATTTCACTTCCAAAGTACCTAAAATCACAAAAGGAACGATTTAGGGCAATATTTGATCAAATAAATTCAATTCCGGACTTAAATGACCCCCTAAAAGTGGTTCATTTTTCGCCTTATCAATTTGTAAGGTTCAATAATGGTATAAAAGTTTTTTTTGTTATACCACACAAATTTTGAGCTTATCAAAACGCCATCGTATAAACTCATAAGCTCAACCATATAAGCTTACCCAAACACTTCATCGAGCTTATTTTACTTATATAAGCTAATAAACTCATAAACACCAATATTTATTGAGTGCTTGTTTAAGCTTATTTGTGTGTTTACAAGCTTAACTCTTTTCCTCTTATGTTTTGTAATTCTTTGGCTTATTAGGAAATTTATGTGTTTATATAAATTATTATGTCATAATACGCCTACATAAGCACGTAGGTGTCAACATAAACTGAAAAAGTTGGGCTTATGAAATATAAGCCAGAAACAAGGTAAGCTCATAAACCCAAAAATAATCTTAAACAAACAACATATGATGTTCCATGACTGTTTTGTCAATTTTTACTTTGACTTATATTTTGTATTTCCTGTTTAAATTCGATTTATGTCACTAGATTAGAGGTTGGTAGAGATCAAGATATTTGGTGTTTGTTCTATTATATGTGTAATGTGTGTTTTGAGTTGGTTGCTTTTGGGATTTGTTGGGATCATACTTTTGTATTTTAGTCAAGTCTCGGTCATTACCTTTTGTAATAGGTTGCCTAGTTATTTATTCTACTTAGTTTATGTTATAAGGCTTATGAATGTAAGACCAATGGGCCTTAAAGCCCACGTCCTAAAGAAAGGAGGGAGGAAGGGAGTGTTGCCCTACTCCTCCTCCTATAAATACTAAGCTTATGTAACACTTTTACTTGTTGGTTATTTGAATATCTTAGTGAAACTCTTGTTCTTACTTTTCTCTCATTTCTTATAATCAACCAATCTCTTTTCTCATCTCATTTATATCAATATCATACTTGTGTTTACAAAATGGTGACCTAACAAGTGGTATCATTCGCCTAGGGATAATATAGGTTGATTTAGGTTGATTTGGTAGAAAAAACTAGCTTTTTAAAGCAATTTTTTGTCAAATTTTCGGTACTGTTCATCGAAGGTTATCGAGTTAGAATTTTTAGTTAATTCTATCGAGTTTGGTATAATACTTAGCGAGTTAGGATTTTCTGATCTTATCGACTTAGGATCAATTCCTATCGAGTTAGGAATTGTTCAGATTTCTATCGAGTTTGGACTTTCATCTTACCGAGTTAGGTTGCTAAACTTAGCGAGTTAGAACATAAAATTGGCGAGTTAGCCTGATTCCCTTATCGTTTATCGAGTAAGGTTCTTTGTGGCAACCTTCTAGGGGAAACTCTGCTCAAATTTCTTCTACTTACCGAGTTTGACATATTCTCAAAACTTATCGAGTTTGGAACATCTCAAAACCTATCGAGTTTGACTGATTCTCTGAGCTTACCGAGTTTGAAATTTTTCCGAGTTTGAATACATATGTTCTTACCGAGTTTGCAATTTTGAACATATCGAGTTTGATAAATTCCGAGTATGATCATCTCTCAGTTCTTACCGAGTTTGAAGGCTTTGCAAAACATATCGAGTTAGGAAAATTGCATTCTTACCGAGTTTGCATTTCTAAACAACCTTATTTATCTTTATCGATCCAAGTTTTAACATAATCACTTACCTAAGTTTTTCCTTCTTATCTTTCTCTTCTTGATTTCAAAAAAAAAAAAAAAAAAAAGTTTTTTGGCGGGAAATTTTGAGTAAAATTTATTTTCTACAGTACACTAAACGTTCAATTTTTACGCGAAATTTAAATTTTGGTATAAAGTTGAAAATTTTGGCCCAAAATTCAAATTTTTAGGCCAAAATTCAAATTTTTTCGGTGAAATTTGGCGGCAATATTTTTGAAACTCAAATTTTTCTTGCAACCTTATTATTGCATTTCATAGTGATTTTCAAATTTTGGGAGAGAAAATTTTTTCAAATTTATTTTGGAGGGAAAACCAGAAATCACTATTTCGACCTTGCGTGTGACATTTTGCTTGATTTTTTCGATTACATCGCAACAATCAAGGGGGAGAGCAATGTCATTTACAATGTCTCAATCACTTTCTTCCAACTACCTTCCTCACCAATATTCTCATCTGCAACAGTATCATCAACAACAAAGTCACAGCTCCCTCATTGATGATGTTCTGCTATTTGGCAATGAATCAAGGCCTCCAATGTTGCTACCAGGAACGTATACTGTTTGGAAATGGAGATTTTTACAATGGCTCACAAATCGTCTTGCTGCAGATCTCATGCTTAAATCCATTCAAGATGGTCCATACAAAATGATATTTCTTGCTGACTCAACAGGGATTATCAGAATACAAACTGATGAAGATTTGAATGCAACTGAACTTGCTCAGTACGATGCTGACCAACAGGCTGTATGGTTCATAACAGTGGCACTTCCCAACTCAATTTACATGTATATGGACTTTCAAGCTAATGCTTATGAAATGTGGTAATATCTTGAAGCTATGCATCGTACAGAAGAACTTCATCACTTCAGAATGAAGCAAATTCTTGAATCTTGCTTAAGCATGAATCCACTGAAGACCATTCTCCCTGCTCCACCAACTCCAGCTGTTGACCATGGATCCTTAATTCACACTCCAAATGGTCTCTTCTTCAATCCTCCGAATGCACCTGAGCCTTTCTTCATTCCACAGTACCATCCTGCAACACTACATAATAATGTGCAATCTCTTCTGCAAAATCTAGTGAAGCTTAGTCAAGTATCTTCTAAGAAAGGCAATGGCGATATGACTTCAACTTCTGAATTCTTAAACACAAGTATGATATTGATAGAAATGAGATGAGAAAAGAGATTGGTTAATTATAAGAAATGAGAGAAAAGTAAGAACAAGAGTTTCACTAAGATATTCAAATAACCAACAAGTAAAAGTGTTACATAAGCTTAGTATTTATAGGAGGAGGAGTAGGGCAACACTCCCTTCCTCCCTCCTTTCTTTAGGACGTGGGCTTTAAGGCCCATTGGTCTTACATTCATAAGCCTTATAACATAAACTAAGTAGAATAAATAACTAGGCAACCTATTACAAAAGGTAATGACCGAGACTTGACTAAAATACAAAAGTATGATCCCAACAATCTCCCCCTAAGGGTCGGTCATCACGGTTGCTTGACGTCTTCATCTTTGTCATTGACTTGTGACAGGTAAAACTCTAGACGTCTTCAAAATGGTTGAATGATAATGAATGTACTTTGCTCTTTGTCTTTGTTCTTTGGTGATGATGTAGTGATTGTGTCACGAAGTAGTCTGCCTTTCGTCACTCCTGCGTCTTTGGTGGTTGTCCGCCATTCTTCATCTTTTTGCATTTTTCTTTGTTTCTTTCACTCAAATCTTGAAGCTTGGATAAGTTTCAAGGTTGATATAGTGATTTGAAGCTTAGTTTTTGCATAAAGTTGTGATTTTTAAGGTTTTTTTTAAGGTTTTATAGCTTCTTTGATATTGGAAAACTAGTTTTTGGTAGCAAAATCTTCAATAGTTAGTGTTTTCTAAGTATTGGTGAAGTTATTTGATCAAAAGTACCTTATTTCTAAGCATTTTTTCTTCAAAAATTTGAGAATTTTCAAGTTTCTGACCTGTTTACGCGTAACATACGTGAACAGTACGATTCAAAAGCTGTCAATAGTACTTTTTGTCCTTTCAACGAGTAACTTTTGGCCTAAAACCTTTTTCTTACGAGTAACTAAGGTCAAAACCCTGTTCTTACGAGTAACTTGAAAGTCTACGCCTTAATCCTACGCATTAGTCTGATTCCTACGAGTAAGATCCTACGCTGAAGTTACTTCCTACGCATAAGGTGTCCTTTCTACGCATAAGATCTATCCTACGCCTAAGAGTTATTCTTACGCGTAAGTTTCAGTATCTACGCTTAACTTTCAACAAAGGTCTTCTCCTTGTGTTACGGTGACTCAGTACTTCCCTAGCTTGGATAAGTTAGTGGAATACTTCGACTTCGGATATCTTTCAAGCTTGGATAAGTTTGGAAGATTTGTTTGGTTGTTTTAACCTTACGCATAAGTCCAAACTTACGCATAAGCCAAAGCTTACGCGTAAAGAGAAAACTTACGCATAAACTTATTGTTTACGCCTAAACTACTCTTTACGCTTAACCTAAAAGTTTACGCGTAAGATTGTTGTTACGCGTAAGAATTCAACTTACTCCAAGGATTTTGGACTTGATCAAAGGAACGTGCATTTCAATCTTCTACAAAGATCCATTTCTACACAAGTGTTCAAAGATGTCTCAACCACCACATTACTACTTCTCAAATCCTCAGCAACAACATCAGCAGTATCAGCAACAACAATACCATCAGCAACAATCATATCAACAACCTTCTCAGTCACACTTTCAACAACAACCGTTTAATCAACAACCACAATATCTCATGATGCAACAACATCAAATCATTCCTCAACAACAACCATATCAAATGTCCCAACAAAACACTCAGTTTTCCTCCAAACAACCTCACTGGTTTGACAGAATGTGTGAAGTTATTACAACTCAACAATCCCGACATGAGGCAGGATCACTTGAAACACCTCCAATGCTAACACCTGGGAACTATGTTCAATGGTCAAGTCGATTCTTACGATTTCTTGAACTAAAGAAACCTCATGGGAAATTCTTGAAGCAAGTGATACTTGAAGGACCATTTGAGTGGCCAACAAGATTTGAAATTGGTGATCCAAATGCTGATCCTCCACGTCCTCCTGGTGATAGACCTTTTCCAGAATCTGCACTCACAGAAGAACAGAAATTACATCGTGAAGCTGATGAGTACTCAATGGCTTATATACTTCAAGGAATACCTAATCCAATTTATCGAAGTGTCGATGCTCAGAAAACAGCCAAAGCTATGTGGGAACATGTTCATCTCCTTATGGAAGGCACTCAATTGAACAAAGATGATATGGAATCCAAACTCTACATGGAATACACAGACATCACAATTGAACCAGGAGAGTCACTTGAATCCTACTATCATCGTTTCACAAATGTGGTCAATGATCTGGAACGTTACAAAATCACAGTACCAAGGATAGCAGTGAACTCCAAATTCGTCGGTAGTCTTGGTCCAGATTGGCGTAAATATGTGACATTTGTTCGTCAAACCAAAAATCTTCATGATGCTCCATATGGTTTGTTGTATGATTTTCTGAAACACCATGAACCTGAAGTTGAAAAAGATCGAGCTCTACGAGGAGGATACACACCAACACCAACACCAAATTCTTTGGCTCTCGTAGCTCAATCTCCCTATGCTCCACCACCAATGTCAAATCATGCATATGCTCAAGAGCAGAACTACTTCAGTTATCCACAGTCTTCTACCTCGAACCAAATGGTCCCTTATGATTCATCTCCACCAAATGCTTCTACTCAACTTGTTCCATTAAACAACAATGATGCAGTGTATTACTCAAATTCCAATGACAATGACGATGATGACTTTAACACGTTGAATCAGGGACTTGCTCTTATTGCTCGTGCTTTTAGCAAATTCTCCAACAAAACAAACAACCGTCAACGTTCATCTTCTAACACAAGGAATCAAGCTGTTGTCAATGATGGAAGAGTGGAAATTCAGAATCGTAGCTATGGTCGATCTGGTTCAGGAAGTTCTTCAGGAAACTTTGGGAATGGTCAGAGGTTTAGTAACAATGGGGGGGGGGGGGGGTTCAGGAACAACTTAGGGTCTTCTCAGCAAAGGTCTGAACCAGTTGCAACTAAGAACTCCAACTCAGGGAATGCAGTATGGTGCTATAATTGTAATGAACAAGGTCATATAGCGACAGCATGTCCCAAACCGAGAACTCGGGGCAGTAAGTTTCACAAGCAGGCATTACTCATGGCTCTTCAAGATGAAAAAGATGGACATTTCCCTGAACAGGATAACAACTTCATGGCAAATGTGTACAATGATGATGACATGGAAGATCTGGAAGCCAATGCAGCTGTGATGCTTATGGCCAACATGCAGGAACTTCAGTTAATGATTCAGGTCCAGTGTATGACACTGACGGCTTGTCTCAGGTACATGACCAAAAAGCATGCCTAATACATGAAATAGCCTCACCCTATGCTTCTGAATCAGATATGGCGCAAGTTGTTCCATCTACATCATCTTCATCTTCTCAAACAGATGAACAAATAAGCACAGTTGTCATATTTGATGATGACACAGTTGTTTTTGATGATCCTATTGAGAATGATAAACATGATCATATAGAACAACATGAACCATCATTTGATCCAGACCCTGACCTAATATTGTTATCTAAACAACTGGATGCACAACAATTGCAAATCATAAAATGCAACGAGAAAAACAAAGTTTTAAAAGAACAAAATGCGACACTTGCAAGAGATATTGAGTGTTATAAAATTCAGCTTTCAAATCAGGAAGACAAGATTAAACATGCAAAAAGTTTTGAAAAAGCTTTTCAAGATTCTTACAACAAAGAACAAGATCTTCAACGCAAAATGCAAGATTTAATTGAATCAAACGGAAAGTTGATTTCTAAACTTGAAAGTGAAAAGTGTGAACTGAAAATGCAAGTTGAACGTCTTCAAGCAGTACTTTCTAAAACTGAAACAGAATTGTCCAATTGCAAAGAGGATTTTTGTGAACATAAAATACGAAAAAGGAAGTATATAGATGACTTACTCGGTGATATTGTTGATCTTGGAAAACAACTCAAAGAATTTCGTAGCATTGTTTACAAACACGGGAACTCTGTCACAACAATTCAGAAATTTACTTTAAAACCGAGACCCGATAAAGGATTTGCACTTGGCGATTACAATTCAATGTTTCTTCACACGGCATTCAAAGAAATTCCAAAAATTTACAGTATGGACCATTTGCTTGATAATACGATTGTGCGTGCTGTTGTTTTTGATACTGAGGAAGAAGAAGAACTTGAAGACGAGAGTCGATCTAAAATGAGTTACGTTCAATATTGGACACCATATGATTATTCAAAAGCTCCTCACATTTCTAAATCTTTTGTTACTCAAAAGGAATTACCTGAGAAATCATGGTTTGTCGAAGAGTCATATGTTTCATCCTCTAATGCGGCCCCTGTCCAAACAATAGCACAAATAAATGGTCCTTTACCATCATCTGGTGAACTTACACCTTTACCAAAAAATTGTCGTGTCTTAAATTATTTCAAAACCTTTATGGAAGACATCGAAATTTTGGAGGAAACAATTGCACGCAATTCTGAAATAAAAGTTGAAACTTTTCAGTCCGCTTACGAGCGAGAAAAGAGAGATATTTTTCAAAAACAAATGTTGCCAATTGTCAAACACCTCCGTCTCTGTGCTACACGTTGGGATCAGGAACTTCAAAACGAGGTCAAAAATATGATAAACGTTTTCAACTCAACTGAAAATGAAATTTTGGCTCAAAAGCAAAGAAATCGAGTTTTAAAAAATGATGCTGATCGACTCTTGGAACAAGTTCTCAATGCTGATATTTTGTCTGTTATCATGAATGATCTCTATAAATCTGGTACTTCTATGCTTGTGGATGATCTTTGTGTTGATAATAACTTGTTGAACGTGGAATTAGAGACACTTAAACATGAGAATGACAAGCTGAGAATAAAGAATGATGATGTGACAAAACAGTTTTCAAAAGAAATTTGTTAACTCAAACAAAGGCTTGAATGGTGTCAAGCTCAAAGTCTTAAAACGGAATTGAAACTTCAAAATCAAAACATTTCAAACTCTTGTCAGCTTTGCAAAAACAATGAGTCTTTCAAAAGTTTGTGTCTCAAATACGAGAAGGAAATTGCGGATTTAAAAATTGAAAATGTCGCATATCAACAAAACCACGAAGACATCAAATATTGCAATGGTGTACTTGAGTCAAATATTCAGGATAAGAATCACATCATCATCGATTTGAAAGAGAAAATTAAGATACTTGAAAAAGGAAAGTTTGTTGACACCACGGTGATAGTACCAGGAATGTATCAATTGGACAAAACTATTAAAGGAAATGTTGTTCAAAACACTAATGTTGATAACTCCACTTCTACAGGACTAGTCTCCACTAGTAGCGTTAGCAGACCCAAGCGTAAAAGTAAAAAGAAGAATAGGCTCTGGCAACGTAAAAGAGGATCACTAGAAGCTCAAGAAGTAGAAGATCAACTTAGGAATTTGAATAAAACTCATGTTGCATTAGATTTAGATTCTAATCTGGCAAATTGTAATCAAAATCTAAATGTAACGAATGATGAACCTTTGAATGTTTTGAATATTAATGCATCTTGTGTGTTTTGTCGTAAAAGCGTATCATCTGGTGATCATACAAAATGTATAGCTAATTCTCTTCTTAATCGTCATAAGAAACGTAGAACACACATTCCTCTTAGGCCCACTACTGCCTCTAAGTCTATCTTAGGAAAGCCGCCTTCTACGATTAAAGTTACCCCCATAAGTGCAGAGAACAAATCTAGGAATCAGCCAACCACTACTGAATTCACCATTAAGAAAGCTCAAACTAGTTGGAATTGGCAACGTTGGTTACAACACAAACCAGACTTTAAATGGATTCCTAAATTGTTGAATACATGTGCTTCTAACCAACAGGAACCCGCACTTTCATTGGGTTCCACCCTTACTTCTGTTCCATCCGTGTCTTCTTCTTGTGATGCAGGTGGTACAGATTGTTCTCTGGATTGTTGATAGCGGATGCACCCAACATATGACAGGAAATCTCAAACTGTTACACAACTTTGTCTCAAAGTTCATTGGTACTGTCAGATTCGGGAATGATCATTACGCTCTAATCATGGGATATGGTGACTATATCAGTGGGAACATTGAAATCAATCGTGTTTATTATGTGGAAGGCCTTGGACACAACCTTTTTTCTGTTGGTCAATTTTGTGATGGGGATCTAGAAGTTGCATTTCGTGAGATAACTTGCTTTGTTCGTGACTTACAAGGAAATGATCTAATGTCTGGCTCACGAGGTTCCAATCTTTATACAATATCAATGTCAGATATGATTGCAACATCTCTGATATGTCTTCTCTCCAAAGCAGAATCGACTAAATCTTGGTTATGGCACAAACATCTTTCGCACTTGAATTTCAAAACTATGACTGACCTTGCTCGCTACAAACTTGTTGATGGATTTCCAAGATTCCGTTTTACCAAAGATCACTTATGTCCAGCCTGTGAACAAGGAAAAAGTACTCGGGCTCATTTTCCTTCAAAACCTGAGCACAGTACGAATCATGTTTTACAATTGCTACATATGGATTTGTGTGGACCGATGCGTGTTCAAAGTATCAACGGTAAACGCTACATTCTTGTAATTGTGGATGATTATTCCAGATGGACTTGGGTTTATTTTCTACGAAGTAAAGATCAGGCTCCTTCAATGATCATCACCTTTCTCACTAAAATTCAAGTTCAGTTACGCAACACGGTACGAATAGTCAGAACTGATAATGGAACTGAATTCAAGAATCAGACACTTAGGTCATATTATGAGAAAGTGGGAATTGAACATCAAACATCTATTCCTAGAAGCCCAGAACAGAATGGAGTTGTTGAAAGACGCAACAGGACGTTAGTGGAAGCTGCTAGAACTATGTTGATTAATGCTCAATTACCGGATTACTTATGGGCGGAAGCTGTTTCAACCGCATGTTATACACAAAACCGTTGCATGATCACTAAACGCCATCGCAAAACACCTTATCAAATTGTTCACAAAAGAAAACCGAACATTGATTACTTTCATGTATTTGGAGCACTTTGTTATCCGAAAAATGATCGTGATGATTTAGGGAAACTTAAAGCAAAGGCTGACATTGGAGTGTTCGTTGGATACTGTGAAAATTCTAAAGGTTTTCGGATATGGAATCGTCGAACAAGAGAAATTCAAGAAACCATTCATGCTAATTTTGATGAACTCACACAAATGGCTTCTGAGCAACACAGCTTAGGACCCGAATTCAACCGTCTTAACTCTCTGGAATCTTCGGCTGAACCATTGCCACTCAACCGCAAAGAATTAGAAACCTTGTTTGCTCCACTATTTGATGACACAATTGAATACCGTCCTACTGCGGTCTCACCTAATTCCGCTGCTCAACCTGAAAACATTCCAGTACCAGACTCACCTCAACAAACAACTACAAGTGTTGAGAGAGACGGTCCTCCAATTGTATCACCATCTACAGCAGAACAAACTGGTTCTAACTCCCGCTATCCAGCTGAAGATCCAACACCACAATCAGTTCCACAACCCGCAGAGCATGATCCTGATGCGTTCTTTAATCCGTTTGCACCGGCTCCTACAGTTCCTGATATAGCTGAGTTGTCAACACGCCATCTGGATCCTGCTAACATGCGAGATACTTATCAACTAAACCCTTCAACAAACAAATGGACTCGAGACCATCCACTAGTTCATATTATTGGCCATCCAGATGCACCTGTCATGACAAGACAACGACTTCACACTGATGGAGAAACTTGTATCTATGCACTCACAGTTTGTCACGAAGAACCTAAGAACATTAAAGAAGCAATGACTTTTGACAACTGGATTGAATCTATGCAAGAGGAATTTCAGCAATTCATAAGATTAGAAGTCTGGGAATTAGTTGAAAGACCTGACGGAGTCTTTGTCATCGGGTTAAAATGGATCTGGAAGAATAAGCTTGATGTAGAAAGGACTGTCATACGTAACAAATCACGTCTGGTAGCAAAAGGATACTCCCAACTAGAAGGACTTGATTTTGCTGAATCCTTTGCTCCAGTGGCTAGACATGAAGCTGTTCGGATCTTTTTGGCCTATGCTGCACACAGGAACATGGTTGTTTACCAAATGGATGTGAAAACTGCATTTCTTAATGGAGAACTCCGTGAAGAAGTGTATGTGAGCCAACCAGACGACTTCGTTGATCCTGAGCGTCCTAATCACGTTTATCGACTCAAAAAGGCACTCTACGGACTTAAGCAAGCCCCACGGGCGTGGTATGACAAACTGTCCACTTTCTTGCTGGCCAATAAATTTTCTAAAGGATCGGTGGATCCAACACTATTTACAAAAACCTACGGGGAGGACTTACTTGTTGTTCAAATATATGTCGATGACATTATTTTTGCCTCAACAAAAAGAAGTTACTCTAATGATTTTGCAAAATTAATGAAAGATAATTTTGAAATGTCCATGATGGGTGAACTTTCGTTCTTTCTAGGACTACAAGTTCATCAATCACCCCGTGGAATTTTTATAAATCGGTCCAAATATGCTCTCGAAATATTAAAGAAACATGGAATGATGAGTTGTGATACGTATAATACACCAATGGGCTATACCACAAAACTAGATGCTGATTTACATGGGACTCCTGTTGACCCTACCAAATACCGAAGTATGATTGGGTCACTCATGTATCTCACAGCTAGTAGACCTGATATAGTATTTGTTGTCTACATGTGCTCTCGCTATCAGTCTAAACCAACTGAAAAACACCTCAGTGAGGTCAAAAGAATCCTTCGATACATAAAGGGAACCATTAACTTGGGAATCTGGTATCCGAAGGATTCTGGTTTTGAACTAATTGCTTTTTCAGATGCTGATCATGCAGGATGTTTAGACACACACAAAAGTACATCTGGTGGATTACAATTTCTCGGAGACAAACTTGTGTCATGGCAATCAAAGAAGCAGGACTGCACATCACTGTCGTCTACAGAATCTGAATATGTAGCCATGTCTGCTTGTTGTGCTCAAGTCATTTGGATGAGATCACAACTTAAGGATTATGGCTACCTATTCAACAAGATTCCTATCTACTGTGATTCCAAAAGTGCAATTGCTATCTCCTGCAACACAGTACATCATTGCAAATCCAAACACATCGATCTCCGATATCACTTCATCAAAGAGCATGTGGAAAAGGGTACCGTTGAACTTTATTTTGTTGGGACTGAGTACCAATTGGCGGACTTACTTACCAAATCCTTAGCACCATCACGGTTTGCTAGTCTAGTTCACCAAATTGGTATGCGATGTTTGACTCCAGAGGATCTGGAAAAGTTTTTAAAACACAATTGATTGTCAAACATCAAAACTATCTTTGTAAATATTTCCAAAAAAAAAAAAAAAAAAAAAAATGCAAGTATATACCTTTCTTTTCAACACTAATGTTTTAAAACGTCTTTGATTATTCTAAACAAGTGTTGAGGGGGAGGAAAAGAATTTTAATAATTTTTCACAAAAATATTAACTTTTATACTTGCATTTTACCAAAAATATTTCGTTTTATCTTAAAAGGATGCATCAAAAGTATTTCGGGTTACTCTCCTTGACCAATATAATAAAATTTTTTAAGTATTTTTGACTACGGTCTAAGGTCGAGGGGGAGTACCACAAGTTGTTCTTATCATAACTTGGTGTTATTAACGAAAGTTAAATGAGTTAGTGAGTTTAGGTATTAGGTGTGAAAGCAAAATGAGGTTAAGGGACCATACTTGTCAAACTATGAAACTAGGATTAATCTTGGGTCAAAACTTAGTTTGACTAGGTCATTTACTGCGCCTGCTAATACTTACACACACATTTAAGTTTTCACCTACCTTCATCAACGAACCATAATCAATTGATTAATCCGTTCATCCATCTTCTAATCTGTAAGTTGTTATACGATTTGATCATCATTACTAACGAGGGTTTTGAGTTTCACATTAATCCAACGGTTTAATTTGTGTCAAACGCTTAATTAGATCTAGGCTTGTGCGTAATCATGTACCCAGAAATTTGTGATGTTAATGGTTAAACTTGTTAGTGGGTTTTGATCCTTGGATGATATTACACATGATTCTAAACTCCAATCGTACCCAGATACACTTAATCGATCGATTTGAAATTAGGGTTCATACGAGTCAAATAGGGGTTCTTGATTCTGTGTGTAATACTTGAAATTGATGATGGGGTTTGTGTTGTTATGTGCCTAGGATCATGTTATTGAGGTTTAACTGTTTCAATTACTTGAATTAATCATGAATCATCGATTTAGGGTTCGACTGCACAAGCAGTTTTGATCTTGTGATTTTGTGGTCGATTAGTGTTTAAATTTGGACCATATGATCCTTAGGATGTTATAAACACTTGCCCTATGTCTATCACTACCCAGAAACATGATTGATTAAGTTTGTGATTATGTGTTCATGCATGTCTACGCGTAACTCAGATTTTGACTCATTTACGCATAAGGTTGTGAGTTTAAGTGTGTTAATGTGAATATTGATCAGTGGTAATGTTTTGTACACTTTCAGGAATCAAACAACTCTAATAACTCAAGGTGATTTTCTGGAAAATGGCGTTTTTACGCGCAAGTTGTTCATCCTACGCGTAAGATTGAATCTTACGCATAAGATTCGACACGTGGACAAACATTGTCTTGGATAAGACAATGTTTACGCTTAATGATAATTCTTACGCATAAGTTTTGTTCTTACGCTTAAGTCTTGAACTTACGCATAAGTCAAAACCTACGCATAAGTTATATCTTACGCTTAAGGTTAATCCTTTGCGTAATCTCATATCCTACGCCTAAGATTTTATCCTACGCGTAAGATTGAGCCTACGCATAAGATTTACCTTACGCGTAACATATAAGCTTACGCGTAGCTTTTGCTCTTACGCCTAATTTCACTTCTTACGCTTAAGTCATGTTATGCGTAGACTAATCCACTTACGCGTAAACTTGTCAAATTCATGAAATTTTTTCTAAGTGTTGTAAAATTTCCAAAGTGTAACTTCTTGTAATGATAAACTCATGTTGTAACTTAATTGTTATAAGTTTCTACCATGTGATAAAACACAAGTTTGTCATATATCAAAAGTTTTCACACACACAAACACCCACTGATCAATGAATAATATGCAAATCATGTAATCTTATGTCTGAGCTAACACAGCAAACCATTGCCATGTTTGTATTTGTTTATGATCAATTCAGATGGCAGAACACGATGACGTTCCTTATGGACCAGAACCTGAACCAAAACTTTCATGGGAAGAGACCTTTCCAGCTGATTACACCAGGAAAATAGGCAAGAACAACCTCCGAATCAACTTCAACAAAATCACTTGCAATGAGTCCTCATGTATTGTTACAGTGGATGCTCTCCTATATCACCCCAACAAGCTGTTATTCACCATGTCTGCCTCAGTCTCCTGCTTTTACATCCACCAGTTTTGGCATACACTTCAGCTAGATCTTGGGGAGGCTTCCTTCACCTGTATGCTTTATAACCGTCAGGTTACTGTGGATATAGACACACTCAGGAATGTTCTTGGGTTACCAGAACTCGGCCCAGATGAAGAATATGATCAAGTACCCACCGAAGAAGAGCTGATAGAGTGGTTACGAGATATTGGCTATGACGAATCAGAAGAAGTTGTTACAAGACATTCTAGGGTCAACATTAGATTTCTTCCACAACCATGGAGAACCCTATACATTCTGATTGCCAAGTCTTTATCTGGCAGAGACACTGGGCATGAACACCCAAAGCTCCAACACCTCAAACTCTTCTGGGCAGTGGCTAATGAGAAGAAAGTTGATTATGCCAGCATCATCTGGGAAGACCTTGTGTGGCACATTCAACACAAGACAACCAACATTCCATTCGTCCGTTTCACAAAACTACTCATCGAAAGCTTCCTTCGTGAGTATGATGATATCCCACAGAGACTTGATGACAAAGACAAGAATAATTTCTGAAATGAAGATACTCTCAAGATCATCAAGAGACTCGACACCAGCACACACAAGCAAGGAAAGAAATTTCCCGACTGTCTCTTGAATGACAAAGTGAAGCTTTGCCCGAACTTCAAGTACTACCTTCAAGCTCTTGAAGCTGAAAAAGTTGGTTTCTTGGATGAAGTTCAACCATTTAAGGGGAAGATAGGTACCAAGACTGGGAGCTCCGGCAGTTCTACCAAGTCTAAACATAAGAAGAAGGGTACTCTCAAGAGAAGGACTCCAGTCAAGCAGCCCGCATCCATTCCTGAACCTGGGTGGTTTCCCTCAACACAATCTTCTCCAAAACCGTCGAACTCCGAAACCGAGTCCGACGAAGGTCCAGTTTACAGGGAAGCCTTTGCCAATATCACCGAGAATGTCAACCTTGATGACATTGATGACAAAGACTTGACCTTCGAAGATTGGGAGAAAAACATTGATGAGTTTGCTGATAATGCCGAATATCCATCATATCTCAATCAAAGACCGTTCACTGAAGCACAGACCATCTTGGAAGAAGAAAGAATCAGGAGAGAGAAGATGAAGGAATCGATGACAGCTGAACAAGAGTCTGCTCATTCTGACATAGGCCTTTCAGTTGAAGAAGAAAATGAAAGAGCTCTCAAGCTGGGTCTCCTCCACATCAAAATTGATACATTCTATGATGATCTACCTCCACCTCCAGTGTTCTCTCAAACTACCGAAGCTGGCGGATCAAGCAGCATTCCTGATTCTGCCACAGGGATCAACACTGACTTAGTCGCCTACGACAATCCTTCGGTATCTCCCACAGACATTGAAATGACTAATGCTTCAGCAACGGGAGAAGATGAAGAGGAAGATCCCATGGATACTGATTCTCCACAGTTGATGACTGTGGAAGGAATGGGGCTTAGAGAAAGGGCTCAAGAAGAAGAATTAAGGAAAAAGCAAGAAACTGAGGAGGCTAGACTTGAAGAACTTGCATAAGCCAGACTGGAAGAGACAATACGAATGGAAGAGAGCAGGAAGGCTGAAGAGGCAGCCAAGCTGGCTGAAGAAAAGTTGAAAAGGGAAGAAGAAGCCAAGCTTGCTGAAGAATTAAGGCTTAAGGCCGAAGCTGAAAGACTGGCTGAAGAACAAAAGTTGGAAGAGGAAGCAGCCAAAGCAAAGAAAGTTGATCAACCCGAACCACAAAGAGGAGATGACAAAGACCTTACCACCATCATTGAATCTTCACAGTCATCACCTCCAGCATCCGAATCAACCCACGACAAATCAATCAAGAAACCAAGCACCAAAGCCTCTGCTGCATCAAAGTTGCTAAAGTCAGCATTCAGAAGAGTACATGAAAAGAAGAAAAGCAGACTGGAAGATCAGGTTGCAACACTAGTAACCCAAGTTGTTGAATTGACGAAGCTGAATTCGAACGTCCAAGAGCTGCAAGAAAAAGTTGATACTTTCTTAGCTAAAGACGTACAAGAGAACTTGGAAGCCACATTAGCAGCTCAAGCACATCAGTATATGGAACAACATTTAGTTGCTGAGTTGAAAGATCTACTGGCACCCATGAGAGATGAACTCACCAAGTTCGCAGAGCAAGCTGTCAAGAAAGTAATCCGATCTACCACGTTTACTCTTTGAGCCGACAAGTCAACTGTTCCACTACCAGGACTATCTTTGGACGAATTAGAAGCCCAGCTCTTGGACAAACTGGCTAGCAAATTCACATTATCACCTGAAGAAGCTAAAGTCCTGGAAGCGCTGAAAGCTAAAATGACAAAAGAGACTTGCAGTACAGAGGCGGACAAACTGAAACGTCCAAGAGATGACGAAGACAGGGATCCTAACTCTCAGGCAAAGAAACAAAAGCAAGCCGAAGGACCCTCATCTCAACCACAAGCACCGGTCAACCCTCCAACAACAACAACATCTTCACAACAACCCAAGGCATCCGGTTCTGCTCCCAAAGCACACGACCACTTTGAATACACAGGTGGTGACGGGATTCCTCAGCCCGATGAAGTTCCAGAACCATCCTCTAAGAAGAAGAAAGAAAGGAAAGGAAAGCATCATCAACCCAAACCAGACACCTCATCAAAAGGCACAGAACCAAAGAAACCGAAAACCGTCCTCAAATGGCTAGACCAAGACGATAGTGCCAAATACTCCTGGTTTGAGAAAATGATCAATTCGCAACCACCACTTGAAGAAAATCATGAACCTCAAGATGGTCGAACGGTGGAATACGCTCAATTGATTCAGCAAAAGTTTAAGATGAAAAAGATGAATAAGAAAGAGCTGCGAAGAATCAAGAATGATGCGTTCAATCTTCTGAAAGATCGGTCTGCTAACTCAATCGAGCTTGAGTACCATCTGGAAAATATTGCTCGAGCTATGTCAAGCAATATTGACTGGATCAATCCTGAATCTTATGTCGATCCGGTCACAAAGAAAACCGCACCTTATATTACTGATTGGTCCAAACCACTACCGATGATTGGGAAGCCTAAGGAACCGAAGATCCCGTACAAGTTCTTCTTCAACACAGACTTGGAATTTCTGAAACTTGGCAGCAAGATTGAGAAGAAGTACGTTAAATCACTCGCCTTTCTCCCTGCAGCTCGATATCTCAACAATGCCATCGAAGAAGAAGCTTCAGCATTATTCGTTGATAAAGTTGTTGAATATGACCGGAACACAATTTATGGTATACATCATTGGCCAGACAACCGGGCACAATACTATCGAAGCAGTAGACTTAATCAGACGATGGGCGATGTGACAAGTGATTTGAAGATAGTCTCGATTCAGTTCATTTCGACTGTCACTCACTTTGGGTACCCCTTCCTCAGCAAAATCACACTGAAAAGACTTGATGAAAAGGAGTACGATATTTCCGAGTCAGACTTTCCACGACTACTTCTCAATGGCATCGAAGACATGTACTTGCTCAAAGTTCAAGGAAAGCTCTGTAGCTTGCCTAAAGAGATGCAGCTTGCTTTTATCCAAGCTCTCCTAATCTTCATCAGGCAGATAGTCATCAGAGAAAGAGTAGAAGATCTTCAATTGGGAGTGGAAAGTTATCAGAAGAAGCTCAATCTCACCAAACCCAACATGTTCGACATCCCCGACCTTCAACATCTACCTCAATACACCTTGATCAGGCATCCATTTGGGTTCACCTACCGCAGTATAAACGGTCGCAACTGCTTCATGGCCTACGACGAAATACACAAGTTCTGTGATGAAACCTTGAAGTTCGTCAGAGATGGAATCAAAAGCAGATTGGATGACATTGCTCTGGGTAAATCTAAAAGGTGGAAAACCAATGAGGGCAGGGATGCTCGCAGATTCATCTTAAGGATTGAGAACCGATTGAAGCGCAGGGATCAGTTTCGAAGGTTGGAAAGCTATGTTGGAGGCAGACAAAAGTTTTCGGTGTTGACATTTCAGAGACCTGATTGGTAGAAAGTTGTAAGAGTTTGATTTGTTTTGTCAATTATATACTTCATAATGGCTTGTGTACGCATTACAGTGCACAACCCGAACTTGTAAAGAAAGGACCCTGAGGTACGCATCAGTGCCTCAATCCTAATATAAGGAGCGAAGGCTTCTTACTTTTGAGTAGAATTAATCAAATGTTTATGAATTTTCATAATTCTGCTCAAAAGGACAAGTATTTCACCTCAATAAGACCGAATCACTTGTTGAGGGGGAGCACTTGTCAAAACATAATACTTTGCTCAAAATCAAAAGTTCTTGGTGAATCTCCCCGTAAGACTCAAAAGGCATATTTTAATCTAAAAGATTGTCAAAAACATCATTTTATATGCTATTTTTGAGGGGGAGAAAATGAAAAAGTGAATAAAATATACGAAGTCAAAGCTTAAAAGTTGTATCATGTGCGAGCTAGAGTCAGTATTGACCCAGGAATTGACGAGACAATAAAAGTTAGTAATATCGAAAAGAATTATCCTCGACGGGTAATAACATCAAGTTAGTTACTAGAGCTAGTTGTCACCTAAAAGCTGACAATGGAACTCTCTAACTAACCACGTAAGCGTGTCTCGAAAAGGATATGTCTTAGTAGAAATGTACCATCTCGAGAAACTTTCTGTGGACTTGACCAGGCGGGGTAATAACTTCAAGCTAGTCTAACTAGTGATGTAAGCGTGTCTCGAATCGGTCTTGTTCACGGAAAGTGGATCAATTCAAAAGTGCTTGCTCCTCCCGCATGTCAAAATTTATTAAATACTTATGAGCACATGTGCAGGGGGAGCCCTTCAAAAGTGTACACAAAACTCTCAAAGTGTTAACCAAATTATTTGATTATCACAAACACTTTGAGAGATTTTCAATCAAAGGTTTCTTGGCTACTGTTGGAGTTATAAGGTGATTAAGATAGGAATATCCGTCCTATAATCCGCCAGAGCCGGAGGGATCTACCCAAGGACATCTCCCATAGTTAGAATTAGAAGTCCTTAGGTATGATACGAAAAAAAAAGAGGAGAAAAGAATGAAAGGGAAAGAAGGAGTTGAAGAATTAAAAAGAAAAGTAAAGAAAAGGGTGAAAAGAAATAGCCCTCCATATGTTCAACCTTAGGGCAGACACCGGGTTCAATACGTATGCTACTGGTTGTTGCAAAAGACAACACCGGTATTGAAGACAAAGTCGTCATGGACCCAGTGATGCAATGCACTAAACCTTCTTAACCACTCAAGTTCTCTTAAAAGGACTTGTTTCATTCTCACGGGGAACCAGTGTAATCTATCGACCTATCTCTTAGAGACGGTTGATATTGAAGCAGGAGACCCCTCCCTAGTCTCCGCGTAGGAAACCTAGGTGTGCACTTATAGAGCCTAGAGCCTTGAGATACATCAAAGATCTCTTAGGAACACTTAGTATTTCTACAACTGGTGTTCTACATCAATGGACATCAGCTGTAAATTATCGAGTCCTTCGCAGATCTTAGCAATCTGCCAAGAACGTTTATGAGAGAATTACTAAACGTATTTCTCAATGATTGAACGGAAATCCTGCCAGGGTCAACATCAAATAGCCCTGACAGCAGGTCACTTCGGTAATCCCACAAGGGTTACGCTTAGTGTTTGCGATGGTTCCATAGCGGTCTACAGTCGTGGAGTGATCCCCAGCGACTCACCCAGTCATTGAGCTACTTAGTAGGTCTCGTAAGCTCCTTCGAGAGTATCTGATATGGGAACGGCCTGGATAAGGATTAGAAGGAGTCTTCACAATATGCTGTTGATGAGCTCTAATTCCTTATCTGTAAGTACCGGTTGTTTTATTGCTAACTGTTTACTCGCAGGTACCTCACTTCCATGATGGTAGATTCCAACATGCTCATACAAACATCTTGAAGCAAATGATAGCTCCCCCAAAGATCTTAGCACCACAAAGTTCAAAGAAAGATTCTACGTCAATAAAGAAGAATCTACAAAGTATAAAGACTTAAAGATCTCAGTATATGAAAAAGAACTTCATGCACGTGAAAGTATAAGTCCGAAGATGTATGAGTATGTTGGAATGGCGGACAACCACCAAAGACGCAGGAGTGACGAAAGGCAGACTACTTCGTGACACAATCACTACATCATCACCAAAGAACAAAGACAAAGAGCAAAGTACATTCATTATCATTCAACCATTTTGAAGACGTCTAGAGTTTTACCTGTCACAAGTCAGCGACAAAGATGAAGACGTCAAGCAACCGTGATGACCGACCCTTAGGGGGAGATTGTTGGGATCATACTTTTGTATTTTAGTCAAGTCTCAGTCATTACCTTTTGTAATAGGTTACCTAGTTATTTATTCTACTTAGTTTATGTTATAAGGCTTATGAATGTAAGACCAATGGGCCTTAAAGCCCACGTCCTAAAGAAAGGAGGGAGGAAGGGAGTGTTGCCCTACTCCTCCTCCTATAAATACTAAGCTTATGTAACACTTTTACTTGTTGGTTATTTGAATATCTTAGTGAAACTCTTGTTCTTACTTTTCTCTCATTTCTTATAATCAACCAATCTCTTTTCTCATCTCATTTCTATCAATATCATACTTGTGTTTACAAAATGGTGACCTAACAGGATTGCTTTTTAGAACTCTGTTCTCATACAAGTTTTATTTTAACAACAAAATATGTTAAGAGCAACCTAGGAGTAAGAAACTAGGAGCAAAAGGATTACATATTTCATGAAATAGATTGCTTGTTAATACTGTTCTTTCCTTTTAACTGATGACAAGTAGTTTTCCTTATATCAAACAGTTTTCATGCTTATTGTGTGTTCTGATTTTAGATGCTCCGGGTAGCTCTATGATTGATAACTCTTATATGATCGTGCTGTAAAAGAGTTTTATGTTAGATAAAACCTTAGTAATTGATATTATATGACCATGTATGTATTTTTACGGATTTTGGGTTGCTTTAATAGACTTTGTATTTTTCGACACTTATGGTTTAATCTAGCCGATGGATGTTTAGTGTTTTTAAAATTTAACATATCATTAATATTATTATAATCGATAGTGATTAGTGGTTTTGACTTTAGTTTAAATGTCTAATATTTACTTGGTGATCTATATGTGTTAAACTACTTTGTAAATATTGTTTTTATTTTTTCTAGAATTAGCTTAGCTAGATTTAAGGAACCTTACTTAAATAGTTAAATCTTGACTTGAAATTTTACTAGTCTGAGATTTACCTTATTATATATGACTATTTATATATTGTTTTATGTTTAAAGTTTAAACTCATCTTTTAATCTTCACTTGAAATTTCACTATGTGATATGTTCTTAGTTTTTATATGACAACATATGACCGTGGTCATCCATTTTCAAATATTCTCGAGTCTGATGTCTACTTGGTCATTGATATGTGTTAAATAGAGAGTGTGTTAATTATATCGAACCTTATGATATATCGTGTTTATTTAGATTAGATTTTGTATTCCTACAATGAGTCTCAATGCTTTATTGGCTTGTGAAGCGTCACGAGTTTACATTTCTGCGTGTTGTGTGTTTTCTTAAAGTTGCTCTTTTAATTTTGAAATTTGATACATGAATGGAGCATTTATCCCAATTACTATAGTAATAGTCATTTAGTTGATATTTTCTTTATGAGCTATTGATGTTATGCCTTGTAGATATTACTACATATATATTAGGATAAATGACATGCAAACTCACAACAAACTAAACATGGATGGGATACAAGTTATACAATATGCTGCTTCAAGTTTGTGAAAGTCTGATTGACCAATATCACTTACCTTGTCATGCAATTGATTTAGGTATGATTCCCAATACCATGTTGCGTGGTTTCAGCCGATCTTCTATGCAGATGATGACACACATGAGGTAATCACAGTTAATACAAGTTTTTATAACTTTTAAATTTAGTAAAGTATCAACTTCTTTCAAGTTAATAAATGAAATACTAACCTTGTTGTGTTCAATACCACTTGTCATCTAGCAGGCACTGCAGCACACTCCCAAAAATATCTGCTACACATGAAGAACCTGATGAAGTTAAGGTAACTATTATTTCAAGTTTCATGTTAGGTTTGTTTATGCTACGTATCTTGATCATATCGTTGGACTACGAACAAAAGACATTCAAATGGAATTCTTGTTGGCCCGAGCCAATGCCGTCAGTATGACAAAGATTACTATAAACATAATATATATTAAGCGCAGATCATATCATGCATTTGTATTATGTAGACGACCCTCTAAATCACTAACTAATCTAATAACATAAGGATAAAGGTGAACTATATGGATTGATATGGGACAAATACTACAGGATACTTATAATCTAATTATCTATATTATAAGTGGCTAATTAGTACCATTACTAGTCCTGTTATTCTTGATGCATATGCTAAACAGTTGTGTGCTTAAATTGTTGGACAAGAAATGTATTACTATGCATAAAGTATAGAGGAAGTGTACGCATTATGTTACCACATTTTATATCAATAACTTACGGAAAATTGAATAGTTTTGGCTTTTGAGGGTATTTGGGTTGCTTTAATAAACTACTTATTTGCTTTATATGAACAACTTATTTAGCTTATTAACTCTTTTACCATGTTGAATCTAATAAATAAGTGTGTTGCAATGTTGATTCAGCCCCTTTTATTTTGCTTATAAGGTTCTTATAATCTTAAAAGTATTTCATAATAAATTGATTGGTATTACATAACGAGAAGTCGATGGATGAAGTATCAACCAAGTTTTCAGCTAAAGTGGGAATGGATGTAGCTAGTATTTCTGTTTAAAAAAGAAGCACTTCAGTGGAAGATGAAGCGGGTCTGAATAGGTCCGATATGGGTATCAAGAAATTGTTAATGCAAGTGGGAGATGAAGCGGGACTGAAATTCACATCAAGTGTTGGACTTAAGGTTAGTACTTTTATACCTTATTATATGCTCTCTCTTTTTTTGTACTCATTGTATGAAAAACCTATATGTTCTCTTTTTATCCAATAAGTGATTCGGACAGTTCCAACAGTCCCAAGCCCCAAGATCAAAAAGGTTCTGCTTTGACAGGAGTTAAAGACAGATCGAGATGATCTATAAAACTTCTTGCTAATGGTATGTTGAATTGGGGTTCCACTTTGTTTATAATTAAATACTTTATACACACTCTTGATTAAAGTCGGAGTTGTTTTGGTATATACTGTGTCAAGGGGGTTTTGTAACGTTTTTATACTACTAAACTCAAGGATTCCGGGGTTATTGTGTCTGGATTCTTTTGTATAGATTTGTTGTTTTGTTCCAGAGTTCTTACCTTGGGAGAGAGATTTGGATACTTAGAGGCCTAGGTGAAAAACAACTTTTCTGGAAGATAATAGCAATTTGGTTTTGAAATACTTTTAGTTACCATGTAAGTTTCTTTTGTGGTTGGCTCTGCTTACTGATGTATAAGACTTTTTTATGTTCTGCTTGTTGCAAACAAGTACTAGTTACTGACCCCCAAAGTAATATGAGATATTCCTTTTAATTTATGATAAATACAGTTACTTACCGAATATCAAATATCTATGTTCAACCATGAAAATGTGGTCCTTAAGACTTTCACCCTCTGTTGATGAAAGTTTATCAGCAAAGCGATTCGATCATCAAGGACTGGTAGAATAACTAGTTTGACTACTTGTATAGTAGTAGTGGTAAAATTCTAAGCGTTGGGTGGTGATTACCAGGTGTGAATGAATTCTATAGTGAACTTATCTAGAAACATTAAGATGTCAATTGTTGCTTTTTTCCACCAGTTTACTCGATGTTGACAGGTGCATTAGATTAGATATTACGCACCTTTATAAAAAAGAAACGATATTCTTTGTGTGAACAAATATTGTTTTTGATTGTGTTAATGATCTAAAAATCCCAAACATATTAGGTCTGAATTAAGTTTTGGTCAGCAAATCTAGTTTGTTACTTAATATCATTAAGAAAATGTGTCAGAATCAACACATCAAAGCAAGCTTTAGTGGTGTATCATACTTAAGGAAATGCCTATCGTATGAAACTAGTGTGATTACTTTAGATGATGTTGAGATTGACCCGGAGTTAACTTCACAAGAAGAACCGGAGGCCATTTTGGGGGAAAAGACAAGACAACTTCTAAATAAGATAATACCATTGATTAAAGTACAATGGAGGCACCAAAAGAAATCAAATATAAGATGGGAACCCGAGGAGAGGATGAAGAATAAGTATCCTCATTTATTTCAAGAATAGATTCCAAGGACGAAATCCCATTTAAGGGTGAGAGAATTGTTACACCCGAAACCCGTAGAGGTATTATTATATTATATAAGAATCGTAATTAAGTTACCCTTACTAAAAGTAAAAGCATCATATTATGTTAGGATGTATGTTGTGAGAAAGTGGTTAAGTTATAAGTTATAAAATAAAAGAGTAAAAGTGTAGACACTTAGGTGCCTAAAATATAAGGAATGGAACTTGGGGAACCGAAGCTGTCTGTTGATACGCAAAATCACGGGTCCTTCTTATGGATTTAAGCAGCTTTGACCTTACCCCACAAGCGTGTGCCATGAATTCACTATCATTCTAGAAGGTCGGTGACTTGTATGAAAGGTTATGTGTTTTTAAAGATATTACGTCGAATGATACGAATGGTTATTAATAATTTAGCAGGTGGCATGTCCCCTCAGGTAACTTCATACTATATATGTAGTTTTACGCCACATTTCTGAGTTGTGATCGAATGACTTTATTGAGAAGAGTTGTAGCTCGTTTGGGATGTTTTTCCTATAGCGTTTTCATATAGTATTTTTCAAAGTTGTTCCTATATATTCGTTGATACTTCTATAGTATACCAAAGATACTTTTAGTAAAGGAAGAAGTTTTATTATTGTAGTTGTGTGTTTCTTTCGTGCAACATGTATGCTATTCATAGCATGTAAATGGGTGAGTTGCAAGCAAATGGATGATCATAATCAAATAATATCCGTGCCATATCTTTGCTACTTGCCATTTGAGATCCACTTGAGATATCACTTAGGTACAACTTGAGATAATGTTCTAGAAGAAGATTTTATTTTAGCAAATATTATGCATAGTTCATAAAGTCCCCAAAGACTATGCATCATTCTTCTAATATAATATACATGGTCTTTTATTCTCGGGATTAAGTCGTAAAATAGCAATGTACTTTTCAAAATATCCCATTTTGGTACGTGTACTTTTTTTTTCCACTTAATGCAATGAAATTTTCATAAGTGTTTCAATTTGGTACGTGTACTTTTTTTAAGTTTGTTTAAGTTGTATAATAGCAATGTACTTTTAATGCGTTCCAATTTGGTACGTAATCTACGTACCAAATTGGAACGCATTAAAAGTACATTGCTATTATACAACTTAAACAAAGTTAAAAAAAATACACGTACCAACTTGGAACACTTATGGAAAGTACGTTGCATTAAGTGAAACAAAAAAAAAAAAGTAGACGTACCAAAACGATACAAAGCTGAAAGTACGTTGCTATTTTATGACTTAATCCCTTTATTCTCTTATACAATAGTGAAATATCTGTGTCCCTTTTCATAACTTTTCATAACTGCTACAAAAAGTTAGCATGACATTTTTCTTTTTTGGTCAAACACCTGATATAGTATAGCCTCTTTTTTAATACTCGTTTGGTACTTAACCAATCCATGACCATATTTACTATTTTAGTATGAGATATATATGAAGTACTAATGATTAAGACTATACTATAGGTTTAACACATGTAGCTTTCATGCTCTCTCCATGCTATGTGTTTAGAATTTCATGGGCTATATATATTAGTTAATCTCATGTATCTCACCATCACCTACATACTCATACCACAATGGCTTAGGGTGATAAAAGTAAAGGTTACAACTTCTGGTTGACAATTACAAGTGAGAATGTTTCCCTTACTGTGGATGGTAAAGTACCTCTCTATTGTTGTTTGAGCTTGTTCGTAACTCCTGATATTATGATTGTTATAACACCAAATTCTAGTGTTACTAGTAACTTAGTCTTGCTAAGAAAATGATGATGTTGTTATTTTCAATCTACATAGATGTTTCATTTTACTTTTTGTTTACCCTTCTTGCATTTTTTTTATTTACATGTGCGACCGGTTATGTAGCTGGAAGTAGTGTCGAGCGCAAAGTCACTGTGGCCACATATAAGGTTCCTATGGTGAGAGATCCATGAGGTTACCTTCCAAAAGTATGGACTTTTTTTCTAGCGGTGTTATACTCGAGGAGCTTGCTACTGATGACCCTAGTTTTGAGAATCCACCATTGCTTCAAGAGAGTATCCAAAGTGTCATTGAGCCAGAAGAGAGCATGACCCAGTTACTGACTCGTGGTATCTACTTGAGTGATGTTGACAACAATTACCAGTTTGTTCCTTATGAGTTGAGCAGAGAGACGAACACTAATTTTGGTCCAATGGTGGGTTTGGTGTAGTCCTCTTTATATGAGGATATTTACAGTTAGTTGCTTGCATTGAACCAGGAGTTAAATGATGCTATGGGAGAGCTAAGGCATGAAAGAAACACAAGTGTAATGAACTTAACTGTATGTTGGAGGCCCGCGATAGGGATAATGGCTTTTACCGCAAAAAAATTGACCGCCTTGTTTGTTAGGGCAGGGAGCTAAGGGCTGAAATTCGTGCACTTAATCATGAGACTAACCGACTTCGTAGGAGGCTCGATGGTGGTTATTACTAAGACGGTATGTGAACCTAATTATGAATAATAATAGGAAGTAATGAATAATCGTATGAAGTAGCGTTTATGGCTTTCTAAATGTAGCCAATTTTCATTGTATAAAATGACTACCTATGCGGATGTGTATGTTTTTAGTTCGCGGTATGCAAGTTTTCAAATATATTATCAAGGTGCATGTAGCTAGTTGGTGTACCCATATCGTCTATGTATCTCTACTTATGAATAAAGATGTAGTTTTAAACTTAGTACCGTGTATAGTTTATATGATTATAACTTGTTGCTATTAGTACTATAGCAACTGCCTATTTTAGGATAGCAACTGATAGCACTTACGACATATTTTAACTAATTACATGATTTTTGAGTTAGTATTACTTGTCGGATCATTTTTGTGCTATGAGTTATTTTTATAGGAACTCTTGCTTTACAACGTACCTACGACCTACGATTTCATTTAAACGTAGTTTAAACGTCACAATAGCTCATGTCATTTAAAAAATACAAACGTTATATATTTTGTAAACTTATTCCATTTTTATTAGTTTCAACTTTTACGTTCCCCGATAAACTTTAAACCGCGTAAACTTTATTCGTTTTATAACTAGACATTTTAAGTTCAACTTGTGCAAGTTTATACACTTGGTAATTAAATAAAATCACCCACTACCCTATTTCTCATGACATGACCACCCCTCCCTTGACCCACTCACACTCATGCAAATGAGGCCACATTAACTTACATCTCTTTATAAACACTTCACCTCATTATCTCTTTCATTTTTTCACATAACAAAATTTAGTTTTCTTGTTTTCTCCTCCCTCCCATGGCTGCCTATTTTCTTCCTCCACCACCACCATCACTCAAAAATTTCGAAGGTCTCTTATAGCTAAATAACTAGGTGCAAGAAGACTTGTGTCTTTCTTGCACCAAAAAATCTCTAAAAATGAAGTTTTTATGAACTTTTCTTGAGTTTTATTCATCTTTTCATATAACCATTATAGATATGTGATTTTTATGGTAAAACACTCTTATTAGAGGCATAAAAATTTATAAAAACTCTGGTTGCTAGATTTGTAGCTTTGGTTTAAAGATTGGTTCAAAATGGTTAGCTCAAAATATTGATTTTTTAACTTGTAAAATACTTTTAAGTTTATACATAAAAGAAGATTTATGATTTAGAAACCACTGAGTTTTTTGGATGAAAAGAGTGTTAAGAAATATATAAAATGATTGTAGGAGTTGTTTGGGTTGTTTTTGATTGATTGGGTGGTGTATAGACATGTTTTGACTTTGTATAAATTTAAAGAGCTCATTATGTAAAACTTCGTGCGGTTTTCGTCTCCCTTCTCTTTCTCCTATTCTGTTTGAAATCAAGATTCTAACTACTCGAATTCAGAATCATTTTAAGAGATTCCTACAGATTCAACTACTTACTCTTTTTTACGAAGTTTGTCAAATGCTCGTTTGGGGATTGGAAATTGGTTATACGATTTCAGACGGATCTTTTCTAGTCATCCAAATGTGCAAGAATGATGAGAAACAAATGAAAATGAAAAGGAAGGGTTACCTGGAAAACGCTTGATATGATGGAAGAAAATTAAAAACAACTTTCAAAGGAAAAAATTCCAAAGAAATGATCGATTAACTAACAACTTAATCTATAACTCAAAATGAATACATTGTCCCCGGTAGCGGCTCCAAAAACTTGATGTGTATTTTTTGAGTTATATAATTTATATCTAGATTTTACCGGAATGTTAAACTAATACAGATCTTGAATGCTAGTTAAACTAATTAACAATTAACACTAAAAGGTGGGAGTTGTTTTGCTTATAAAGTAAATGATAAGCTACTTGGAGAAGGATTTAAAACTAAATAACAAATAAAAGCGACAAAAGTGGAGTTGTAAACAATTGATGAAAATGTATTCACTTAGACTCGATTCCCACTAGACTTTGGATAACAATTTGATTAAGCAAAAGATAAGATTATATTATATGATGATTTCTAATGTAGAAAAGACTCATCCGTCAACTTGTCTAAACCTACAACTATTGGAAAGTTAATCCGAATGTCTTCACGACAACCACCTTAAGTCATGCATTAAGCCTATTTAATTGATTAGTGAGATTTAATGGGATATGTTTAATGGTTAAGAAAACATATAATGATAACAATAGTTCACTACTTGCAATCATGCACACATATTCAATTTAAATAATCAACGTCTCAAACCCTATTACCATGTCTAGTCTCAAATCTTAATCATTTAATTGCTAAATTGGCCAAGAATAAATATCATACACATATGGATTGTCATCATAATATACATAAAATACCCACTAAAAGAAACAATAATAATCATAATCAAACACATATCGCAAATTAGAATGACTCAAACTTGATTCAATAAATTGTGTCACATGCTTGAAACTGTAGAACCGTAGAGCGGGGGGGGGGGGGGGGGATACGGTCTCTTTGGTTTTTTGAGTTTTTAAAAACTTTGAGCCTCAAAGAGTGCCAAGTGGTTTACACAACAATAACCACAATCACAATCACAACTAAAGTATATAAAGTAAGTAGAGAGACACCATGATATATACTAGTTCGGGATGGGGGTTTATACCATCTGTACGTCCAGTTGCGAATCCACGACACTATACTATTCACTAAGTATAATCCTTTGGTGGACTACAAACCGTTAAAACTTCAGTCTACTGATATGCACAAAGATTGGTGCTCACTAAGAAGAGCTACTCCCTAACAATATTCCGACCTCGGAAACCACCCTCAAGGACTCGTGATTCGACTTAACCACAAAGACCACTAAGACCGCAAAGACTTCCCACCGGGAGTATCAAACCCCAACTAGATCCCCAATGATCTAGGCTTGGTCACTTCGACACATGACTTCCCTTACAACCAAATTGAATGAATAAATGTTTGATTATTCATTCAAGTCCTAACCTAACCTAGAGACTCGATTGTAATAGAAAGGGTATAGAGAAGAAGACCCTCAACACAATCACAAGAGTGAATTTGGTTCTTGTGATTCTTCCTTTGCAAGGATATGTGTTCTTTCAAAGAATGCCATGTGATAGATTAAGAACACAAGAGAGAATTAGAGGATTGAGAGAAAAGAAATTAAAGAGAAAGAATAATGGCAAGGGGGAGGAATACAATAGCCAAGGTGGGGTATTTATAGGCCAAGACCAAAAAATGAGAAAAAGTCATCAGAGTCGCTGCTGGCGTGTCGGAGCGTCAACGACTAGACTTTTCTCTTTTGGGTTTTGGTATTTTAAATACCCAACCTTGCTAAACCTCCAATTGTACTTCACACATTTAGACCTTTACATTATTCATCCTCAAAGTCTACCAACTCAAATAGCCATTTTGTAAAAATGATTTGTGAAGTATTTAAGTGAAACCAATTATCAAAGAGAGAATAATAGAAGGGATAATTGGATAAGGGTAGTTTGGGTATTCCTTAGATGTGCCATGGGATATTTCTTTGATTAGAAAGGAGTGTGTATGTTAGAGATAGAGAGAGAAGAATTTAAATTTAAAACTCAAATTGTGTGAAAGGAAAGTGAGAGAGTGAGGTTGGGTTAGAAGGAACCATGGTTGAGTTGGATGAGTTGTAGGGTTGGGTTAGGAGAATATCCCAAGAATATTCTTTGATTGGTGAGAAAGGGGAGATGAAGGGTTGAGATGAGTTTGGGTGAGTTGGAATGATGTAATGGAAGGGAGCCTTGGATTAAAATTCAAATTTGAAATATAGTTGTTGGAGTGTAAGAGAAGTAGAAATAAGCTTGTGAGTTGGATGTTGATGACATCAAATAAGTATATTTTATCGACATCATTTATCCTATGTTATTGACTTGCTTTATATTATTTTATATGATAAATGATACTTAATCGTTTAGTTTTTTAATTCTCAGTTATAAACAAGCATTTGGTGAAAGTTAGCTATTTTGGACGTAAAATGGAGCAAAATGAATGAAGTTGGAAAAGTCTACTGAACTGAAGAAAGATACGCCGTATCATTCTAGACAGATATGCCGTACGTGAAGACTTAGACGAATATGCAGACCATTTCCTGACTTTGAAGCATGCGCCGTATGGATACATATCATACGCCACATATGAAACCTTGGTTAACACGAAGAACCAACTTATTCTACTCCAGATACGCCGCATGATGTTCCAGATATGCGGCGTATCGATCTCAAGACTTCACTAGACAATCAAAGATTCTAAAGAACATACGCTGTATGAAGATATACGCCGCGTCTAAAGGCGGTGTACGAATATTCCTGAATATTATAATCTTGGACCCCACGCGAAGTTACCTCGATGCGCCGTATCAACTTAGTTGATACGCCGTATTGACCCTACAGACAGAAACTATAAATACCCCATTCGACAACCAAATTAGATATACATTCCAAGGGCGAAACAGACGATTTGGCAGCACAAGACACACCTCAAGGACGAATTCAGAGCAGTAAGAAGGTCCTGCTATTGCTTAATTCAATTAGTAAATTTGTTTTATTTGTATTAGTAGTCTTTAATCCATCAGGATTAATTGCCTTGTCACCGCCATATGACTCGCATTTAATTTGCTTTCCCACCGATTAAAGTTTATTTGATGTTTATTTGGTTCTTTATGTATGTGCTTTGATTACCTCTAGTTTAGCGTGGCTTGCTTGCGCCGCCATACGCTTCCCACAATTACTTCATTAACATCGTTTGCATAGTTAATGTAAGTCTGTGAAATGTTTAAATAACATTAACTAAGTAATCATTAAGAGTTTACTCGCCTGTAACTAATATTCCAACGAGAGAGAATAAATTTTAGCACTCATCATATATAACTAAGCAATAAATTAAAGCAACAGTCTACTTTACTATCGGCTCAACCTCTTATCTGTATCTGTTTTTTTATCTGTGTACGTGTGTGCCATTCGTCACTTGTTTGGTTTAATTAATTAATTAGTTTTATTTACTTAATCATCACAATCTTGCCAGTCTCTCACGCTGAAAACCCCTTGCGTTAGATTAGGTTATTAGAACTAATTTGGATTAAAATACTGGTAGATATCTAAGGTATTATTGTTCTACTCTTAGTGTTCGACACACTACTTACCAACTACCTACATTGATCGGGTACACTGCTCGTTAGTGTGTGTTATAGGATAAGTCGGCTAAATATAAATTTAAAGCTTGATAGATATAATCTATTCTACAACGATATACACACGCATCAGATGTATAAGAGTGATTTGATAGGGAGACTATGTTTGGATTCAAATTTGAATTGAGAGAGTGAGGAAGGTTGTATGTGAGGAAGTGAGTTGTATGTGTGTAAGAGTGAGTTGGATAAGGATGTGATGTTGAGGTAATGGAGAACCCTTGGCTTGGATTCAACCTTTGAATTTGAATATTAAAGATGGAAAATAAGGTGGTTTGTGAGGAAAGTTTATTTGTTTTGAAATAAAGGGTTGGATGAAGAAGATGATGAGGTGGTGAAATCTTAGTTGTTGAATTGGAATGTAGTAAAGAGAATGTTTGAAAGATTTAGTGTGGGAATGTAGGGGACAAAAAGTACAGGCAAGTACAATGAATATTAGGAAATGTTAGGGATAATATTTGGGAGGAATTTGAAATGGTTGGAGGATTAGTTTGGTGTAGAGGTTAATCAGAGGAGTGATTAGGACTTAATCAATTTGTCATTAAGAAACAAAATAACTGACAAAATGGTTATGGGTTGAGAAAATTAAAGGTTACTTATAGTTTCAAGTAACTGAACGTCGAGTATATTCATAATCTCATAATACGTGAATTTCCACGACTCAACGTAATTACTAATCATCTTGATGCAAACAATCTAAGTTCTTTGCATCAATGTAAAGCATATCCCAAAACGGGAAAGGATACATTTACACAAAGGGATCTTTGACTTAGTTTGACCAATAAGGGAGTAAACCCGTTACGTGATTAGAGAAGACGTAAACATGGATTATGGTCATATGAATACTTTCACCTGATGTCATGTGAAATATATAAGTCCCATAGGTTTAGAAAAGCCTTGGCTAGAGGTGTTTATCAAAATACTTGAGTTGGCATTTTGCCAAAAACGGGAGATTATAAATTTGGATCCTTCTAATTCTAAAACTCGTTTCGAGTGTTCCCAATGAAGCACATAACATATTCATGCATGTATTGAAAGATCCACATTTGTCGGGTAAAGGGAAAGCCGACTTTCAAAATTCGTCCCGATCTTAACATAAGGCTGGCGCGTCAGAGCGCTGGCAGCGCGCTAGGCCCAGTTATAGGGTCGGGAGAATTTTGGCTATCGTTTGTAATTTTATGTGTTGCGAAGGTTTATTTATCATCATTAAAACATAAGGAGACCCAATTAATGTTGTACCAACAGAAAAATTTGGAGGTCTAAACCTACTAGAAACATGGGTATAGATGAACAAGTTGCTATTTTCCTTCAAATTATTGCTCATAATGTTAAAAATCGGGTCATGATATGTCATTTTTCATCTTTCCGGAGAAAAAAATTAGTAGATGTTTTGCTCAAGTTTGCAATGTGGTGATAAGATTACATCCACGTTTGCTTAAGAAACCCGAATTTGTTCTAGACAACTCTACGAATCAAAGATGGAAATGGTTCAAGGTATGCCTAACTCTTGTAGTTTTCTATTAGTTATTTTGGCAACGTGAGCAAACTATTTTGGTGTTGTTTTTATTGTGCCCCAATCTTTGTGCAATACAAGCTGCTTTTGTTGTTCTTTCTAGACAATATAAACTGTTTTAGTGTTGCATTTTTGTTTGTTGAAACTAGTGACATGTTTTTTTTTTTCTTTTTTTTTTTTTTTTTTTTTTTTTTTTTTTTTTTTTTTTTTTTCTAGAATTGTTTAGGAGCATTGGATGGAACATATATTAAGTGTTTAGTGCCATTTGAAGACTAACCAAGGTATAGAAGAAGAAAGAATGACATTGCTACAAATGTTTTAGGAGTGTGTTTCCAAGATATGCAATTCATTTATGTCTTAGTGAGATGGGAGGGTTCGGCTGCCGATGGTAAGGTGCTTTGAGATGCTCTCAATAGGCCACAAGGATTAAAAGTCCCAAGACCATGTACGTAACTATATGTATGGCGCGTAGTTAAATTTAATATGTATGCTTGTTGATTTGTTTATTGACTATTATCTAATTTTATGCTATTACTTAGTTGATGTGGAATACACAAATGAAGAAGGTTTTCTCGCACCTTATAAAGGCCAAAGGTATGATATACATTGAATGGCGTAATGGACATCGACCAACTACGGCTAAAGAGTTCTATAATATGAAACATTCATCCGCAAGAAATGTTATAAAAAGATGTTTTGGTATTTTGAAGGCGAGGTTGCGAATCTTATAAGACAACTTGCATTATCCGGTCGAATGGCATGTTGTCTCTTTCACAATTACATAAGACAAGAAATGCCAATTGTTCCTTTGGAGAATGAAAGTGAATCGAATGAGGGAACCAAAGACCATGAAGTTGCATAAGAAGATGATAATATCACTCAAGTTGGGACTTCGAACAAGTGGACTTCATTTCGAGATAATTAAGCACAATCTATGTTTGGATATTGGAATCTCAACACTTTATCCATGCTTATATTCTTTTTGAAGGCATACATGTTTATATATGTTTATACTCTTTGATGGTACTTGTTACTTTTTGTGGTTTATGGATTATGCATTATGGGTCTATTTTAATTTTGCTACTTTGGTCCACATGTTGCATTTTAGTTTTGTTGCTTTGGACAATGCCTGCTTCCTTTCGTTGTTCTATAGATCTAAAACAAGGAGTATGCATATTGTATTCTTACATAGATAACGAGTGTTACATTTTCGGTTTTTAGAGTACAACATTATACGCGTCCACTTATCTTAAATATGTAAATCTCTTTTAGCACATTATTGAGTCATTATGTACTGTATATATTTAGCACATTATCAATAATAAATTAAAGCTATGCACTTTACAATATCTAATAGTGTCGTGTTTGACACATCTCGGGGTGTAATCAAAACCGAGTGCGAGTCAATAAATTAGTATCTAATCTTAAGCTCGATCGAGCTAAATACGCTGTTGTTTGTAGAGAAAAAAGTGCCTGTAACTCAAAAGTGTGTCATAATGCAGTATAGATATGATACTTCAAAGCTAACGATCCATAAAATAAACTTCAGTATTCATGAAATGTTCTGGAACAAAAACAACTATGTATAGTTTGCAACAGTTTCGGTCTAAGTACATAAACAACGTAGGAATGCATATTTGATCACGTGAAAAGATTATTACGCTTACACCATAATCACAAGTCTACATCTATGACTCGATATTTAGTAATCAAACTAGCTTAGAATCCATAGCCATGAAGGTGCTGAGGTTCATAGGGAACATGTACTCAGTACCATTAAATATCTCTTGTGCAATTATTCGGTTTGCTCTCTCAGACGGATGATATGCATCCCAAAATACGTATTTGTTTCTGTCGGGACAAATCCTTGAAAATACCGTGCAAAGTCCTAGCCCATTATATGGTCCTTGTCCACAGCATGCTTCTTTTGATGTGTCAAAGCCTATAAAACCAATAAAAAGTCAAAACGGATCAAGTAGTAAAGAATGTGAGCTGTAATATAGAAGTAGGGATTACCAAAAGCTTCTGGATTGTCAATTATATTAACGTGCAGAAGATTTGTTTCAATGGTTATGAAGATGGTGCTGCCGAGCTTCTTGTTAAGTGAAGCAATCATGTTGACGAGTTGTGGGTTGAATAAGCCTGCAGCTTCTTGGAGTTCGACCGCACATTCACCTTGCCTACTATGTAGTGCTAGGATTGCTGGCACGCAACCTAGTGGCCCGGTTCCTGACACCAATACTTTGCGAGCTCCTAGCTCGTAAAGTCTCTGCAAAAGATAATACATTAAAATGAATGCTTCAACATTCATTGATAGCAGGTACAGCAGTAAAAAGATAATAAGACCATTTATTACCATTAATAGCTTCTGGTACTCGGAGATGAGCATTGGGACATAATCAGCAATTTTGTACTGGCGCGACCTAACAGAGTTAGGAATCAAGTAGTAGTTGTTTACAAAATCATTGCCTCCACAGGTGATTAGAACTAATGCGTCGTTGACGAGTTTTTGTGTTTTCTCTTTGCCAATTAGATCAGTTACACGATGTTGGTATTCTTCAAAGTCTCGCAGCTGAGATGGCATCCGAATAATATTTACCTACAAAAACGAACGGTATAACTTTATAAATTCTAACACAAGTTCAACATGTACCAATGAATCGACATTTATATACGTTTCTTTTTATAAGATTAGTTTATCAAAAAATACTACAAAATTCATGGCTTTTTTTTTTTCTTCATGATTGTTACTTATTTGGATCCAATTTTTACTAATAATAATCTACTTACGAATTGTATTCCTGTGTCATTAAGTATCCCAATCCCAGCAGAGGCAAAGTTGGCTCCGTTTAGCAGTTTTTGACCCGTTAGTCCTGGATCCAAAAAGGGTAATACTGGATCGGCACCAATGTGTTCCCCTAAAAACATATATAATTCACACATAAGTACATATACTACACTTATTTAACAAAATGCACGTATGAATATATATGATTAATGTTTCGTGCATGACATACAAAACTATCACAGTAGTTACTATCATAATATGAAAAATAAAGTAGAGGTGAGGAAAAAGGTCCACCAATGACATCCGGGAGATTGAGGCCATTAGAGAAACGACCAGTGGGACGACGACTAGGATAGTCAATGCCATAAGGAGGTGAATCTGCTCGTGCCGTGGTAGCCAAGTGATTATTATTTCCATTGTCTACCAACGAGTCTCCAAACACAAAGAATGCACGATGAGGTTTCTCCTGTTTTTGGCTTTCGGTTCCTAAAACAATACCAAAGGCAAGAATCATGAAAATGGTAACTATAGGTAAGGACGACATTATTGTGCTGTACTTAGATAGCAAATGTAAGGGGCTTATATGCATGATTTTATAGGCACACCACATAACATGATGCCCATTTCTGTAGTGTAGAGTTAATTCGATGGACATAAAAGTCTTTGAAAGAGTGAGGTCGATTGCTATAATTAGTAATACCATTTCAATATGAAAAACACCACATCTTCCGTTGAATTCTAGTTTAAATGTATGTTACCTAATTGTGTTCACAATATGCAGCTGGGTGTAACAAATAAGTTTTTGACTTATGTTAAGATGACTCTAAAATCTAAACAATAATTTGTGTGTGTGTGTGTGTGTAAAACAAATATGTATCGACACAGCTAATGGCACACTATATCTTAACTGAAACTTGAAACTTGAAACTTAAAACTTAAAAAATGCAACCTCTAAGTTAATGAGTCATTAACACAACACTATTGTTTGTTTTTTTTAAGAAAATGTCTGAATGTTTATTAGTTCAACTAGAGGCATTAAGATGCTCCTTCCATGTCTGGTCGGTTTATATGTTTTTACCTCTGTTTGCCTCTGAACGAAAAATAAAAAACAAGCACACTTAACACCTAAAAGCTCTAACTGACTAAAAGCTTTGGTCTATTAAGAGGTTGTTAAGACTTTTTTAAAGAAAACAAACAACACCTAAGCTATCTACTCTAAGTTAACGAGTCATTTATACAATGCTAAGCTAATTAAGAATGAATTCTCAAAGTATGATTCCTTTCCATATGTTGGATATATGTATACTTGTTCAGAATGTGGTTTACAAAGAATGCGCTAACCTATGTTCATTTCCATTGTTGAGCACTAGGTGCCCATGAACATATGGCTTGTTTTATATCAAAAAGTACCGACAACTCATCACTTTTCTCCTATAATTCAGAACCTATAACCCAAAAACACCCTCCCTCCATCACTCAAGTTATAGGACACCCCATGGCTCACACTTTAACGGTTTAACACAATAAAACACATCTATTAAAAAAAAAAAAAAAAAACTATAACTCGGCTGGTAAATTTGGGAGAGGCCATATAACTCGAACGGGGGTGTGGCGTCAAGCCATAGGGCTGAGTAGGGCTATATAACTTGCCATACCGACTGCTCTTAGTGTTAACCTATGTTTTTTAAGAAAAGAACTAGAGGGTAAACTGTCTTTTGAAAATAACTCCTTGTTTTCTCTTACGTTTATGCAACTTTATGGCAAATTATAGTATTGTATTTTGATATTGAATGTTATATGAAACCATAGCTTATACTGTAAGTGTTTGTAATAAATTACCAACCTTTTTTATGTTACGTTCTTATTAGTTTACTTTGATGATGGAAAGAAGTTATAGAACTACTATAACATACTGTAGAACAAAACTTTTACTATTTACTAGATCATTTATGGGCGTTTTGCCTAAGATCAAATGTAGTAAGTTGCTGAATCATTTCATGGGTCTATCGTAGTTTAGTATTCTGGAGAGTCTTGATTCGGTGAGTAGCTATGTAGAAATAGGCAAGTATTTTGCAAGTGTGGATTGTATCTACAAAATCGATAGAAATTTATTAGAGATCATAGTTGGTGGTTGTATTACTATCGGGTTTGATTTTTCCATAGCATAAATTCATTGACTTCTAACAACATTTGCGGTTTCCTTTTAGATTTAGGCGAAAAAAAGTAGTATCTTTCCGTTCATACATTTTGCCCTTTGGCTATTCAGTAACCTATGAATTACCTTTATTAGCATAACAATACTCGTTACCATTTTATATATTCTTATAGCTATAGTGCATAACAAACTTCTTCCGAGGATATGTACGACTTAAATTTACCATATGTCATTGCTACCTAAGTCCTACCTTTGATTATTGTAAACAGCAAGACATTTGGTAGTTCAAGAACATTAATTTTTACACAAAATTTCAAGCGAATGAGGTATGTCATGTTTAACACTTCATCGACATTTAATGGTGCTTCGTTCACTTCAACCAACTTCTTTTGGTAGTGATCCTTACGAACACATCAAGTAAACAAGTGTGGAAAGATAAGTTTGTGAACTGGCACTATGAACACATTGATTTATAGTCAAAATTAAAGAATGGCGATTTTCAAGAATGTCAAGATTTCATTGCAACATATGTCACAAAGAGTGGTAACATAAGTCACTGGAGTTTACTGTGACATAGAAATAGTTGGTGATTTTCACATCTATGTCTCAAATAAATTGTAGTTAAACAATCAAAATATATTGCAAGATCAGAAACAAAACAAATTATAAATAGGAAAGACATAGATTGTATCAATAATATCCAGTACATAAAACACTTGAAGATCAAGTTTTTGTTCTGATTTTCACATAATTGCTACATGATCACAGTTTCGAGTCAACTGCCATGAGGACACTGAGGTTCATTGGTTTCATGTAGTCATTTGTGCCGTGCAAAATTTGTTGCACTATAATTCTGTTTGCTCGTTCACTAGGATGGAAAGCGTCCCAAAACACATACTCGTCTCTATTTTGGCACAAGTTTGAATCCATTCTGCAGAAACCCCACCCGTTGAATGGTCCTTGTCCACAACAAGCTATCTTTGATGTTTTAAAGCCTGTTTAACCACCACGAATTCAAAATTTTCATATAAAATAGCATAGATTGTTAAAATAAATAAAAGGGCCTAAAATATACGACTAAAACGAAATGCCGTTAAAGCAAGTTGTTTTCTTTTTTTAGATGCAGAGAATGAAAAACAAAAATGGAACATTTCATGACATTATTCTTTCAAAAAATTCCTAAAAAGATGATTTCTAAGCATTTTATAGTTGGTATCCTCCTCGGATCCACTGTTCTATTGTTAATATATCCTAGCCTTTCAAAAAAAAAAAAAAAAGAAAAAAAAAAGAAGAAGCATTTTATAGTTGTCTATAGTTAAAAAAATAAAACTACTGCTTTTACACAAGTGTAAGATTATAAAAATATGTACTTTCCAACACAAGAATTAACTCCATCTTTGGATGTTGTAACAGTTCTTACCGAATGCCTCAGGATCTGAGATCATGTCATGGTGCATGAGTTTGGTATTGGCAGCAACAAAAACTTCAGCATGATATTGCGCGTTAAGGTCTTGAACCATTTTGGCGAGTTGTGGCTCAAACAAGGCGGCTGCTTCTTGCAAATTGCTCACGCACTCGCCAGTTAAACTATGCAGGGATCTTTCAGCTGGTGCACATCCTAACGGTCCACTACCCAACACGATCACCCTCCTTGATCCCATGTCATATAATCTCTACATTGCAGATTACTAATTTAAGAATTCTCGAAACTATACAAAGTAAAATTTTGATTTCTTGATCCTTATTTCCTTAATATGTGCATTAACTTATAATTTTAACATCATTAACCTTCAAGACATATTAAAATGATATAAGTCATATAACTATAAGAAAAAAAACTACCTCCAAGATTTTGCGATATTCAGCTAGAAGATTTGTTACAAACTCTGGAAGCTGGCTTTGTTGTGACCTAGGTGAGAACGGAAACAAGAAATAGTTGTTTACAAAATCGTTGCCACCCAATGAAACAAGCACCAACGCTTGGTTTACAAGTTCTTTCGCTTGTTTCTCGCCAATCTCAAGAGCTAGTCTTTTTTGATACTCTTTGAAGTACTCTAGTTGCAAGGGCATTCTTAATACGTTCACCTGGAAAATAAAACCATTTTAAAAGTATTATGACTAAAAAGATGTAAATAGAAAGACTCTAAATGTTCATTTTATTACAATATTCTACAACTAACATTTATCAAATGTTATAACAATGTTTATACACTATTCAATTCAATGAATAGTATCTTTTAACATTGATTAAAGATAGCATTAAGCATTTCAAAAAGATAGCATTAAACATTTATCAAATGTTATAACACTAAAACTAACATTTATCAAATGTTATAACACTATTAATACACTCTTCAATGAATAGTATTTTCTTAACATTCTGGTTAAAAATAATGATTCAATTAATACACTATTAATCATTTATAAAACGATTATGATTTCATAAGTTCGATTAATAGTTTCTTAACATTCTGATTAAAAATAGTGTTATAACATTTATTCAATGAATAGTATTTTCTTAACATTCTGATTAAAAATAATGATTCAATTAATATACAATTAAATATAAGTAACATTTATCACATGTCATAAGGGGCGTTTGGTTCATGAAATTTAAAATTATGGGATTTTAGATTATGATATTTTTAAACAAAGAGGAACTTCAAATACTAGAAATCAAAATTGTTTCACATGTTTGGTTGTCAAAGTTTCTTTATAACAACACACAGGATACGGTTACTTATAAACGCACGTGGAGACACACTGCGAACATGGGCTATACAGGTTCCAAAACCCGTGCAAGCATGCATATTGTCTATTACACCAGGTTGTGATTGCTTCACACTCATGAGTTTTAGTAAAACCTTGAACCTTAACTTTAAAACTAAAAGACTACATCTTGACTCATAAGTAGTATGTGTAAATAGTAGTTTTTGGTATTATCATTTTTCTATAAATTGCTGATTGCAGGAGAATCATTGTCCTCAAGTTTGTGCAACAATTTGTGGAGTCTCTCGAAGTAATGGTACTAAACTTGGTGTAAAAAAAAAAAAAAAAAAAAAAAAAAAAAAAAAAAAAAAAAAAAACATTTACCCAACTTCTTGAAAAAAACAAGTAAATAATTTGAAGGCAATATTTTTTAATTAAGTGAAAACAGGAGTTTAATGATAATGGAATGCATGCTTAAATACTATTTCGACTTTGGAGCATTTTAGTTATGTAATTTCCATTTACGAAGTTGTACATAATTACTAAAAAGAATATAATTTCTGTGTTTAACTTGAAATGTATATATAGAAACATTTAATTTGTGTTTATTAATTTCCAAAAGTGAATTTAAAGACGAAAATGCAGTGAATAAAAACGGACACCTCAAATTCAAAGACTTTAATGTCATTATGGTCTATGATTTCGACTTACAAACTGGGATCCGGTATCGTTTAATATTCCAACTCCAGCCGAAGCAAAATTTGCACCAACGAGAAGCTTTTGCCCCCTGAGTTCCTGACTCAAATACGGTAATGTGGGTTCCGACCCGATATGCTCACCTGTAAAAAAAAAACTTATATGTCAAAAACACATCAACGAAATTAAATATGAAGACACACCAATAGACAAGCTAGTAACTGTTAGTTAATGTTGCATGTATAGAATGACTTCTAACATGTAAAAAAAAACGTCTATGTAATATTAAAAAGACGATGCATAAAAATAAAGCGAAAATCATACTTATAATATCTGGAATGTTGAGGCCATTAGAAAAACGCCCGGTAGGACGATGGTCTGGTGTGTCGATGCCATATGGTACCATATCAGCACGTGCAATCGTATACAAATAATTGTTGTTACCATTATCGACCAACGAGTCACCAAACACAAAAAACGCTCGTGCTTGCTTTTCATTAGGGCTATGACTAGAGCTTGGACTATGCCCTTTAGGAGGAGGACTAGGACTATGCGCCTTCGGACTAGGACTAGGACCATGCCCTTTAGGACTAGGACTAGGACTAGGACTAAGACCATGCGCTTTCGGACTAGGACTAGGACTATGCTCTTTTGGTCTAGAACGAGCCCCCTTGGGTGCAACATGTGGCCCTAACCAAAGAGTAGTCTTGTCGGGGATGGCAAAAACCTCTGCGGTTAAACACAACCCTAAAACTAACCAAAGAATAGCCATTTGATATCGGATAATCGATACCAAAGTTTACGATCACACTTGGAATCCTTGGAGAGAAATGAAAATGGAGGTCAAATTTTGGTAGAGAGTGACTGAATAGAAGAGCTTATGGGTTTATATAGATGGTTAGTATATTGACATTACAATCTTTTGCCATTAAGGGCATGATTACATGAATTGAATTTGAATATAATAAATGTTGATATTAAATAAGTCAACGGGGACAAAAGTAAAGAATTACTTCATATTCAATTTGGTCAAATTATCATAAAACTTTGGTAACAAAAAACAAAATAAACTTTATAATTAATAATTGCTCCTCTGTATTTTTCCTCACAAAGCAAAGTTGACTAACCACTTATGTATTTTTGAAATTTTAAGAATTGGCATTTTTGAAATATAATATGTGTTTTACTGACTTGTGGTCATTGACACATGCTAATGTATGTTCAAATGAAAAATTTTATGTATCGAAAGAGAAAATGTATCTAAACATAGTAATCTATATCTTTAATTAATATTCATTGCATTTTTTGTAATAAAAGAAAAACAAATGTTTATTATACACTTTAACATATGCCCATTGGACACATATTAGCAAAACTTATATAATATTAATCGAGTCAGTCTTTTATTAGTTTGTTAGTACTATTTGAGTTAGTCATTTTGTAAAAAAAAAGGTAGAACTATTGCTTTTGTTTGTATGTCATTTTTTTCTTTTGGGCTCAGTTTTTTTTAATTATCTTGTTAATTGAATTCGAGATTCTTAATAATATGTTGTCTTTTTAAAAAAAAGGTCATCAGGACATCGGGTACATTTTATAGGGGAGAGCAATCCTAAAACCAATGGTGCAGTTTTGGCTTTTTAAAAAACCGATTTGGTTTGGTTTTGGTTTTATATGAAAATCCAAATTGAAAAAACTGAACAATCCTATACTAATATTCATAAAACTAATAAAAAAAATATACATATTAGTTTTGATACGAGTAATCACCAAAGCTCAAAAAAACTAAGAGACACGTGTATTAGATATATGTAACAGATGTTTATTTACCTAAGAATACAATAAATTCGTATACATGTTATGTAATCTTGCTATTTTTCGACAAATATTCAACTTACTCTATAGAATTTCTTGGTTTAGGTTACGGGTGTTCAAAAAATATCCATATTCAGGTATCCAACAATTTAATAAGAATTTATTAAAAAGTTGGGTTTTATAAAATGTCAGTTTTGAAACCCATATAAAACTTTTCCCAAAATTATAAATATTTGGATATTCGGATATATAAAACTGTTATCCGAATTTCGGATATCCAAATTAAAAACCTTGGCTAAAAATAATGGGTTTAACATAAAATTATCATTGCAAATTTCGTATATCTAAATTTGTGATATAACTAGCAATTAACAAGTCCCTTAAGTTGAGCTTGCCATGCTCACTTGGAATACTATACCTTCAAGTTGATTCGTTTAAGGTTGGAGACCAGACAATAACATACAATTGCCCAGCTCAGGTGGTATATTTCCTAACAAGTGGTTTTCACAAAGGTAAAGGAGACTCATCTTAGTGAGCTGACCAAAAAAAGAGGGTATCGTATTAGTTAACCCACTTCCCATAACTACAAATTGATCAAGGTTGGTACAGTTTCCCAACTGAGGTGGAAGATTGACAAATTGGTTGAAAGAAAGATTTAATAATTTAATTTCTTACATCTGCTATAGCCCAAAGGAATTTGACCCTTTAAACCAGCACTATGAACATCTAAAATAATAAGGTTCTCAAGATTGTTTATGCTATAAGGTAACAATCTAGTAAAATAATTGTTGTCGATAAACAGCCGTTGGAGCATGGTTACATTTCCTAAGTTAGATGGAATGAAACTAGTGAGTTGGTTGAAGCTGAGGGTAAGAATCTCCAATGCGGGAACACGAAAGATGGATTTGAGGATGGAGCCATTAAGTGAATTCCTAAGAAGACTCAAGTGTTTCAAAGTGAGCAAGTTACCAAGGGTGTCTGGAATGTTACCAGAAAGGGAGTTGATAGATAGGTCTAAGTGTTGAAGACAAGTGCAGTTGCCTCTCTACGAGGGAATTGGACAAGAGAAATTGTCGAAAAATAAATTCAATGATTTGAGTTGTAACAAGTGAGATATCTCTGGTCCAATTTCTTTAGAAATTTGAGAATCTGACAAGTCGAGGGCGACTACTTGGAGGTTGTCAGGGTCACAGAAAACACTAGCCCACAAACCAGGATTGACATGAGAAGCATTCCAAGATGACAAAAGGGATGGTGAACAAGAACTCACCCAATGTGTACAACAACGTTAGACCATCAATGCTCAACCCATATACCATGACAAGAGAAGCTACCGACAAATAGTAATAGTAAACTAAACAAACATTCATCATCTTATTGAAACTGGGAGGGTTATTGGCTGGTTGGATGTCACATATAGAGGAAGAGAGATTAAGCTGTGAACTTAAATATAAGAAAGACTCTGTTTGTTTGGCTTTGGGAGTTCCTTCACGAATGAATGATTTCATGTCATAGACCACCACTTTAATATTTTTCAATAAAGTGCTTTTTGACCCCACATGGATCGATATTCAACCCAAATACAATCAACGGAGTATTAGCAAATTCAACATTCATTAGTATTATATTTGGTTTTGTTGAGGTTGTTGTTGTTGTTATTAAAGTTGTTTGAAGAATCCCAGATCTTGTAATGAAATGTTTTCTCATATATTTGGTGAAATAAGGAAGCAATTTTTAAGTGAATATATTTGGCGGACGGTGGTGGTGGTGAGTGTGTGGTTTAGTTAAAAAGAAATTAAAAAATAAAATAAAAATTAAGAGTTTGTTGCATAAATCGTCCATGTGGCTTAGTATGGACTTACAAGGAAAGGTTTGCCTTTACATGCCCATCACATGACCAGAGATAACGAAAAAAACTAATGGTCGTTCGGTAAGAGGACTGGTCAACTCAAAAGGGATAACCACAAGGACGACTGGTGTAATTTTTGAGAGTTAAGGACGAAAGTTGCAAGTTTGAGTAAACCAAAAGGACAATCTTTGTAATTAACTATTTATCTAAATTAACAACAATAATTAATTGTCGAAAATATCTCATTTCATATTTTCGCGTTATGCCTCAAAAGCCATGAGATGACTCTGATACCATCGTAATTGTATGCGTCATCTAACCTATTTATTAAACAGGTCAGGTTCAAGATGAGAATTATTAAGCGGGTTGACCTGCAACTCGTTTAACATGTTTAACTCGTGCAATGTGTCAAGTTTTGCATATAAAACAGGTAAAATGGGCCAGGTTCAGGTTATGTATAAAGATGTTAAGGTTGACACAGGTGACCCGATGATTTAAATGGGTCAGGACCCGCCAACCTGTCAAACCGAACCCGGCAACACGAACCCGAACCGAATTGCCACCTCTAATCGTATTTGTCTATTTGACAAATCTTTATGCTTTAGATAACTTGTCTAAATTAATGTGATAACTATTTGCGAAAGTGATTTCAAGTTTGTAGAAAAATGTGACCATCTAATGTAAAAATCGAAAAAACCGAAATCGAATCGCAAAAAGCAAAAATCCAAATGATTGGGTCTAAACCGTCAGATGTTATTGACCAAGGTCAACAAGTCAAAGACAGCCTAGAATCAATACTCCGGTGATAGTGTAGTGTTTTCCCGGGTCGTTAAAGTCCCCAGCGAGATCGAAATGGTGTTTTTGGAAATCGTTTATCAGAAAGTGGCACTGAGGACAGTAGCCAGATGATGTGGGAATGATATTGCTACTGTTATTTTGGTATTTGTACACAGATATAATATTCACAAAAATCAGATATACAAATATATGCACGTATTCACAATTCAGATTTACGCAATCAGACTGAAAAAAGTGGGATTTTGGAATTTATCAAACTACAGGGGGTGCTTTTGACACTTTTTTAAAACTTAAAATTAATAATGAAAATGAAATTATAAAAGTGATTAAAATACTATTAAAATATTATTTAATTAATAAAACTATTTAAAAATCTAATTTAAATCTAATTTAAATTAACTAAAAATTATAACTATTACAAATTAAACTAAAAAGTTGCAAAAATATTTTCTAAACCTAAATTAGAACTTGAAGAAAGTATAAAAAAATTAAAATAAATATTTTTGTCTTTTTATGGGTTTTTTAGAAATTGAAAACTATTTAACTTAATTAAACTACTTTTAATTAATATTAATACTAAATTAACTTAGAAAATTAAGATAAAATTTATAAAATTACTTAACCATCACAGGAATCCTACAAAATTATAAATCCTCTAAAAATTAAGTTTTAAGATTAAACCACTAATTATTTACCTTTTAATTACTTTAATTCTAATTTAAACAAATTAAATAAGAAAAATGGAAAATGAACAGTAGAATTTAAAAAGTATATTTTATAAAAGTCTATTATACTATATTATAGCTAGGAAAAATATAAAAACTAAGTTTTACTTTCTAAAAACTAAATATGAGATTTAATACTTAATATTAATTAATAATAAAGAAAACTAAAATTAAATCTAATTAACACTAAATGACAAAATAAAAATCTGAAAAAATTATCAAAATTACTTTACTATATAAGGTAATTAATAAAAATATAAAAACACTAAGTACTTAATTAAAATATAAAAATGAAAATGAAAATTAAGTTGAATTAAATAGAAACTATCACTTATTTTAAATTGGTTTTTTCTTGGATTTTCTTTTACAAACTAACTTTACTAATAAAAATAGAAAACTTTTGTAAAACTACTTTTGAAAATAGCTTATAAATAAGCTATAAGCACCCCCTTGGCTTACACAGTTGACTTATGTTGACTGTGTGGTCAAATGAGGTCAAATGAGTGAAGGTGGGGTCCACAATGGTGAAAATGAGTATCAACAAGCTTAATAATAACAAATAAGCCAGAAACAACAACACTTGATCTCAAATAAGCTAAATAAGTCCAAATAAGCAATTAGCAAATCTGAGTTTCACTCAGATTATGGGACAGACTTTATGGCTAATTCCAGGTGGGGTCCACAATGTTTAAGGTCAAACAGCTGGTCAATCCACACTCCCTGGTAGGAGGGGGTTGGAAAAAGTCAACTAGAAACACTAGGTCCCACTGAGGTGGTCTGCAACCACCACCAAAGTTGGTGGTGTGGTGGAGGTCTGTTGTGCACAGGGCAGACTCTTGCCCTGCAACTCACTTTGGGGCTTGGTGGGACCCACTAAACAAATTCCATAAATTATGAGAAAAATCCTAAAAATTAACAAGCTGGTAGAGAATAATCTTGTAAAATCTCAAGTCCTAAATCCTTGTATCATGCTAGTTACAGATCACCAAAGTTGGTGCAAATTAACTGAGAAAACTTTTTGACTTTTAAAGATTTTGGTATACTTTGACTTTTGTGAATTCTAAATGACATCTAATGACTAGTTATGATATACTAGGTTAAAATGAAATGAAATTAAGTGATCTTAACTACTTATGCACTGACTTAGAAAGAATTAGAGCTATAAAACCTATCAGTTCACAGATTATAAAGGATTGAGAGTGATATTGACTTTTTATCTGAATACTACTTGATTTTATGACTAGACTGAGCTATATTATCCTAAATTAAACTACCACAACTAAAAGTAACAACAATAGCTCATAGGAACAGATAGAACTTAGCTATGCCAAACACACCTTAATTGTGAGACTGTTTTGAGTTTTTGAGTGACTAAGGGTGTAACAACTAATAAACTTATTCCAAATTAGCTATTAATCAGATATTACACTTAAGAGGGTGTTTAGAAGCAGTTAATGGCCAAAGACACACAATGATTATACTAAAACTAGCAAGACTGTTAAACCATGATTTAAACTAGTTAGTAATTCTAATGAGCAAGATAAGTATATTAAACTAATAGCTACTCTAACAATACCAAATAAGCACAAAAGAAACACAGATTATCAATAAGCAACCAAGCAAAGCAGACAATACTAATACTAGATTTTTAGTGGAATTTTAAAATTTGCAAAAGCTTACAAGCTACCCCTAGCTTGAACAAGGGGCTTCTCCACAGAAGCCTATCTTTAGATAGGCCAAAACCAGCTCCACACTTGCTCTTTCCACCTCAAAAACCTGCAAATGCAAAATCAAACAAGCAAAGTTGACCAAGGTTGACTTTTTTATATTTTTGAGATCATCTAGTAATACTGGATTTTAATGGTTTCTAAAGCTTGTAATAGCTTATGGGAACCTATGTGACCCTATTTCAGTCCATGATTATTAATATAAGTAATACATAAGCTTAAGTAAAAACTCAGAATGGCAAGAACACAAGGCAGAATTGAAACTTTGATTTTTATAACTTAAAAAGAGAGATGTTACAATACTTGAATTGAGAAAGATACAACTGAATTTTGAAAACTAATTTAATTCGACACTAATTTCTACTTAAAAACTACACACTATCCTTCCTTGCATCTTCTTCTATTTATAGCTCCATATTAGGTATTCTTGATCCTTTCTGAGCATATCCCACCTTCTTCTGATGAATTTGGTCCACTAACAAGGCGCCACGTGTTTTGGCGCCAAAAGAGTTTTTGCAATTTGCTCTTCTGATTAGGCAACTGGGGGGGAGCATTAATTGTGGTGGTGTAGGTAGGTACAGGGATGTGGGTTAGTGGTGATGGGATGGGCAAGTTGGGTGGTGGCTGCAAAACCAGGGTGGATTGGTAGTATTCGGGGTGAGAGGGAAAATGGGGAAGATGGGTGGTTTGGTTGTGTTTGACTGGTTTTGACCAGGGTCAACGTTGACCCTGGGTTTTAGTTTGGTTTGTGGTGGGCTGGATTAGCTTGGGCCCAAGGTTTAGAAGTGGGTGGGTTGGATTAGGATTGGACTTGGATAATTATGGAGTAGTATTCTTTAGGTATTTGGATTCGGTTTTGGTTTAATTTTACACAAGGACTAATTTTGTAAATTTCAGAAAGTTGAGGGTTGTAATTTGGAAATCTTCAAAAGTACTTTAAAGGGTGAATTATGCCATATCATGAATAGTGCAAGGTCCTGGAATGATTTTTCAATTTATTTTTCACCAGGGACTGAAACCGTCAAACTTTCAAACTTCAGGGACCATTTGTGTAATTTTCAACAAACTTTCCACCAAGGACCAATCCTGTCATATAAGGTTAGTGCAAGGACAAAATTTGTTTTTCTCAAAGTTTTTCATATCCCAGGGACCATTTTTGACAATTTTCAAAGTTCAGGGACTAAACTTGACATTTTGTGAAACTTTTCACCAAAGGACTCATTATGTAACTTTTTGATTTAAAAGGACCTTTGGTGACTTTTTCAAGTTTTTAGAATGACCAGGGACTAGATTTGACAACTTTTGAAAGTTGGGGGACTGAAACTGCCAATTATGCAAACTTTGTGCGTTTTTCATCTGTTTTTGGTATTTTTGCATTTGAGACATGTAAAACACTTTCCTGGGATATTTTCACTATTTTGATTCATTACTGAGTGTTTTTGGATGTTTTGGCAGCTCAGAAATGGTAAAAATGATGAGTATTTACATATTCATCAATCCCCCACACTAAAACATTGCTAGTCCCTAGCAATCTTTTGAGAAAAACTTGATGGATTTGAAATTCTCTTTACCAAAAGCCATCACTTCTGGAGTAGCCAGGTGTAAGAACTGTGGCACACCTGATAACCGTGTGATTTTGAGCAAACCACCAGCTGTCAACGGATTTGATTAGTCTTTACCAAAAGCCGTTTGCTTCTGGACTAGCCAGCATCTTGATGGACTAAGTCAACATCTTGGTGAGCTGATTACCAATTATGGATTTTCCACAGCCTTTACCACAAGCCATAATCTTGTGGGCTAGTCAACTCATTTGCTTATGAGGATGCGGGGGAGCTGAGGAACCATATAATTTTTGGCAAATTGCCAGCCATCAACGGGTTTGAGATGTCTTTACCAAGAGCCGTTTGCTCCTGGACTAGCCAATCCATTTGTCATTTAGACTTTGGCGGACTGATTACCACAAAAATTTTGAAATAAAGTGAAAAATTTTTGAAAAATTTTAGGCCTAAAAATGGGGGTACTCAGAAAGTTTTGTGATAAAATTCGTAAGAATTCCCCCCCCCCCCACACTAGAACTGAATATTGTCCTCAATATTCAAAGTCCCGGCTATTATGCCGAATCTCTGAATGGAAAAAGCTAATATTCGATGCTAACTGTGGAAATTTGGATTTTATTTTTCACTTTATTTATCTGTACATACATTTTTTTTTTTTTTTGGAAGAAACTTATATACAAATTTACTTTTCAAATGGTGGGGGACGGCCACTCCCCCACACTAGGGTGGTAGAAAGTAGAAAGAAGTCAGAAATACGGGTGAAAACCCATATATGTTGCTAATTTTTGTTCACCGAGTCACTAGCTTGACTCGATCCCCGAATTTATTGGTCCATGGGGAAAGTTTGGAGGTCTGGGACAACCATGGGTGGTATGTCCTCTCCAAAATAATGTTTCAATCTATGACCATTCACTTTGAAGTTGGGACCTTCGGGTTGAGATAATTCAACAGTCCCGTATGGATATACTTTAGCAATAGTGAATGGTCCGGTCCATCGGGTTTTTAATTTCCCCGAGAAGATCTTTAATCTTGAATTGAAAAGAAGGACTCTGTCACCGACGTTGAAAACTCGGTTCTTAATCTTAGAGTCGTGAATCTTCTTTGTCTTTTCTTTGTAGATCAAAGAGTTCTCGTAGGCTTGATCACGAAGTTCGTTTAATTCATTGAGTTGAACCTTACGGTGATCACCCGCTATATGAAGGTCGTAGTTAGCATGTTTCAAGGCCCAGTAGGCTTTGTGCTCGAGCTCGATCGGTAAATGACATGCCTTCCCGTATACAAGCTTGTATGGAGTACACCCAATGGGTGTTTTGTAAGCTGTACGGAAGGCCCAGAGTGCATCATCTAGTTTATCCGACGAGGAAGCACGGTTTTCACCTACTGTCCTCTTAAGAATCCGTTTAATACCACGGTTTGAAACCTCCACCTGCCCACTTGTTTGGGGGTGATATGCGGTGGAAAGACGATGAGTAACACCGTACTTAAGCATGACTTTTGCAAACTGATCATTGCAAAAGTGCGTACCGCGATCACTAATGATGGCACGTGGGGTTCCAAAACGAGCAAAGAGGGATTTCAAGAATTTCACAACAACTCGGGCATCATTAGTGGGTAAGGCCTTAGCCTCAACCCATTTTGACAGGTAGTCAACAGCCACGAGTATGTATTTGTTTCCACGAGAAGATGGGAATGGCCCCATAAAATCAATGCCCCAGACGTCAAAGATTTCACAAACTTGAATAGCATTTTGCGGCATTTCGTTCTTTTGTGAAATATTCCCGTGACGCTGACAAGCATCACAGGTTTTGACTAACTCGTGGGCATCCTTATAGATCGTGGGCCAATAGAAACCGGAATCAAACACCTTTTTGGCGGTGTAGTTAGGACTATGGTGGCCCCCAGTGGGTCCAGTATGGCAAGCTTTGAGAATATCAGCGGCTTCCTGTCCGTATACACATCGCCTGATGACTTGATCGGCACAGATTTTGAAGAGGAAGGGGTCGTCCCAGAAATAATGTTTGACGTCTTTAAAAAATTTGTTTTTCTGTTGGGACGTCATCCCCTTCACGATGAAGTTACCCGCACGGTAATTTGCAAAGTCGGCAAACCATGGGGTAGTAGAGTCACCACGAAAAGTAACCGCACTGAGTGTCTCGAGAGGGAATGATTCATTTATTTCTTGTTTCTCGGACACATCTTGATGTGGGTTTTCTAATCGTGAGAGATGATCAGCAGCAAGGTTCTCAGCTCCTTTTTTATCACAAATAATGATATCAAATTCCTGAAGGAGGAGAACCCAACGGAGAAGCCTCAGCTTTGCATCTTACTTTGCAAATAGGTACTTCAAAGCCGAGTGATCCGTATACACCACACATTTGGTCAGGATCAAGTATGACCGGAATTTCTCAAAGGCATACACCACAACTAGGAGTTCTTTTTCAGTGGTGGTGTAATGACCTTGAGCCTCGGTCATAGTCTTACTTGCGTAGTGTATAGGCTGAAAGTATTTTGCTTTACGTTGCCCCAAGACCGCACCTATGGCAAAATCACTAGCATCGCACATAAGCTCAAAAGGTAGGTCCCAATCGGGGGCAACAAGAATCGGTGCCTCGGTAAGCTTTTTCTTTAATGTTTCAAAAGCTTCGATGCACTCAGGAGAGAAGATGAAAGGAGCATCCTTCTCGAGGAGATGGGTCATAGGCCGGGCAATCTTAGAAAAATCTTGGATAAACCTACGGTAGAAGCCGGCATGACCCAAAAAGCTCCTAATACCTTTTACGGTGGTGGGATGAGGTAATTTAGCAATGACATCGATTTTGGCTTTGTCAACCTCAATCCCGTTCTTTGAGATTTTATGGCCGAGGACTATGCCCTCTTTAACCATAAAGTGACTCTTCTCCCAGTTGAGACTTAAATTCGTTTCTTTGCAACGTTTAAGCATTTGTTCCAAGTGGGAGAGACAGGTCTGGAATGAATCCCCGATGACTGAAAAGTCTTCCATGAATACCTCCATAGTTTTCCCGATCATGTCGGAAAAAATAGACATCATGCACCTCTGGAACGTGCCTAGAGCATTACATAAGCCGAAGGGCATACGTCTGTAAGCAAAAGTTCCGTAAGGGCATGTGAAGGTAGTCTTCTCTTGATCCTGGGGATCAATGGGGATTTGGAAGTAACCCGAGAAGCCATCGAGGAAGCAGTAGTATTCATTCCCCGCAAGTCTTTCAAGCATTTGGTCCATAAAAGGGAGAGGAAAATGGTCTTTACGGGTGACTTCATTTAACTTTCGATAGTCAATACATACTCGCCAACCCGTGACCAAACGAGTTGGAATCAACTCGTTATCCTCGTTGGTGACAACGGTAATGCCACCCTTTTTAGGGACACAATGAACTGGGCTAACCCAAGGACTGTCAGATATAGGGTAAATCAATCCTGCATCAAGAAGTTTAAGAACTTCTTGTTTGATAACTTCGTGGATTTTTGGATTTACCCTTCTCTGTTGTTGCACTGCTGGCTTAAAGTCATCCTCCATTAAGATTTTATGAGTACAAAAGTTCGGGCTTATGCCCTTAATGTCGGAGAGTTTCCAAGCGATTGCTTGTTTATGTGACTTTAGAACCTTTAGGAGTGCTGCCTTTTCCTCAACTTTTAAGTCCTTAGCAATAATGACGGGTAATTTATCATCACCCTCCAGAAATGCATATTCTAGATGAGGAGGCAAGTCCTTGAGCTCAACCTCGGGAAAGTCTTCAGTTATTTCAACATTTTTGACTTCCGCTTTATGAAGTATTTTTGGAGACGGAGAGGGTGAAGGATCGTCATTTAACAATCTTTCAAGGAGAAGAATGTCCCCGTCCGGGTCAAGATAGTTTTCATCAACCCCACTTGGGATTGAGCTATCTTGAGCAAGAAATACCTCGACCTCTTCCAGAAGGAAGTCACTTCCCTCAAACGGAGTGAGGGAAGGGGAAGGGTCGGAAATGATAGGGTCAGTAGAAAGACTGCCACTGGATGAGAAACCAAGGACCTCTTGAAAATACTCCTCAGACGCAACATCGATGATGTCAATTCGGTTAACCGTTTCAGCGTCATAGTTGGAGGAATATCTTGAGGTCTGATCAAGATTGAATGTGACGGCTTCGCCACCAACACGTAGAGTGATTTCTTCTTCGAATACATCGATTAAAGCACGACCCGTTCTTAAGAATCCCCTCCCGAGAATGAGAGGGACTCGTGGGTCAGCATCGAAATCAACAATCACGAAATCTGCTGGAAAATGGAACTTTCCTACTTTCACGAAGATATCTTCGGCAATACCGAGAGGACGGGATATAGTACGGTCTGCAAGCTCGAGTGTCATGCAGGTCGGAGTGAGAGCAGGAAGTGAGAGTCTTTTCCAGACTGTGTAAGGCAACAGGTTAATGCTTGCGCCAAGATTGGCCAAGGCAAAGCATTCAACCATCCCCGGGAAAATACAAGGAATGAGAAATTTCCCGGGATCTCCAAGCTTTTCGGGAAGCTTTTTCAAGAGCACTGCTGAGCAATGCTCATTAAGAGGAGTTTTTGCCATCTCACAAAGTTTTTCTTTGTTGCTTATCAGATTTTTGATTATTGAAGCAAATTTAGGCATGAGAAGAAGAGCGTCCGCGAAGCTAATATCAAAGTGAAATTCTTGGAAAATTTGATAAAATTTTTCCATCTGATGGTTAGCTTTCTCGCGGTTCTTTTGTTCACTCAATCGTGAAGGATATGGAATTGACGGCTTAGGATCATTCTTTGGGATTTCATCAGAACTCACAGGGGGATCAAATACAACTTTCGGCTTACGAGCCGGTACCGGGACAACTTGAGGGTGGACGTTGTTGATACCTCCGTTATTAGTAGGAAGTACCTTGTCCGTAGTGACCTCAGGTTCACGTTCCGCTACCTTAGGAGGAGAAGAAGAGGTAGAAGGAATCGAGGGTCCATTGTAAGATGCCCCACTTCGGGTGGTGATCGCTTTGACATCGCCCCTCGGGTTAGCGATCGTGTTGCTCGGTTATGTACCCGGGCCCGAGGGTCGATCATTTAAAGACTTCTGAAGCTCAGAGATCTTGCCGATCAATCACCGATTCGTTTCCTCTTGTGCTTTCATGAATTGTTTTAGCACTTCTTCGGAGGAAGACGAGGGTTGAACAACGTTTTGATTTTGAACAGGAGGATTTTGAACACGGTTGTTTTGAAAATTTCCTTGATTTTGATTGTTGTTACCCTGAAAAGTGTTTCTCTGATTGAAATTACCCTGATTGTAATTCCCTTAATTCTGGTTTCTTTGAAAATTTCCTTGAAAACCTTGGTTTTGATTGCCATTTTGAAAATTGTTTTGATTAAACTGGCCTTGATTTTGATTCGGGTTTTGGAAATTTGAGTTTTGACCTTGGTTAAAATTCTGATTCGAGTTACGGTTTTGATTTTGATTAAAACCTGGAGGTCCGAGAAAATTGTTGGAACGATAGCTTAAGAGATTACGGTCCCCTTGCGGTTGGTAAGAATTACCCCCCGTATTGTAGGAACCGTGAGCAGCATATACGTTCTCTGGAGGAAAGCCAGCAGTAGCTGGACACTCGGAATACAGATGAGGGCCCCCACAAGTTTCACAACTTCGGGCCACGGCTTTCACTTGTTGATTTTGAGCCTGATTTTGCATCGTTTGGCTCATTCTCAACACAGCCGTAGAAATATCATCCATCTTTTTGGTAAGAGCAATTATTTCAGGAGATGATGATGAGGGAGTAACTGAATGACATGACGCATCCCTCTCCGCAGAGGAATCCCAAAAGTTATGATGGGCAGTCATGTTCTCGATTAGGTCATAGCACTCCTCGGGACGCCTTTTCATAAAGGTCCCACCAGCAGCAGCATTGAGAATGTCTCGGTGCCTCAATGTCAGACCATTATAGAAGGTATCTATGATGGTAACTTGCAACATATTGTGGTTAGGGCACCGATCAATAGCTAGCTTATAACGTTCCCAAGCCTCAAAAAGAGACTCATCGGAACGTTGCCGGAAGTTGCTAATATCATTTCGTAACTTGGTAACCATGGATGGTGGAAAATATTTTGCTAAAAACTTGGTTACCATTTCATCAAAGGTTCGAATAGAATTCTTTGGAAGTCGGTCAAACCATGCAGTGGCATGATGAGTGAGAGAATAGGGGAAGAGGTACAGCCGAAGGGCATCATCCGTGACACCATGCTGTTTCATGCTTTGGGTGACCGTGAGATATTTGTCAAGATGCTTATTGGCATCGTCACCCGGTAATTCGTGAAATTGACACGAATTCTGGACTTGTTGGATCATGTGGTGCTTGAGGCCAAAGTCCGTAGCCTCAATAGTGAGTGGTGCAATAGGCCCACCCCGCCCTTGCATGGTAGGCTGGCACAGCTCCTCCATCGTTCGGAGATCGGGAGCTGGCTCATCCCTGGGAGGGTCAGGGGGTGGTAAAGGTGGTGGTGGCCCAGCGGCCATTTCGGTCTTTGGTTCTTGTGTGTCAGAACGTAGCTCGTGTACATTTTTCTGATGTTTACGTTTTGTTTGTGACCGAGTGCGCATGCACTAAAAACAAATTTTCAAAACAAGATCGAGGCAAAACCACAGTGAACTTAAACCAGCAATCACAAGTGAATGGCTTCTTTGAAAAAGGTACACCACTCACAGGGATATAAAGGCAAGTTTTAATCTTAAGTTTGGGAACTTATTATGGGTTTATTAATTAATTTTTGAAAAACTGCTTTAGGCTTATGGGTGTGTGTGCAGAAAACTTGGGAAATATTTTTGGAACTGATTCGTTAACCGAAATCGTCCCTTTAAGATTACTCGCAGGCTGGCGGGAGGAAGTAAATAGGTTTCCTCTTCAGTTCGCAATTTAATGTCAGAACTTACCTTAAACCAACTGTTTCAGGTTGTAATCTTAAAGAACACGAAGTAATTTAACTTCACAGTTTGTTTTTGATTGTTTTTAATTTTTTTTGTGTTTTCAACACTTCAGGAGAAGTGTTAATGAACGTTTTTTTGATATGATTATATTTTTACAAAAAACTTTTTACAAATTTGTGTGAAATTTGTACAAGGAGGGTTTTGAAAACCACTAAACTTAAAACGATTTTGTAAAACACGCAACAACCTCCCCGGCAGCGGCGCCAAATTTTGATTGGGTCTAAACCGTCAGATGTTATTGACCAAGGTCAACAAGTCAAAGACAACCTAGAATCAATACTCCGGTGATAGTGTAGTGTTTTCCCGGGTCGTTAAAGTCCCAGCGAGATCGAAATGGTGTTTTTGGAAATCGTTTATGAGAAAGTGGCACTGAGGACAGTAGCCAGATGATGTGGGAATGATATTGCTACTGTTATTTTGGTATTTGTACACAGAAATAATATTCACAAAAATCAGATATACAAATATATTCACGTATTCACAATTCAGATTTACGCAATCAGACTGAAAAGAGTGGGATTTTGGAATTTATCAAACTACAGGGGGTGCTTTTGACACTTTTTTAAAACTTAAAATTAATAATGAAAATGAAATTATAAAAGTGATTAAAATACTATTTAAATATTATTTAATTAATAAAACTATTTAAAAATCTAATTTAAATTAACTAAAAATTATAACTATTACAAATTAAACTAAAAAGTTGCAAAAATATTTTCTAAACCTAAATTAGAACTTGAAGAAAGTATAAAAAAATTAAAATAAATATTTTTGTCTTTTTATGGGTTTTTTAGAAATTGAAAACTATTTAACTTAATTAAACTACTTTTAATTAATATTAATACTAAATTAACTTAGAAAATTAAGATAAAATTTATAAAATTACTTAACCATCACAGGAATCCTAAAAAATTATAAATCCTCTAAAAATTAAGTTTTAAGATTAAACCACTAATTATTTACCTTTTAATTACTTTAATTCTAATTTAAACAAATTAAATAAGAAAAATGGAAAATGAACAGTAGAATTCAAAATTATATTTTATAAAAGTCTATTATACTATATTATAGCTAGGAAAAATATAAAAACTAAGTTTTACTTTCTAAAAACTAAATATGAGATTTAATACTTAATATTAATTAATAATAAAGAAAACTAAAATTAAATCTAATTAACACTAAATGACAAAATAAAAATCTGAAAAAATTATCAAAATTACTTTACTATATAAGGTAATTAATAAAAATATAAAAACACTAAGTACTTAATTAAAATATAAAAATGAAAATGAAAATTAAGTTGAATTAAATAGAAACTATCACTTATTTTAAATTGGTTTTTTCTTGGATTTTCTTTTACAAACTAACTTTACTAATAAAAATAGAAAACTTTTGTAAAAATACTTTTGAAAATAGCTTATAAATAAGCTATAAGCACCCCCTTGGCTTACACAGTTGACTTATGTTGACTGTGTGGTCAAATGAGTGAAGGTGGGGTCCACAATGGTGAAAATGAGTATCAACAAGCTTAATAATAACAAATAAGCCAGAAACAACAACACTTGATCTCAAATAAGCTGAATAAGTCCAAATAAGCAATTAGCAAATCTGAGTTTCACTCAGATTATGGGACAGACTTTATGGCTAATTCCAGGTGGGGTCCACAACGTTTAAGGTCAAACAGCTGGTCAATCCACACTCCCTGGTAGGAGGGGGGGTTGGAAAAAGTCAACTAGAAACACTAGGTCCCACTGACGTGGTCTGCAACCACCACCAAAGTTGGTGGTGTGGTGGAGGTCTGTTGTGCACAGGGCAGACTCTTGCCCTGCTACTCACTTTGGGGCTTGGTGGGACCCACTAAACAAATTCCATAAATTATGAGAAAAATCCTAAAAATTAACAAGCTGGTAGAGAATAATCTTGTAAAATCTCAAGTCCTAAATCCTTGTATCATGCTAGTTACAGATCACCAAAGTTGGTGCAAATTAACTGAGAAAACTTTTTGACTTTTAAAGATTTTGGTATACTTTGACTTTTGTGAATTCTAAATGACCTCTAATGACTAGTTATGATATACTAGGTTAAAATGAAATGAAATTAAGTGATCTTAACTACTTATGCACTGACTTAGAAAGAATTAGAGCTATAAAACCTATCAGTTCACAGATTATAAAGGATTGAGAGTGATATTGACTTTTTATCTGAATACTACTTGATTTTATGACTAGACTGAGCTATATTATCCTAAATTAAACTACCACAACTAAAAGTAACAACAATAGCTCATAGGAACAGACAGAACTTAGCTATGCCAAACACACCTTAATTGTGAGACTGTTTTGAGTTTTTGAGTGACTAAGGGTGTAACAACTAATAAACTTATTCCAAATTAGCTATTAATCAGATATTACACTTAAGAGGGTGTTTAGAAGCAGTTAATGGCCAAAGACACACAATGATTATACTAAAACTAGCAAGACTGTTAAACCATGATTTAAACTAGTTAGTAATTCTAATGAGCAAGATAAGTATATTAAACTAATAGCTACTCTAACAATACCAAATAAGCACAAAAGAAACACAGATTATCAATAAGCAACCAAGCAAAGCAGACAATACTAATACTAGATTTTTAGTGGAATTTTAAAATTTGCAAAAGCTTACAAGCTACCCCTAGCTTGAACAAGGGGCTTCTCCACAGAAGCCTATCTTTAGATAGGCCAAAACCAGCTCCACACTTGCTCTTTCCACCTCAAAAACCTGCAAATGCAAAATCAAACAAGCAAAGTTGACCAAGGTTGACTTTTTTATATTTTTGAGATCATCTAGTAATACTGGATTTTAATGGTTTCTAAAGCTTGTAATAGCTTATGGGAACCTATGTGACCCTATTTCAGTCCATGATTATTAATATAAGTAATACATAAGCTTAAGTAAAAACTCAGAATGGCAAGAACACAAGGCAGAATTGAAACTTTGATTTTTATAACTTAAAAAGAGAGATGTTACAATACTTGAATTGAGAAAGATACAACTGAATTTTGAAAACTAATTTAATTCGACACTAATTTCTACTTAAAAACTACACACTATCCTTCCTTGCATCTTCTTCTATTTATAGCTCCATATTAGGTATTCTTGATCCTTTCTGAGCATATCCCACCTTCTTCTGATGAATTTGGTCCACTAACAAGGTGCCACGTGTTTTGGCGCCAAAAGAGTTTTTGCAATTTGCTCTTCTGATTAGGCAACTGGGGGGGGGGGGAGCATTAATTGTGGTGGTGTAGGTAGGTACAGGGATGTGGGTTAGTGGTGATGGGATGGGCAAGTTGGGTGGTGGCTGCAAAACCAGGGTGGATTGGTGGTATTCGGGGTGAGAGGGAAAATGGGGAAGATGGGTGGTTTGGTTGTGTTTGACTGGTTTTGACCAGGGTCAACGTTGACCCTGGGTTTTAGTTTGGTTTGTGGTGGGCTGGATTAGCTTGGGCCCAAGGTTTAGAAGTGGGTGGGTTGGATTAGGATTGGACTTGGATAATTATGGAGTAGTATTATTTAGGTATTTGGATCCAGTTTTGGTTTAATTTTACACAAGGACTAATTTTGTAAATTTCAGAAAGTTGAGGGTTGTAATTTGGCAATCTTCAAAAGTACTTTAAAGGGTGAATTATGCCATATCATGAATAGTGCAAGGTCCTGGAATGATTTTTCAATTTATTTTTCACCAGGGACTGAAACCGTCAAACTTTCAAACTTCAGGGACCATTTGTGTAATTTTCAACAAACTTTCCACCAAGGACCAATCCTGTCATAAAAGGTTAGTGCAAGGACAAAATTTGTTTTTCTCAAAGTTTTTCATATCCCAGGGACCATTTTTGACAATTTTCAAAGTTCAGGGACTAAACTTGACATTTTGTGAAACTTTTCACCAAAGGACTCATTATGTAACTTTTTGATTTAAAAGGACCTTTGGTGACTTTTTCAAGTTTTTAGAATGACCAGGGACTAGATTTGACAACTTTTGAAAGTTGGGGGACTGAAACTGCCAATTATGCAAACTTTGTGCGTTTTTCATCTGTTTTTGGTATTTTTGCATTTGAGACATGTAAAACACTTTCCTGGGATATTTTCACTATTTTGATTCATTATTGAGTGTTTTTGGATGTTTTGGCAGCTCAGAAATGGTAAAAATGATGAGTATTTACACACTTATCACCAAACCAGACTTTTGGTGCAGGGTTTGGTTTTAAAAAACTTAAAACCAAACTTTAAAAAAAAAAAAAAAAAATTAAAACAAAACTTTGGTTTGAGATTTGGTTTTAGCCAAAAACCGTCCCATGCTCACCCCATTTTATAAGAATAAAGAAGATTTGCGACACAATTTTTTTGGAATAAGGTTCATTTCCAAAAAATCAATGTTTCTAATAAACTTTTACACTACGCGGGATAAATCTATGGGATTCGCGTGCACCTCAAAAACCTCCCGTGGTCCGCCCTGCACAAACTTTAAATTGATATACACACACTCATATATAGTTAAACCAAAGTCTCTAGATCATGTATCGTTAGACCAAAGTTTATAGACTTTGATTGCATACAACCAACAAATAACAAATCGTCACTTGGTCGTACTAGTATATAGCTCTGTGACTATAATTTATTATCAACTATTAAAAACTAAGAAAGCCAAACTGAGTTTGGCAAATCAATTCAACATGCCCCATAAACTTTTATTCGGATTAGTTAGGTTGGAACCATGTTAAGCATCATCTACTCGTCTAGCCAATACGCTACTTGCACATACTAATTTCACAGTATGAATAATCCACAAAATTTCAAATTTTCAATTATGTCGAGATCAATTGTTACCATATAAGAATAATGTATTTGATATGCATTTTGTTGCATGTTTGTTTAACCCGTATAAGGTTTCAACATTACATCATTATTTACTTGATTTGCAATTCATGAAAATCCCTTTTTTGTCCTTGTAGTTGATTCTTACCATTGATAATATTGCCATATATTGTGGATATACTACTTTAATTGCCGAACTAAGTGTTAATTCAGTATGAATGTTGATTATTTAATAAATGATTTGTTGCGATCGAAACCATCCAAGGTAAGTTAGTAACGTTTGTATATTAACTTGAACTAGTTATAAGTCTTGTGCATGTACATGTCTACACATGAATCAAAATTATTTTTAAATTTTAATTTAATATATTGGCATATAAAATTTTGGCCATTTTTAGTGTTTGATTTGATATAATTACAATTAATAATTATGCATGGCAGCATGGGTATTTAGTATTTACATAAACCTTTTCATTATGTATTAATAACGATTAAATATTTTTGTATAGATTTTTGTTGATGCTCTTGTTTAAATGTAATTTTATATCATCTACTTTCATGATTAATATTTTTCCTAAACTTACCCAATTCTACAATTTTTTTTTCTTGTTTTTTAAAAAAATTGTTTTTATTTCTAAAATTAATGTTCTTTCTTAAGTTACTCAATCTCTATTTTTTTTTCTTTTTTACAAATTCATTACAATCATATTATCAATTCTGATCCATATTTCAAATTTTGTTAAAATGAAACTGTTATGATGTTATTGTCATCTCGGATGATGATAAAAAGTTATCGATGTCAATAGCTAAATGTTACACGAAAAAGAACTTCGTTTGTTGTTGTTACATGTACGATAACCAAGTGAAAGTCCAACATATTCAAGTTAATAATCATGTTCATATTTATTTGTAACTGTCATGTAGTTAAAGTTGGTCAAATTGTTAAAAAGTCATTTGATCAAGTATCAAAAGTCAACTATGTGACCGAAGATATTTGGAAGTCAAAGTATATTTATATGATTCATATTAGATCCTTAGGGTGGGGGGAGTGCTCCACTCACTCCCCTTCCCTTCACTCACTCACAACCAATCCCATTCCGCCACATCATCTCCCACTTTTTCCTTCACTCACTCTTCACTCACTTCATTTTTGGGGGCGGCACCTTCACTCACCCTTCACTCACTTTTTTTTTTTTTTTTTTTTTTTTTTTCTTTTTTAAATTCTATTAAAATTTATTTAAAAACTAAAAATTCATTAAAATAAATAAACATTACATAATAATATTAAAAACCATAAAATAACATTACATAAGACTAAAAAACTAAACTTCATCGGCTTGATCGTCCACCTCGAGGTATGGTAATTGTTGAGCGTGAATATGCGCCATAAGATCAAATCGGAGACGAAAATGTGTGTTCTCATTTCGTATCTCGTCTAAGGCTTCGTCGTCATACACCGGTTCGATCGGAGGATCCCGAATATGAACGGGGGATATTGCGTTACCAGATTCATGTAGAATCATGTTGTGCAATATCACACATGTATAAACCAGTTTACTAATTCTGGCTACTGTGTACGGTCGTAAAGGTCGTCTCAATACACCCCATCTTTGCTTGAGAACACCAAATGCCCGTTCAACATCCTTTCGAGCCGACTCTTGTAGTTTTTTGAACTTTCTCTCTTGCGGGTCGGTAGGAAATTTGAACGCTTTAACAAAAGTAGACCATGAAGGATATATGCCATCACAAAGATAGTAGCCACGCTTGTATGTATGGCCATTCACAACAAATGGGCACTTAGGTGCCGTACCGTTACGCTCGGTGAGGAATAGCGGAGATTGCATCACAACATTAATATCATTGTTTGAACCCGGCGGACCAAAGAACGCGTGCCATATCCACAAATCTTGAGACGCCACTGCCTCCATCATAATTGTGGGGTATCGATGATCACCCCTTTTATATTGACCCCTCAATTCGATTGGACAATTCCTCCAATCGAAATGTGTGCAATCTAGGCTACCGATCATACCCGGAATGTGATGTCGAGCTTCGTGTGCTTCATACAAACATGCAATATCATGGCTTGTTGGCCTACGTAGGTAATCTCGACTGTATATCTGAATAATAGCATCACAAAAAAATTGAAGGCTTTCACGTGACGTTCTTTTAGCCATTTGTAAATATTCGTCAAACTTATCTGGAGGATTACCGGTTGCGAGTTGCTTAACGGCAGACGCACATTTTTGTATGGCTGTAAAACTTTTTTTTTGTCTAGCATCATAACCTTCCTGAAAATACTCGAATCTAGCCTCAATAGCATGTGTGATTTTCAAAAATAAACTTTTAGGCATACGATACCTATCTTCAAACACTTGCTCGTTGTATCTTGGTTCTTCACAAAAATAATCACGATGCAATCTTTCTGCAGCGCTGACCCGATCACGTTTCACTGATTTACGTGTCGACCTTGCCGTATCTTCCTCCTCATCTGCGTCAATCGCGTTTGCAAAAAACTCGAGACTACTATCGTTAGACCACTCAAACGGCTCGTCTAACAATAGCGTCGACCCAATTCTTCTAGGCTCCATTTTTTTTTTTTTTTTTTGTATCCGTGAGTTTTTTTTTTTTTATACGTGTGTGTTTTTTTTTTTTTTGCTTGTTCTTCATGTTGCTTCTACGTATTTAAATCAAACCACAAAAAAAGATCCGTTGGCCTATGCACGCTCCCCTCCAAACGGCTACATTTCTTCTCCCCGCGTGCGTGAAAACAACACTCAAAAACCCTCCCCGTGCGGGGTTCCCCGCGAGGCGGCGGTGTTCCCGTGCGGGGGTTCACCTTCCCCGCTCCTTCCCCGCACCCACTCCCTCTCCTCTTACATTCCAGTAACTTACTAGTGCTTTAAACTTAGAGTCATATGTTTTATTTGTTGATTAAATAATTCATATTAGATCCTTACATTCCAGTAACTAGAATTAGTTGTTTTTGATATTGAAATTACAAACATAAAACACTACGTAAATAGAAAAAGATACGTTGCGTGAAAAAATTTCTTGAGATCTCACAAAGACATTTGAGAAGTACTATCGGTCTATCGCGGTTACAATGAGTAACAAAAGAATTGAGGACAAGAGGAAAAAGGATACGTCAAAACAAATTTGAGTTGGACTCTTGGACTTGAATAAAACTTAGGCCCATCCATTATATGCTTTAATATCTTTTTTTTTTTTGTGCCCCTACAAGGAACCGGCCCTGTGCCATTGCTTATATTGCACAGCCTAATATAACCTGCTTTTATTTTTTATTTGATCCTGAACTTAAACATAAAATTATTAATTTCCATGATTTTTGGTAAATTTAACTAATACTCTAAATTATATATTTGTTTTTTTAAAAACAATATTTATTATTATTGTTATTGTTATTATTATAAAACTAATCGTTATACTAAAAGCTTCATCTACACATATAGGGTATAAAAATGTATCAAGCTGAAACACGAGTTATTAAGATATACAAATAAATATACGAGACTAATATTTTCAATGTTGATGTGAAACAAACACTTGTGATTGATGACGGAATTGGAAGCATACATTTGCAGATCCCATCATGGTCTTCATAGAAAGACAACGTGCTGCCCAAACAAGCTGTCAAGGCCTAGGGAAAAGAACAATCTTCCACTTGAACGCAATCGTGTGTTGTTAGTTGGTTATGTATGTGGACTTATAGTCTGGATTGGACCAGGAATGAGCCAGGCCCGGCAGACAGCGGCCCACTCTACGCCTAAACCTTATTACATGCCCTATAAATATAGGGTTGTGATTCCCTTCTTGGGGACAACACAACAGGTTACTCTAAACCTAACTCTTGTATGCTATATCGCATCAATACTAACTTTACCGTCGGAGGTGGATCCGGGGCTACGGCCTCGGGTCCACTCTTGACGGGTTCTCTTTGTTGACAGGTCTACTCAGGGCTCGAGAAGACGAAGAACGGCCCAGGGAGAGTCGTTAGATCTAGCCCGCGCCAGATTTTGTATCAACAAGATGGCGCCATCCGTGGGACTGACTACGACAAGTTTCGTGCTCTCACATCACCGAAAAGCAATCATCGAGTTAAAAAGCCGGTAACTTTAAAACTTTGTATTTTTTTTGGGTTGCACTTTAAAACCCGGCTGATGCGGTATTCATGCGTTAAGATATGTTATCTTTTAAATATTCATAAGATTTTATGTAAATCTTTTAACTTGGTAAACACGATTTTATCTATAGTCACACTAAGTCCGCATGATTGGACCTACTTTATCTTTTCGTCGCGAATTAATTCGCGCACATAACAGCGCAGTCACGATGAATCTACCCGCGTTAGGCCGTGCGTTCGGACATCTTTGCATATCAGCTACGAACAGGCACCACGATGCTAGTCAATCGCCATGAGCGCACTGGACAAAAGCCGTGGTCATGTTATGTTTGTAAAACCTCACGATAGGTTTTATATGCTCTGTACGTTCGGGTCTATGTGGTCGCTATACATCTATTTGCGTCTGTGCGTGCGATTGAAACTATTAGTCGCGGTCACGGTCACGGTGCGATTGAAACAACAATTCATTATTTATGTAGTTTGTAAAACCTCACGATAGGTGTAATTCACACTACTACTTCTCTTATGTGTTAATTTCACATGCTATGTGCTATATATTGCTTCACGCTAATCTTTTACTTCATTAGGTTTTATATGTTGCGATTCGCGGCATATACTTTTAATATTTGCATTAAGTGTTTTTCAGGATTTGAATAACTAAGTTTAATGCTCTTACAAGAGTAGCGCCATCAAACTAGGGGAGCTACCAGGGTATATAATACCGTTGTTTCTGTACGCGTCACTCAGGGGAGACGTCCTCTGTCTCGATTGTAAAGACGGATGTAATATTTGCACCTCATTGTCGCGCACAGCGCGCACCTCCTTGTCGCGCACAGCGCACACCTTTGCCACAGAAGCATGTCTTCTGTCGCACCATGCTGCATCGCTACTGGTACAAAAGGTACGCCCTTACCCAGGATGCAGCATACGAGATCCACCTTCACCATTGTGAGACTCGGTTGTGATATTCATCATATCAAAGCGTAGTCCAGCTGCTTTATTGCTTCTTTTAGATAGGCACAGCACTTCTTTTTTGTATATTCACAATTCTCCTAATTTACTTACCATGTTTCGATGGTCATAAACGATAATAATCAGCTAAATGCCTAATGCACTGACTCTTGTGTCTACATGTTTCAGAGTACTGGGCATGTTTTGTCAATGTTGTTAATGTTTTGTTTAGCACAGCCGTAAAGTTTCCCAAGTTTCACTATAAAGGAGGGAGTCATGAAGGACACAGAAAATGTAAAAACATAAAATGGGCACGACACTTGTTGCTGTTTACAAGGAAATAAGTATAGAATATTCAAATTTTAAAAAACGTACAAAATATAAGTTATCGTATATCCAATTTGTTTCTGGAACATCATTATACCACCATTCCACCAAAGTACTTTTTGGAACATAAAATAAATAAACATTTTCACCCAAATTTGTCAAAGTTAATAATAAACCCTAGTGTACCAATGTTGTGCTTATTTGTTTCTTAATCATCATGTTTTTGATTGCTGGAAAAACAAAAATGAAGCATCTTCATCGCTTATTGTATGTTTTTACATGTTAACTACAATAGATTGATTTTTTTGTGTGTTAGATGTTGTATGTTTTTACATGTTAACTCAATTGCTTATTGTATTTTTATTAAGCCACAATATATAGAGGTTAGAGCTTAAGGTGTCATAACATCGTAACACCCAAAAAGTACAGTCATGTTATCGTCACCTCAGCTTTAACATTTTAACACTAACACTCCAAAATCACCCCTTATCATAACATCACATTAACACCATCGTTCGTATTTTATTATTTATTTACTTATTTATTTTGATACAAACTATTTTTAATTATCAAATTAAAATATAAAGTAACATTTTTTTTAAAGTTATATTTAACAAACTTTTTATTTATTTATTTATTTTGCAATCCAAATGAAAAAAAAATAAAAAAACAAAAAAAAAACATGGATAAACTGCAAATTTCCACAGGGACTAAATTTGCATCTTCTTCCTTTGGCAACCCACACACACCTTCAACAAACACACGGGTACACACCCACAAACACTGTAAACAAACTCACATACACACCAAAAACGGAAAAAAAATCGCGTTTCGCTACACGTTGTCACAGCAACTTGGAACCAAACGACGTTGAAATCTTTTGGGGGCCGGTACTATAATGCCACCCAAAGCACAACCACGTGCAGTGGTGGAGCTTGACCATCTTGATTTGGGGGGGGGGGGGGGGGGGGGGGGGGGCAAAAAAATTCAAAAATAAAGTGTAACATTCTTATATACTCCATAAAAGGTTAAAACGAGAAACAAAACTAGTAAACCATCAATACTGAGTATATAAATTAGTACTAATTGACAACTATTTTCTTGAACTTTTGAAAGCTTTTATTCATTCACATCTAGTCAAATTATTATTAATGAAACTAATTTCCTCTAGAGAAAAGAATAGCAAACCAAATAAGATGAGACTAATAAATGAAAATAATGCAATGCACGTTTCTTTTTATTTTAAACTCTGACTTTTTCTTATTAGCCATATATTGGTGCCAAGTTTTTAGGATACACGATGTGAAATACTTTTATGAACCCTTCTATCCATAATTCCAAATAAATCGCTAATATTGAGCAAAAAATTAGGGGGGGCCAGCACCCCTTCTAGCCCCTGAAATCCCCCGCCAATGACCACGTGGGCATAACGCCGGGTGGGGCGTTATGGTACACATCGCTCTTACATAAGAGGAAAGTTAGAAATCCTAAACCTTAAAGGCTTAAACCTAGAAATCCTAAATCCTAAATAAACCGTGTGAAACTTTTACAATTGCTTATTTTTTGTTTCCACTTCTGCTTTAAAATAAATATTTAAAAGCTGGAAAAAATAACTACTTTTAGAAATAGTGTTTGGATTTACTTAGCTGTAAAAGATGCAATAGTGACCATTTTTTCCTTTTTCTTTTTAAATAAAAACCTTCGGTATGCATTTAGTTCAACATGTATACTTCAGTATGCAATAGTGACCACTAGGGTTCGAATCTGGAGAAGGCAGGGTTTACTTCAAATTAAGTGTCGTGCCTTCGGGCGGCTTAAGTTGAAGGTTTTCCCCCCATCGGGTTTCAATTGGACATGGATTTCCCTTAAAGAAAGTAACCGTTCAAAAAAAAAAAAAAAATGTATACTTCAGCTTATTTTCAACTAGTTTAACTTATTTTTGCTTTAGTTCAACATGTATGAGACAAGAAGATGCAAATCCATACTATAAAATTACAGGTTGATCTACCACCTCTAAGGAAACCAGTAGATTAAAAGGTGGAAACCATCAAACATTGTATGATTTTGTTGTCATTGTTATCTGTTGTCTAAGTGATCACAAAGCCTGTTTACGCAATTAGTCCTTTTTCACATAATTAAACCTTCTTGATGTTATCGATCTTTAATCATGCCCACTCCATTGCAATTTTAGTTAAAATGAAAAGAATCAAAAGTTGGTAAAACAAAAAAGTATTGTATATACACATTTGAAGGTTGAAATTCTAGCAACTATGTTACAAAAATGTGTAGGGACAATTAACCCCAAAATAGAATGAACTCAAAAAGCAAAAAAAGGCATAAATCTACACGATTTCTAAAGTTACATAAATAACACGATATGTACCATGCCATGACACACACAGAAACACTAAAAATTTATAACTTGTAATTGTACAAAGCATGACTTCCCAACTTGAATGTCTATATACTTTGATTGCAGCATCTAGAGAATGATTGTTGCAACAGCTGGTCTGGTGATTATTCTTAAATTAACAACTTTCAAACAGGTCAAACCTGAAACCAAAATAGAAAAGTCAATTCTCAAATCTCATCTTGTACAGAAATATACACAAATCCTCATCCGAACACGGTATGCCTTCTTCATCTGTCTGAAGCAAAGAAATACGCCATTTTATTAGTGGATAGACATACGAATATCACCAGTATTTTTAGTGATCGTCATTGTTTAAATTTCATTATTTAAAGGGGTAACCATAGCATGTTGCATGTTGCTAAGCGAGGGCCGCTATAAATACTTGCAGCATTATTCTAAATCAAATATGCTGAGGTATCAAGACAACAAATCCTGAAAACCACATAAGTACTTCTTAGTGAACTTGTTTCATTTCATTATTTTAATTATTATATAAGGAATCTAGATATGTTACACGTATTTCCGTTGGTAATCAAACCTAGCCAATATGCCACAAGGTGCATAAATTGTTTATGAAGTCAGGACTAGCCACTACTACAACTTATGAAACAAACTTGATATATTTCAAGTTGGAAGTATAAATGAGCATGTGCAAAGAACAGTAGAGGAGATTCCAAGGAAGAATAAATAAGCTGATTGGCGGCAGCATAAGCGTGTAAATATAATTCAATTGATATAAGAAAGAGAGATGAGAGTAGCTGAAGGGTGATGCCTAGCTTATTTGATACTTGAAATGAATGTGTACAAGTTGAAAATTGTACAGTGGATGCCTTGCAATCTGTTTATTTATTTTCGAAAGACACGGCTTTCAAATATCATTCCAGCATCAAGGATTCAAACGAAGCTCAACAAGAATAAAGGGTAATTGTCAATGAACATTTGTACAGAAAAGCATGAATTAACTCTACTTTGGTGCGCTTCAGAGATCTTTCCATGTAACCCACGGTTCTGGCTAGACAATGCTCCTGAGTATTTGGACCAGACTGATAATCATTTTTGAGACTTTGTGACTTCAACGGTTAACTCTGCTTCGAGCTATCAAAAAAGGACTCTCTTAAAAGAAGAAAAAACTAGCTTCACTCGATAATTGAAGTAGCCCACGCATCTGAAGGTAAGGATTTTCCAACAAAAGTTGACTGTTTTGTACATTACCAATCTGACCCTTTTTGCCATCGTTGTAGAATTACCTGAAGAACTCTTCTTCTCCACCAGCTTCGTTAAAAGCATTATGATCAGCAGTGCATTTAACAATAAGCAATAGGAGAAGGGTGGATCTGATATCTGACGTGGCACCAGGTAGGTTCCCTCCTCCTCCTTTACTACCAACAGAAACACCTAACACAATGTTGTTGGTAGCAGCGGCTGCTAGTTGAATCAACGGCCAGTAAAACAAATCACGTGCAACCAATTGCATTGGCCTGTCCTTGAAGAAGCAATGCTGCCATTGAAGCTGTCTCACTTGTAGAATTATTTCCACTGGTTCCCAGCAAAAGTTCTCTCTCACAGGGAGATCTTCCATAACGCTCGTCTTTCTATTCCATACTGAGTAATTAAAACTCTTAGAATTACGCAATGTGTCCGTGGATGGGGGTTTGTTTCCAGGAATAACTTTCAGCCACAATTGAGAAAAGAGAATGTCGCACATCTACTCAGAACAAAAGAATGAATAAAGAGTTAAAATATATATGGGCGTCAATGTAAGTATAAGGTAAAACCCATGGATCAAGCAGAAAACAAAGTGCATCAATTATGAATGAAAATTTACCTTCATGCGATTTGTCACGTTTATTTGAGCCACCAAGGATAACGCACTGCTCATAATATCTATAACAGCATTTGCTTTATCAAGACCGGTCTTCTCATGTACTTCATTTCCAACTGAATGCTGTAGCTCACTCTCATCCAACAAAAACTGGCAGTGCGTGACAAGTCTCTCAAGAACAAAAAGAAATCCCCATCTTATGAGATTATTTCTTGACTTAAGAAGCCCACACATAAGCCAAATGGGGAGTGGAATATCTAACTCAGACGAATAATCTTTAACACAAGCAAGGGCAAATTCTTTATGTTAGACCAGATGGAATCCCCATCATCATTGATTTCTGCTATAAGATTTAAAGCGATACCTTCACGAGGAGGAGAAGGAGGACTTCATATAGTATGCACAATATTCACGATTCAAAGTTATTTATTGCTGATAAACTTTGGGCCTTGTGGTAATCTAGCTTTCTTGAATGTATTCTTCCTCAATGGTGGAAGCATAATCTACTAAAAGTGGCTCCAATATTAAGTCAAAAGCACGAACTTTTGAGGTCAACTGTGAAGAACTTAGCATTTCCTGAAAGTGGAATATTGAAAAAGGATTGAGAAACTGTATCTAACAGTAAAGAAGATATCAAACAAATTTGTGAAAGTAGTAGAACCTCAAGCATGGATAGCATGACTTATGTTTGTTTGTTTGGAAATACTGTCTTTACATGATTTATGTTTGTTTGATTATTATATAAAACACTGCTGTATTAGCAAATGCTCATCTCACTCATCGGCATGTTGTTCATTGTCATTTGCGCCAAGTCGCGTAATGTTACCTTGCTTACACCTTATTACAGAACATTTCTGTTATATCACGTTTCAATATGCCAAAAACGAATTACTGATGTATATGATTGTATATCAAGATTTAATATTTAAGGCAGAACTAATATTTCACATTCCATTTTTTTTCTTTTTCCTTTTTGTTGTAGCGACCACATATACCCATCGCTTTAAGAACATAGAACATACGAACTGAACTTATCCAACGATTTATATTACAATTTTCTACCAAACAACATTTGCAACACATGTTCTTCCTAAGCCTCAGCATCCCTCTGAAGCTTCTTGTAAACAAACCCTTTTGCCAAAACCACATACATAACTAAACCAAAGCCACTCAAACATGCCAAAAGCCAATAAAAATCATCGAGGTGCATCTTGTTCAAAATTTTCCCCTTCAACCACTCATCGCCACGACTTGCAGTAACCATTTTTACAACTGATATCAATGCACTGCTCATGAAGCTCCCCACACCCAAAATGCTCAAATAAGCCGCAGCCCCCAAACTCCTCATTTCATCCGGAACCTGATCATAAAACAACTCCTGCAGACCAACGATCGTTAACATGTCTGCGACACCCATCAGGACATACTGTGGTACTAACCACCAGGCGCTCATTGGAAGAACGGATATTCCATCATCCATTAGTCCTTGGTGTTTTGCAACACTGATCCTTTTGGATTCAACTAGAGCTGCTACAATCATTGTTAAGATAGAGAAGAATATCCCAAAGCCAATTCGTTGTAGCATTGTGATTCCCGAGGGGTGCTTAGTGAGGTGTTTAGCTGCTGGGATTATGACACGCTCATAGAATGGGATAACGGTTAAGATGGTTAGGCCAGGGATGACTTGAAAAGATGCTGGTGGGATTTTGAAATGGGTAGAACCAATGGTGCGGTTTAAGGTGGCAGCTTGTGCAGTGTAGAAGGTGCCCAGTTGGGCTATGACAATGGTGAATATTATGCAAGATATCCAAATCGGAAGTAGGCGCATGAGGAGCTTCACTTGCTCTACCTCGTTCACGGTGCAGAGTCTCCACTCATCATGTTTTGCTGATGATTTGTCTCTGTCATCTATTATTGCTGCCTTGTCCAAAAACCTGTCATATTTCGTATATCATCACTGCCTGTCTCAAGATAATTGCACGAAAGGAATAGCATATAGTTTCAAATGTGCATACTGTACATGGACTTGCATGTAATAACAAAGACTCATTAAACTACATTTTTTGAGACAAAGATTACCTGAATTGGTTGGTGCGGGCCAAGAGCCTGGTTTTAGCAGTACCACTTTCCTCTCCTTCGACATACATGTTGAACTCATTTTCTAGGGACAAGTTCCTCTTTTTAACCGCTGCCACAATCACCTGCGCCACCTTTGTAATTGGGCTTCCCACCTTAACTTCCCGACGATACGTTTTTTTCCCAGCTAAGAACACAATAAATGCGGCTGCCACCACCATTGCAGGTATAGCAAAACCCCAGCCCCAACTAATGTTGTCTTGCACAACACTCACAACTACTGTGGCAGTTACGGCTCCAAGTACAATCCCCAAATACCACCAGTTAAAAAATGAGCTCTTGGCTGCTTTTTCTTCTGGAATATCATCGTCAAATTGGTCAGCAGCAAACGTCTGAATACAAGGACGATGACCGCCTTCACCAATGTTGAGCACATGAAGTGCGAGAAAGAATGGCAGTACTTGATGATTCGGTGGTATTTTCACCACAGATATAACTAACATCACTAGTCCCTGGTACACAAATTGTCACGAAAAAAGTGTTACATATATTTTTCTTTCGATAAAGGGTACATCAAAATGCACCTCTACGTGTAAGTTGTAACTAGTTGCGAGATAGGGGGTACTAACTGAGGTCGTTTTTTAAAATTCCTATCCAGCGTTTTAAAACCTGGGTTGACCCGGCCGGTTGAACTGTGAACCGGTCAGTTGACCGGAAGGCGGTTTTGAACGAAAAAACCCGGTTAAACCACTGGTTGAACCATGACCCGGTGGGTCGGCTGAGTCAATTAAAAAATCGGGTTTTAAAACATTGTTCCTATGTTTATCTAATGTGACTTTTGCTTACTCAAGTGTTGACTTTTATTCATTTAACAGTACACAACATTCAATATTTCAATTAATAAAGTTTTTGACTTCTTGTACCCCATTGACATATTTAAAAATTGAAAAGAATTTTTATCTGAAATAGACATTTTTTTATTTTATTATTATTTTTTTTTTAAAATTGTAGTAACTTTATTTGTTGAGACAGGGGACATACATGGACGGACCCACATGAGAGCCGGGTGTGGCACGAGTTACACCCACTTTTAAGTCACGAAGTGTAAATTTTTTATAAAATATGTTTTTTCCGGGCTCGTGCCACACCCAATTTTACCTAATCCTTATCAAACAACTTTAGTACTCATGGTCATTAAAAAAAATAAAAAAATAAAAAAAAAAAAAAAAAAAAAAAAAAATTGTACAACACCTTCTCAAAAATTCTAGGTCTGTCTCTGGCGACATATATTTATAGTGTCTCAAAATAGTTGTTAATCTTTTTACAGTTTTAGATATCAAACTGTTGGCCAAAATATAAAATTATCAAAACTTTTAATCTTGTAATCAATGAGCGTTTTGAGAGTTGAAGAAATTTACAAGTTATGTGAATGAAGAAATCTTAAAATAAGTCTAACTACATACCTTGTAACCTTCATTAAATAGGGAAAGTTTTATACGAGTACAATAAACCTTAAAATAGAAATTTTTTAAAGTTAAACAAACGTCAGAATTTCACCCTACTCGAAAAGGTTCACTGAATACCAAGTTAGATAAAAATAGTTTGTACACTCTAAATTGGGATATATTTATAGATGTGTGGCACATATATAATGTAAGCAAATGACGTTAAAGTTTATCCAAACGAAATATAGATAGTAGCATTCAACAATAGTAACACATGAGGGATCTAGAAAAAGCATTCTATTTAGAAAGAAAACGTAAGAATTTTTATAAAATCATTTATCAATACACTATTTTAATACTACTAATTTTACATTCCGTTCCACGTGTCATGTCTAATACTACTATTTTTACACCTTAATACAGTAATATTTCTATACAACTTTTTACGACTAAAATTATTGCATCTCATGATCCAATAAGATTCGTTGATAGTAGAATTGTACTTGAAGTTTTCGATAATTTCCAAGAATGACACTTTACCAACCAAAGTGATCTAATTCTCCAAGAAATGTATAAAAGTTGTCACAAATTCAGTCGGGGCAAGTAACCATTCTGCCATTATAAACATTCATCAATTATCGGTTTTAATTCATGCATCATGCATGAATAATAAATTAAATTTTGATGTAATTAATAGTAGGTAAGTTAATGATATAATTCAATACCGGATATCACTATTGTAGAAATTTACTATGAAGACTCAAAATGTTAGTGTAAAAAGTGTAATGTCTTTAAAGACGAATAAATTATTTTTTGTGTAACAACGCGTAATTTCAAGAGGTTAGGAACACGTTAACTACAATATGATTTCAGAAGTTCATTGGAACACTAAATAGTGATATGTTATCTCAAGAGCGTCGTTATTCAGGCATAAAATGCATGCATAAAGGCATGATTAATCTATTTATTAGTGTTTTAAAATCCGGGTTGACCCGTAAACCAGTCAGGTGACTAGAAGGCAGTTTTAAGAATAAAGTTACCTTGTACCTTGGAGTCCTAATTGGTATGACTGTACCTATTATAGTCACTTTGTTGGTTCAATCTGGCCTTGGGAGGAGGTTGAATAACAAAGATTGGCTAGATAGGAGGTCTAATTCAATATGGATGTACCATAAAGTAGGAACTACCATTGTGAAGGGTAAATGGCTGGGGGGTCAGTGCATGATGGGTGGAATAGAGAGGAATGAAAGATGATCCTTCTTGGTCCTCCCAATGCACTGTCAAGGAGGAATGGATGGTCATCATGGAGGGTGTGTGTTCCCAAACAACTGAAGCCTTCCATTTGAGAGGGAAATGTAGGTTGTCTTGGCAGAGCCCCCCATGGATGGGTATGGGTTCCTAGTGATGCCTCTCCTCATCTCTATCATGTCTACTGTGGTGGCAGGTTGAGTAGCTTGATATGATGAGGTAGGGGAAATGTAGCTAGATGGTAGTGCATCAAAGGTGAGATGAATCAGAAAGTATAAGTGAGGAAGAAGGAAGATCTAATGCTTGTGATAAGTAGTCTTTTTTGAATTTAGTTCTATATGATGTATTTTAGTTGTGTTGCCTGATATTGGAATAGTCAAGAATAGGTTGTCTGTTATATTGTGTAAGATTTGGGTTATGTCCAAATCTAGTCTTTATTCTTATGTTTGTACAAAGTTTGGAGTGTAAATAAATATATTCTCACCTTTGCACAAACACAAAAAAAAAAAAAAAAAAAAAAAAAAAAAAAAAAAAAAAAACCATGACCCGGTGACTCAGCTTAGTCGACTAAAAATCGGTTTTTAAAACATTGCTATTTATTATTTGACACATGTACAATAAATGTAAATATATACTCCTTTTGTTTCAAAATAATTTTCTCTCGATAAAAAGTACCGTTTAAAAAACACAATTATTAATTATTTCTCTTTCATACTTTTTAAAAGAAAGTCAATTTTACTTTTAACTAATTAATTAAGGTCTTCTTTAAGCTTTGTGAATATTTTTAAGCAAGTGTAATATGGTCAACTTAATTAAACTTCATAACCTATTTTTAGTAGTAGATAATTACATTAAAAAAAATGGGCTATTAGTTTAAGACGAAGAGAGTATATATATTAATAAAAAAGAGTAATGATAACATATGTTTAATCTTATATGGCATTATTATGTTAGTAAAATTAGATGAACCAACTTTTTCACGAATCAATAAAACATTTACAAATTCTTTTATGCACAAAATCAAGTACACACATTTATGTCTCCTGTTCATTTTCCTAATAAAAATCCTATGAAACATTATTGCACCTACTCAATGTGCATAAAGGCACTGAATTTTTGTTATTATTGTTTTTCCTTTTAAGAATAAAGTCAACCTAGGTACATCACATCATGTGTAATGTTGAATTAATTCACTCTCAAATGTTGAACCGTATCCACATTTACCATAGAGAGAATATGTAATAAAAAAATTCAATTGTTTTTTCAAAAGACAACTAGTTGCTATCAAATGTAATATAGCGACATTAAAGGTAGGGGTGTCAATCGGTCGGGTTGATCCGACTCAAACCTAATAAGGCTTATCGGGTCAGGTTAAATCGGGTTTAAAAAATATTGTCGGGTTATTTTCACCCGAACCTGATAACCCGATATTGTTATAGGGTCGGGTTGAATTATTTATGTTATCGGGTCAACCCGATAAGACCCGAAAAATATAGTTTTACTTTGTTTTTACTGCCTATTGAATAGTTACTCGATCCATTCGTGTCACAATAAAGCTAAACCCTCACAATTGAGTCCATCCATTATTTTTTAGTTTTCCACATAGACTTAAATGTAATATGTTAACAGGTCCACCATATTAATATGTTTTCCAATAGCTGATTAATTTGATACAGTGGGTAACACATAGCAACCTGTTGGAGATGATTGTAGATAAATTGAGTCCATCTGTGAGTACAACTTCATGTTACGTGTTACATGTCACATTTAAGTTGGCATCAAATGTATTGATTGCTATTAATAACTTATTTATGTGTATACATACATTGGCAGCTCATATGTGACTTTAGATGCAAATATGTGCATGATATTATATTGATTGCTATTAATAGTCCGATAACCCGATTCCTTATCAGGTCGGGTTGCGGGTGAGTTTTTAAAAACCAAAACCCGACTCAACCCGACCCGATAACACCCCTACTAGTATAAGGCTAGGCATGTTTAGAGAAACGTACGATAAGAAATCAAAGAAACTGATCGTATATGAATATGGAAAAACGAACGTACCAAGAGATAGGTAATTGATGCGAAGATGATCATGTTGAATCGACCAAAATAAGAATCCGCTAAGAAACCACCAACAAGGGGAAAGATGGCTGAGACGCCATGCCATACGTTGACATTTTGAGCAGCTGTAGCAACAGGTTCTTTTAGAACTATTGTTAGGTATTTGATGAGATTTCCTGATACCCCATAGTAAGCAAATCGCTCTCCGAATTCCACAACTGTAATATCAACACGTATATACGTCCGATAATTAAAAGAGAATCTTATATGAATATACGGATAGACATATAATTAAAAAAAAAAAAAAAAAAAAAAAAAAAAAAAAAAAAAAAAAAAAAAAAAAAAGCTAAGACATACATATGATGAAAATGGCGGATTTCCAACCACCTTTGGTAGGTTTCTTCGAATAAGTGTTAACATCCATGTGGTCACATCTGTTGACAGCCATTGAAGTTTCCATTGCCATTTAAGAGAAGTGGTGGAAAATAAATTTAAGTGTGTAAAGTGCTAGTAGTATTTATAAGAGAAAGAGTTGGGGAGGGGGAAGTTAAATTTGCTTCTTCACACAATACACCCTTTTGTCATAATACAACAAATGTAATATAGCCACATTAAACCCTTTTGGCAGAATACAACAAATGTAATATAGCCACATTAAAGGGATTTTTACTTTTAACATTTTAGTATATTGATTTTAATAAATTTGATTTCAAATTTAGTTAGAAAGTGATACAGAATAAAGTAAAACAATATGTCTGTCTATTTGAAATTTCTTTCTTTTGACATAAAAATGGAGAAAATGATTTGAGGTTAGGGTTGTAAATGAAACTGAATGCTTGACAACCAAACCTTATCGCTTAGAGTTGTAAATGAACTGAATATTTAAAGAGAAGTTCATTAATTGTTCAGTAAAAATTGTGTTTGTGATCGTTTAATTATCTAATTGAATGAACATGAACAAAATTTTGTGTTCGTTCAATTCAATGAACAGAACGGTGAGAGTTGTAAATGAACTGAACATTTAAAGATAAGTTCATAAACTGTTCGGTAAAAAATGTGTTTGTGATCGTTTAACTGAACGAATATGAACAAAAATTTGTATTCATTCAGTTCAGTAAACAGACATGAACACAAGTCTTGTTCATTTAATTATTTTCACGAACGTCCAATTATATGTTCGATGATGTTCGCTTATGTTTATTTCTATATGTTCGGTTATCATATATGTTTATTATTTATTACTAGTAAAAGAAACATACTTAGACAAATTAACACAAAAACATAACCAAACATGAATAACTTTATTTTCTAAACCAACGAATAAGAGCTAAAAATTTCGTCCGTTTAAACGTTTGCGTTCGTTTGTTTATCCGATTAAATTTAAGCGAACAAACCCAAACAAGCCTTCATCCGTGTATCTTGATAATTCTTAGCTTGACATAAGGTAACAAACATAATTACATGCTCAATTTCCATATGCTTCACAAATTTACCACCCCATTTGTAGAGCTCAAAATAGTACTCGATCCTTAGAGCATGGGGTACGGTTGAGCCATGGGTGGCTCCATGGCCACTAGCCCACTTTTTTCGAAGGCACACCACACCGCGTGAGTGGCGCCATAGCTGCTCGCGCTATGGTGGCCAGCCAAAGCGTTTTTTTTTTTTTTTTTTTTTTTTTTTTTTTTTTTTTTTTTTTTTAATATGGATGTTACCCAATGGCTAGTAAGCCTAAATAATTAAATTTTTCAAAATTTTACTCCTTTAAATCCTATAAAAACCTCTTTAATCTATAATTTTTCACACACTCTTCCAATTTAATTTATACTTCAATAATACTCAACTTTTTTTTCAATTATGGATTCAAACAATCCCAACGACCCTTATGATGTTTATTTTAAAGATGATCGGGAGCGATATCTTCAGGGTTATGCGGCGTATGAAGAATTTGTAACTTTGTGTGATCAAGAAGCAGGGGGATCAGGTCAAAAGAAAAAGAGGGCATACATACCATGTGAATGAGAAGATGCGGAACAACGTTTAATCGACGACTATTTTGGCGACGATGAAACTGATCCTAAATATACCGAAGAGAATTTTAGGCGAAGGTATCGTATGAGTTCTAGACTTTTTAATAAAAACGATATTTTAAGTTATGATTTTCATCCTCTTCACGAGTACTTTAATTTTTTTAGACAACGTTACGATATTGTCAGTCGTAAAAGTATTGGTCCTCTTTTGAAGTGCATATCCGCCATCCGCCAATTGGCGTACGGCACTGCGCCTGATGCATTTGATGAGTACTTGCAAATTGGTGAACGTTGTTCATGACAATGTTTAGACTCATTTACTAAATGCATACATGTTTTATACAATGAAAAGTATTTAAGAAGGCCCACTTCAGAGGACGTTGAAAAAATATATGCATTGCATGAAGAAAAAGATAGACTCCCGAGAATGTTCAGGAGTATTGATTGTATGCATTTGGATTGGAAAAAATGCCCAAATGTCTTACAAGCTCAATTCAAAAGACGTGATCATAAATACCCAACTCTTATGTTAGAAGCGGTTGTGGATAAAAAATTGTGAATTTGGCATGCGTATTTTGGGGTTCTGGGGTCAAATAATGATCTTAATGTGTTATACGGTTCCCCGTTATTTGATGATGAACTTGCCGGTAAAGCTCCAGAAAGTCCATTTGAAGTAAATGGACATACATATAAGAAAGATTACTATTTAGCTGACGGCATTTATCCGGCATGGTTCGTGTTTGTCAAAATGTTTAGTGTTGCAAGGTCTGAAAAATATTTGAACTTCAAAAGAGTTCAAGAAAGTGCTAGAAAAGATATTGAACAAGCTTTCGGAGTCCTACAAGGCCGTTGGAGAATTATACGACAACCCACACGTGCTTGGCATATCAACACCTTGAAACTAATCATGTATTGTTGTATAATGTTACACAACATGATATTGGAAGACGAAGGATTCGAATTGATTTAAGAGATATATTCGTTGATCCAAGTACGAACATGCCAGATACTTGGATCGAAAGATGTGATTTACATGTTAGAAAAAATAAAGAACTTCGAGATAGAAAAGTACACGAAGAGCTTCGACAAGACCTTGTGGAGCATTTATGGAACTTTAATGATTAGTTTGTAATTTTTATTTCTTGTTTACGTATTAAGTTTTCTATTTTTATGTAACTTTTTTTTATTAATGTAATGTGTTTTTCTTTAATTCAATGAAGTTTATTTTAGTTTATTTTGTGTATGTTTTTTTTTAATTAAAAAATTAAAAAAATGGACGATGGCATCACATTTTCTGATGCCAAGAGTTACAGCCAGAATGTGGTGTCATTGGATTTCGAGTGCCATGAAAATTTTTGCTGATGTGACAGCACTTTTTCTCCACGGCACATAGGTACCACCCAATGCTCTTAGAATATCAACTTTTTAACATTGTTAACAATCATAGAAAAATGTAATTATAGAATTGTTCATAGATAGTATCGTTTTTACTTTTTAAAGAATTCTTGACTACCAAAATAGGTGGTGGGTTTCAAATGCTAAGAATCTCTAAAAAGTGAAGATTTTGTCATGATTTTGGATGGCAACAACGGCTTAACGGGAGTGGGTTCTAATCAATGTCATTCATCTTGGCTATTTTCCTCAATGTGATAATGGGATTAATGAAATGACACATGTAAAATATCATTAGATTTCAAATATATGTGCTATACCACCCTCAATCTTGTTTTGCTAGTAGTGGTTTATTGAAAAATGTTGTTAATATTATAGACTCGGATAAACGTAAGATACACATCACATAGATAGAAATAGCTTGAGCCACTAATTTAATAAGCAGCTCTTTCCCAATTATATGTACACTCCTCTTTTTCCACCCACATGCATGTTTCACGTTACAAAGATGATTGTTTGTTATGGACAGGTACCGTTCAATTGATGGTGAATTTACAATGAGGGGTTTATTATAATTAGTTACTATAACACAACGACGGTCGGGTTAAATGCTTGGTAAAAATCTTGTATCTTTTCACGAGTTTTTTTGCATCCATGGCTTCGTATCAACATGACAAACGGGAATTATCTCTAGTGTCCTGTTAGAGTATTTTGGATGGAACATAATAAGGTTTCCCACAATGTATACCACCTAGAACTCTAGAAGTAATCTCTAAAACTATCATGCGACGACTTACATGTTTACTACAAAGAAGCTGATCAACTAGAGGTCTTTATTATGAAAGAAGCCCCTGTTGGAATATAAAAAAAAATAAAGTAACTCCCAATACCGCCTTCAATAATAATAATAATATAAACATAAACATCATCAAGCAACGCAGCGGAAATAGATCAAATACATGTAATTGAATTAACTGAATATAAAAGAATATGCGTACCTCTTTTGTGATTTCTAACAAGAACATGAAATCAATTGAACAAGAACAATGTAAACACTAATTATGGTTTATGGTGATCGACTAAGGGTTAATCGAATAGGGCAATCACACGTTAGCAAAAGTATGCCAACACTTCATTCTCGAACACACGTACTATTAGCGTTTCAATTAGAAGAGCTAGGTTCTTAACTCACGAGCAAACACAACTAGGTTGAGCCTTAGTTGATCGAATAGGAACCCTAGGAGGGTGTATTGGATCGCCTATAGCTCAAAGAAAGAGAAGAAAGAAGGACTTAGGTTTGCAAGTGAACCAAGGAATGATGAAATGAATACATGGGGACATGTATTTATACTAATCATGAAACTTGGAGCAAAAGCCACAAACCCTACACCCCTTGGGTTAGATACCGTTAAGTGTTTATTTCGTGAATTTAATAATTATTCATAACTAATATAATAATTATTAATTAATTGAAACTCATACGTAAAGTGTGCAACCCCGAAGTCTCGTGTTTGAGTCCGGACATATTCATTAATTTTTATCTGTTACTTCTAACAGCTCCCACTCGGATATACATTAATGTAATAATGACATTAGTTAGTCTAGCATAACTCGCCAATGTCCCCAGAACGATCACAAGTAAGTATGGTTTCCTAGAAAAACCACCATTGATGATTCATCATCATACTTATCCTTTTGATTCTAATACTTTGTTAATATGGATATGGATCGAAGTCATTCCATAATTAACTTTGTGTTTCTCGTTATTTATGATCAAACAAGATTACCAATTCATCTGAACGTATTCTGTTGGTGGTTATGAGCCCAGAAGAGGGTTAAGATAATCAATAGCCTAACTACGTACCAATTAAGGTTACCGGATATCACTTGAAATCGTGTTATCACTTTCCAAAGTAAACTATTCGACCCTAATGCCTGGGTATCACGAATATCTACTTGGGATAAGACCAAATGTGGTTAGTGATTTAGGCACAAATCAAAAACCCTTCGTGTATAAGTGTTATATGTTTTCTGTATCTCCTTCATGCTTTATTTGATTTCCTATTTATAGGAAGATACTCATGGCTAGTCAAATGGAATTATGAGAATTAATCGGCCCATTAATCTCCACATAATTATCCCCATTATAGCCTAAAATAGTGGTTACATGACTAGTTAAACGAGGTCATGAGTGCATATGTAACTGCCATTTGAATAGGTTAAATCAGTTACATAATCACACAGCACTCTATCAGCAGAAACTCTGCTTATCAACAGGATCCTAACACTAGTTGCAGGAACCATCAGTAGGAACCAGCACTCAGCAGGAACCATCACAACCACTATAGAGTTAGGGGAATCAGTGACTTGATGGGTGTACACTCCGTACCTCCAAACCCATTTCCAAGTATGATTAGATCCCTCAAGTGCACTAAATTTTCTAACAATCCTCCCCAAATTTAGTTCACTTCCTTTGCATGAAAATCAAACATTAAACAAAACATATGCATAAACGAAAATATCCTGAGGATTGAATTTCCATCTTAGTACATTACACGTTCAAAAATTCGAGAATCAGGGTGTTCTAATAATTGAACCCTTCAACCCATTTGATTACCTAAAGATAAAATACACATATATTTTCAAACACTTAAACACTCCTGACACTATACAAGCCATGTGTCCATATCCAATTCATAAATGTTGTAAAATCCAAAAGTCCATAGCTTCCTGAAGCGGCAAAACTTCAACATTTACATAGGTGGTTCCTCTTTATTCATGCTCCTGCCAAGCACTTTTTCAAAGAAAATTAACCATTAAGAAGTAGTGACTTCATCCTCCTTTTCAGCAGGTTCTGAGCAAAACCTTGGGATGTAGTGTAATACATGTGCTCCAGTACACTGAATGTTCAGCTTTCCACATTAAACTCAGCTCCCAAGTTTCCTCAGGAGGGAGTTGGGTGTCCTAGCATTCAGTGACCAAGTTGGACTTCAAACCCATCCCTTTAGCAGACTTTATAACCAAGTCTCTAGCAAGACCCTTCGTCAAGTGATCAGCTAAATTATGTTGAGATCTAACAAACTCTATAGAAATCACCCCATTCATGATAAGTTCACAAATCATGCTATGCCTGACACCTAAGTGTCTAGACTTACCATTGTACATCTGGCTATAAGCCTTTGCCAATGTAGCAACACTATCACACCGGATAGAAATAGGTGCTATAGGTTTAGGCCACAATGGAATCTCAAGAAGCAAGTTTTTCAACCATTCAGCTTCTTTACCAGCAGCTGCTAAGGCCACAAATTCTGATTCCATTGTTGAACTGGTGATGCAAGTTTGCTTCTTGGATGCCCAAGAAATTACACCTCCACCAAGTAGGAATACCCAGCCACTGGTAGACGAATTGTCTTCAGTGTTACTGATCCAACTTGCATCAGTGTAACCTTCCAACACTGATGGATAACCAGTATATGAGAGACTATAGTCCATAGTTCTCTTCAAATACTTCAGTACCCTCTGAATTGCTTTCCAGTGATGAGCACTAGGATTACTAGTATACCTGCTCAGTTTACCCACTGCAAAAGCAATATCAGGCCTTGTACAAGTCATGGCATACATCAGGCAGCCAATTACCCTAGAATACTCAAGTTGAGATACAGCTTTGCCAGTATTAGGCATTAGCTTCTCAGTTGTATCCATAGGAGTACTCACTGGAGTACAATCAAAGCAATTAAATTTCTTCAGTACCTTCTCAATGTAATGAGACAGAGAAATTGATATACCATTGCTTCCATGTTTAATCCTTATACCAAGAATAACATCAGCCTCCCCCATGTCCTTCATGGAGAACCTTGATGACAAAAATTCCTTTGGCAGGTCAACTTGATTTTGGTCAGTGCCAAAGATCAACATGTCATCAACATATAGACAAATGATGACTCCTTTACCAGATTCATCAAATTTGCTATATACACATTTGTCAGCCTGGTTAAGAACATAACCATTAGACAAAACCACTTCATCAAACTTTTGATACCATTGTTTAGGTGCCTGTTTGAGTCCATATAAAGACTTAATCAGTTTGCACACCTTGTTTTCATTTCCAGGAAAGATGGAGCCCTGAGGTTGGTTCATATAAACCTCCTCATCCAATTCATCATCCAAGAAAGTTGTCTTCACATCCATATGATGAATAATCAGATTGTGAATTGATGCTAAAGCAATCAGCAGCCTGATGGTACTGATACGTGCCACATGGACATAAGTATCAAAGTAGTCTATCCCTGACTTTTGTTTAAAGCTCTGAATGACTAGTCTAGCCTTGAACTTTTCAATAGTTCCATCTACCTTCATTTTCCTTTTGAAAATCCATTTGCAACCAAGAGGTTTGCAACCTGGAGGTAGATCAACCAACACCCAAGTGTTGTTGCCCATGATGGAGTCAATCTCATCATTTATTGCCTCTTTCCAGAAAGCAACATCCTGGGACTTCATTGCTTTTTCAAATGTTTTGGGATCATCCTCAACAATGAAGCAATAGGAATGTTGGTCAGAGACCTCATTCCTTGTACCTTCAATTAAGTATAATTGAAACTCAGGTCCAAATGACTTTGGAGTCCTGACCCTTTTGCTCTTCCTGAGCTCAGGTTCAGGTTGTTGAATCACAACCTCATCAGGGGCCTGAGATGATAATTCATCAGGGACCTCTGATACACCATTGTCATCAGTACCATTTGGAATCCTGTGACTTGGTCTAGGGATTTATGAGAATCTATTCTCATCAAAGAGTGCATCCCTTGATTCAATTATTGAGTTAATTGAAACATATTCATTAGGTTCAATGACATAGAACCTGTATGCCTTGGAATGCTCAGCATATCCAACAAAGATGCATTCAATGCCTCTTTCACCCAGAGTTTTTAACTTTGGATCAGGGAGTCTTACAACTGCCCTACAACCCTAAACCCTGAGATAATTCAGGTTGGGTTTCTTCTTAGTCCAGAGTTCATAAGGGGTAACCTTGTTCCTTTTATTTGGAACCCTATTAGCAAGCTGTTAACATAGCTTCACCCCAGAACCCTTGACTCAGTCCTGAATAGGACAACATGGAATTAACCATCTCCTTCAGTACCCTGTTTTTCCTTTCAGAGATACCATTTTGTTGAGGAGTATAAGGAGTAGTCGTTTCATGGATTATACCAACAGACTGAAAATACAGAGTATCCATGTACTCACCTCCCCTATCAGTCCTGAACCTTTTGATCAGTGACCCAAGTTGCAACTCAACTTTAGTTTTAAATACTTTGAATTTATCTATTGCTTCATCCTTGGTATGTAATAGATAGACATAACAAAACCTAAAAGCATCATCAATAAAATGTCACAAAGATTTCTTGTTCCCCAAAGAGGGAGTGGCATGCAAATCACACAGGTCACTGTGTATAAGCTCCAAGAGCTCAGTCTCACGTTTTACACCCTGAAAGGGTTTCTTAGTTATTTTGGTCAACATGCAAGTCTTACACTTTTCAGTGTCCATGTCAAAAGCTGGGATTAACCCATCCTTAGACATATCTTGCATCCTTTTATAGTGTACATGGCCAAGTCTCGCATGCCACAGGGTGGAGTCGTTCGGTTTAGAGGTTGACACAAAGGCTGAATTAACAATGTCAGTGACAACATTAAGCCTAAACATTTGATTACCCAAATATCCAAAACCAATAAACACACCATGTTTAGACAAAATAAATTTATCAGATTCAATAACTTGTTTATATCCATGATTATTCAAAACACTACTTGAAACCAAGTTCTTCCTTATATCAGGAACATGAATAACATTAAACAAAGTTACAATCTTTCCAGAACTAAAATTAAGATCTACACAACCACGACCATGCACCAAAGTTGTTGACTCATTTCCCATGTGAAGAATAGAACCATCATTCAGTGACTCGTAAGTCTTGAACCACCTTCTATCTTTGCACACATGAACAGTTTCTCCAAAGTCAACCCACCAGGCAACATCATCATCATGCACATAGTTAGATTAAGATACATATGTAACATAATAAACCTGAAGAGATTCATCAAACATATTATGACCTTTCAGTGAGTTGGAAGGACCTCCACTCCCTGAACCACTAGTGCCTAAACCATTGGATTTACCTCCAATCTTAACACATTTGCAATCCCTTTTAATGTGACCAGATTTGCCACATTTCCAACAAGTAGGTGTTGCCTTCTTGTTAGGATCAGCCCTTGTGTTATCATGATGTTTACGTTTGCCTTTGTTGTCATTATACCTGGTGGAATTGTTATGTTCCACCATATTGAAAACAGATGCACCATTAGCATTGCTACTCTTTAGCTTGTCATTATCCTGCACCCTGAGGGATTCCTCAATACGCAGATGACTACCCAACTGAACCAGTGTCAGTTCTTCCTTCTTATGTTTCAAGGTATGCTTGAAATCTTTCCAAGAAGGAGGGAGTTTGTCAATGATACAAGAGACTGAAATAGCCTCATCCATGTTCATTTTGTGTTGTGTAAACCTTCCAAGTATTCCAAGAAGTTCATTGTATTGTTCTATGACTGGTCTTGAATCAGTCATTTTGTAATTTGTGAAATTACTTACAAGAAACTTCTTACTTGAAGCATCCTCAGCCATATATTTGGCATCCAAAGAATCCCACAGTTCTTTAGAAGATTCAACATTCTGGTAAATGTCAAAGAGAGAATCAGACATACCATTGAGAATTAAACCTCTGCATACATAGTCATCATTCTCCCATTTGCTTCTTTTCCTTATCTGTTCCACAGTAGCATCATCCCCATGATCTTCAGGAATAGCAGTGCTAAGAACATACACCACATTCATGCTTGACAGCAAGAAGTGCATCTTCTTTTGCCATCTTCTGAAGTCAACACCTTCAAACTTTTCCAATTTGGAAAAGTTAGCAGCCATATGCCTCATAGCAGCAGCCATTGATTATCACAAAATAGTTTACTTTGATTGTTGGTGGTTATGAGCCCAGAAGAGGGTTAAGATAATCAATAGCCTAACTACGTACCAATTAAGGTTACCGGATATCACTTGGAATCATGTTATCACTTTCCAAAGTAAACTATTCGACCCTAATGCCTGGGTATCACGAATATCTACTTGGGATAAGACCAAATGTGGTTAGTGATTTAGGCACAAATCAAAAACCCTTCGTGTATAAGTGTTATATGTTTTCTGTATCTCCTTCATGCTTTATTTGATTTCCTATTTATAGGAAGATACTCATGGCTAGTCAAATGGAATTATGAGAATTAATCGGCCCATTAATCTCCACATAATTATCCCTATTATAGCCTAAAATAGTGGTTACATGACCAGTTAAACGAGGACATGAGTGCATATGTAACTGCCATTTGAATAGGTCAAATCAGTTACATAATCACACAGCACTCTATCAGCAGAAACTCTGCTTATCAGCAGGATCCTAACACTAGTTGCAGGAACCATCAGTAGGAACCAGCACTCAGCAGGAACCATCACAACCACTATAGAGTTAGGGGAATCAGTGACTTGATGGGTGTACACTCCGTACCTCCAAACCCATTTCCAAGTATGATTAGATCCCTCAAGTGCACTAAATTTTCTAACATAATCCAGATAGACCTTGGGCATGACCATGCAAACATCTAGTCAATCCTACGAGTGGCCAAACATATTAAACTTCAAAACAAATTTGAAGGAACCAAATCCTGTATTGACTACAAGCATAACCCATGAACTTTGCATCACCTCTGAAAATAATCCTTATAACTACTAGTTACGGATAGCGTTAGACTATCTCACAGAAAATGAGCTACATCCACAGTAGTTACCTGGTATCTCAATTCTGAGGATAAATATTCATGATTTACTATAATGACAACATCCATAAGTATAATCATGTAATTGGGATTTGTCCTATATTCAATTTATTCATACTATTGAATATCATGTGAATTTGGCATGTCCTACGCATCAATATACTTTAAGTATATTATACCAAAACTCAGATTTGTCTTAGTTCAATGATACTCCCATATCATTAATTGACAGCGGACTATTTAGAATAACTCAAGTTATTCACGGATTAAACATGCAAATATAGGATACAATATTTATAAATGGAAATAAACATAACAAAATATTTCATTTCATTAAATAATTATTGTTTACAACATCATTTATCCAAATACTAACCACAGATTTACATGAAACTACTAGCTAAACGAAGTCCAATGCCATTGGCATGTTGAGTAAGCTTTTCCTTAGATAAAGCCTTCGTAAATGGATTGGCTAGATTGTTAGTTGTGTGAATTTTGAGTAAATTTATTTCACCTACATCAACTTGTTCTCGAACATAGTGATATCTTCTAGGAAAATGTTTGGCGCCTTTCATAACTCCAGGTTCATTGGCGAATGTAACTGTGGCAGAATTGTGACAATACATATTAATAGGTAATTCAATTGACGGCATAACACCAAGCCCCGAAATGAATTTCCTAATCCAAACAGCTTCCATTGCAGCTTCCGATGCAGCAATATACTCAGCTTCTGTAACAGACATCGCAATTGTACTCTGCTTCTTGCTCTTCCAGTCAACTGCTCCTCCATTAATAACAAAGACATAACCCGTCTGAGACTTCATATCATTTTTATCAGTTTCAAAGGACGCATCACAGTAACCTGTAACTTCAAGTGCTGCATCTAGATTTCCCCCATACACTAGAAACATATCTTTAGTATTCCTTAAATACTTAAGAATGCTTTTAACAGCGTGCCAGTGCTTTCCACCTGGATTCTATTGATAACGACTGGTCATATTTTGTACAAACGCCACATCTGGTCTTGTGCATCTTACTGCATACATGATAGATCCTACTGCTGAAGCATATGGAACCTTCTTCATGAGTGTCACCTCTTCATGTGTTGAGGCACATAGTTTGCTACTTAAGTCATGTTCTACTTGCATTGGCAAATATCCTTTCTTGGAATTTTGCATATTAAATCTCTTCAATACTTTATCAATGTAAGCACTTTGACTTAATCCAATCAACCGCTTTGATCTATCTCTATAGATTTTGATTCCAAGGATGTATGTTGCTTTTCCTAAATCCTTCATAGAAAAACATTTACCAAGATAGGCTTTAACTTCCATTAAACTTGGTATGTGATTTCCTAAGATTAATATGTCATCGATATACAGGATAAGGAAAGTAACATTACTCCCACTAGCTTTCTGGTATACACATGATTTATCAAGATTTTGAGTAAATCCAAAACTTTTTATTTCTGCATCAAATCTTTCATTCCATTGATGTGATGCTTGCTTCAATCCATAAATGGATCTTTGAAGTTTGCATACACGGTTTGGAAATTCTGGATTCACTAACCCCTCAGACTGCGCCATATAGATGTCTTCATCTAGGCGACCATTTAAGAAGACGGTTTTGACATCCATTTGCCATATCTCATAGTCATAGTAAGCAGCTATAGCTAAGAGACTTCGAATAGCTCTAATGTCAGCTACATGAGAAAAGGTCTCCTGGTGAGTGCTTATTCACTCACTTTTATAAGACCAAAACCGGACTCAAAAGACCAAAAACTAATCGAATTATGCCAAATTTGTAGTGTTTTTGTGTTTGTGATATGCAGGTACGGGTATTATACAAATGACGAAAAAATCACAAGAAAACAACGAAACCGAGCACGAGATGTGGAATGAGTGTAAAAAACTGAAGCCGAGAAGCATTTATCAAGCCTTGATCCTAATTGAGTTAAAAATGGCAATAATAGTCCTTGGAGAATCATAGTTGGTCAATTTAGTCCTTGGAATAAATTTACAAAAGTGGCCCTTGATTTTCATGATATTACACCATTGGTCCTTGGATTTTAATAATACCAAATCTGAAAACCACAAAACTGGTCCAAGCCTTTTATCCCCAAAGCCCATTTTTAATCTACCCACAATAACCAAAAGCCCAACCACTTAAATACACAACCCGAGCCCACACCCACCCACGGTCAACAGGTCAACAAGTCAAAGAAAATAAATAACTTACCCCGTACACACCCCCGCCCAAACTTTACCCCCAAATTCACAATATACCCAGATTTCACTGTTCAACATAAACCCTAATTACCCCATCCCAAAATTACAGCAATTAAGGGTAATTAGGTAATATCCAATGGTTTCTAGAAGGTGTCAGAGCATGTCAGTAGTTTGTCAGAGCGAAGAAGCACAAGGAATGACAGGTGGCAAGAGCTGATTAGTTGAAACACGTCATTATATTTGATCCAAGGGCTATGGATAGATAAGGAATGATTGATGATGATCAGAGGGCTGAGGTGATCACTCAAGAAGCACATATCACACGGATTGCCAAGCTGGCAATCCGTGACCCCCAACTCTTAATTTAGCTATAAATAGGAGATATGTTAGCTTGTATTAGTGTGGAGTCTTGGAGTAGCCAAGTTCTGCCCAATTTTCTTGTGAAAATGTAGTTTATTTTTCAGTCAATTGTAATCTTCTTCTTCTTTAATGAAATCAGTTTTTAGCTTAAATCAAATCAGCTTGTTACTTTTTCAGCTTATTGTTCACTGCTTATTTCAGTATTAATATCTTGTTTCATTTCAAATTTACTTAAGTTTTCAATTTCGTTTTACCTTATTCTTAGTTTTATAGAAATAAAATAGAAAAATAGAAAAAACAGAGATTAGTATAAATATAGTTTGTGATTTAAAATTAGTTCTCAAATGAGTTGTTTTTGAGATAGATTGAACTTCATTTTAGCTTTAAACTTTGGTAAAGTTTCAAATTCAGTTTCATTGTTTTAAAAGTTTGATGGTCAATGAAAGTCAATTGTAGTGAAAGTATTGATGTTCAGAGGTGAATTGGACAAGTTGAGTGGGAATTGGAAGCACTCAGCCTGTCACAAAGACAGGCAAGCAAAGGGAACCCCCTCTTTTCTAGCTGAGGGGGAATTTAGTTGGTAAACTCTTGATTTTTAAGCTTCATTTTAGTTTTATTGTCTGATTTTAGTGGTGTAATTATGTTTACTGTTTCATTGAGTTGAATAGTTTAGATTTGGTAATTGTTACATTTTGAAGTTTAATTGATTCATCATTAATACTTGTACTTGATTAGCATAGTTATTCCTAGAATCTGTTATAGCTTATATCTGATTTAGTTGCATTTTTGTGTTCTGTAGTAATGTTGGATTTAGTATAGTGTGATTGTTGATTCAGTATATCTGAGTATTTGTTTAGCTTATTTGATAGTTTGCATAGTAGTTTGTAGCTTGTTATATCATCAAATTGAGTAACTGATCAGTTACAGGGGTGTTTAGATCAGCTAGTTTAGCTGAGATCTTGTTGTGTTATTGTTGTTAATTTTGTGCTGGTAAGTCACTTTAGATATAAGTAGGATAGAACTAGCAAATAAATAGTAGGTTCAAATTCTAAAAGTCAAAATTAGTTTTCTTAATTCATTAGCAGTTGAGTAAGTTTGATACAGTTAGTATAATGGTAGGTTTAGTTGCATTATAATTCTAGTTAGTTTATTATAGCTCAATAGTAGCTTAATTTCAAACATTAGAGTAGAATTCAGCTGTTGAAATCCAAATTAGTCAAAGCTTTAGTGTAATTCATTAGTCAAAGTTAGTCACTACTCAATTTTTGGTCATTATTTCATAGCAGACTTAGGTTTCATTTTTAGTTGAAATAAATTTGTCTTGTTGATTTTTATTCTTTAGTAGCTAGTTTAACTTAATCAATTAGAAAATCTAGGTTTGGATCTTTTTAGCTTATTAGAATTGTGGTTGGAACTTGACTGTGTGAGCATTTATGTCCCCTGCACTCAGGTTCTAGACCCACATTCATGGCATCTTTTAGATTAGTTATTGATAGATTTAGCAATAGCTTTTTGGTTTACAACATCTCTGTATGGTAGACTCTAAATGGCCACCATTAGTTTCTTCTTTGGAGCTTATTTAGAATAGCTTATATGTCTTGCTTATTGGTAGTGTAGGCATAGATTTCTGTTTTAGATAGTAGGGCTGCAAGTGTCCATATGAGCTTGTAGCTTGAGTTCATTGATTGTTCTGAGTTGAATTAGCTGTTTTGTAGTTGTTCCTATCTGATTCTAGCTTCTAGCTTATTCTGCTTATTGTTTTAGCTTATTCTATAGTTGCTTTGGTAGCTTATAGCTTGCTTTTTGTATTTCTGTGCTTATTATTGATCATAACTTGGCTTAATTGAGTTCATAGTAGTATAATTCAGTTGTGGAAACAATTTGGTTAAGTTTTGTGGCAAATGCTTATAAATAAGCACTTGCCACTAGCTGATTTTGCTTGAATAAGCACTTGTGCTTATTATTTTTAATCCAAAATTTTTCTGCAAGCTTTATATAATATTTTAGAATTTCTGTTAATTTTTCATAATTTTCTGAGGTCATTTGCTATTTTTCTTAATTTCTTTTAGTTTATAATCAATTTTTAATCATTTTTAAATTCCAAAAATCCATAAAAAATTAGAAAAAGCCCTGAAAAATACAAAAATATTTTTATAAATTATTTTATAATATTTTAGAATTTTTAGAATAAAATTTTTATTTTTCCACTTTATTTTTCTATTTTTCTATATTTTTAATTCATTTTTAATTCCAAAATTAGAAAATAAATAATAGAAAATAAATAAAAAGTCTAAAAAATATTTTTCTTTTTCCAGAAATTCCTTTTAGTAGTTTAAGATTTTTAGAAAATATTTTCAAGTTCGTAGGATAATTTTTCGATATACGTTACGTTTTAAATTTTACGGTTGCGTTTCCGTTTTTACGTTTTTAACGTTCGTACATACCTAGATTGTAAATTCTTCGTAGTTTACTATTTCTTAGCATAATTTGACATTAAAAATCATATTTTCATTTTCCCGCTTTTCACGACACGATTTCGCGATTCGATTATTCACGATTCCATTCTACCTTCACTGGGAAAACGACCCGAGAAATACTTTCACGAGTATTTCTTTGGAATATAATTATATACTACGAAAAGACTATATCATCTCCTCATAGCCAACACCAAATGTTTGAGTATAGCCTTTAGCTATCAAACGAGCCTTATAGATGTGTACAATGCCATCCATGTCTGTTTTCTTCTTGTAGAGCCATTTACTTCCAACAACCTTGGCATTGGGAGGAAGGTCTACTTCTGTCCAGAGTTCATTGTCTCTCATGGATTGCATTTCCCCATTCATAGCAACCTGCCATTTTTTCTTTTCAGGACTATTCAATTCATGGCAGCCCTATAACTAGTAGGTTCATCAAGATCCCCTAGTATAGTTTCCTCACACTCTACGTTAAGACGTAGATGTTCAGGTGCTTTCACAGTTCTAGAAGATCTGCGAATGGGTACCACTTCAACTTCAGGTGGAGAACCTAGATTTTCAGGTTCCACAGGAAGTGTGCTAGTGTTATTTGTTTAAACCCTTAGTTAATTGTCTAATTGATTACATGGTTGCTAAGTCAAGTCATATCTTGTACATATTGTTTTGGGATGATTGGGACTCATGGGTAAAGTACTATTGTATGGAGTAATGGGGAAGACATCAATTATTACCTCCACATGTGCGTTAATATTAGAAAATACTCCACGTATTTTGATTATCTTAATTCGAGTCATTAGAATAGTTGATTGTAAAGTATGTAAAAATTCAAGTGTAAGGGGAATGTAAATCCCCTATGATGTATTATTTTGGATAGTAGGGCAAGAGTGTATGTATAAAAAAAAAATCGAAAAAAAAAATCAAGAAAAAATATAGAAAAAGAAAAGAGAAAAACATACGGACTACCATCCCGTTTCCTTCTATGTGGTTTTATGTTTTTGTTAGCTTATCATTAGCTTAAGTCGAGTCGAGTCTTGGCTTAGCAACGCCACATTGTACATGTAATTGACTAAGATGATTAACTCGCCACCAGTAAAGATTGCCTTTATCCAACAAAAGCGTGTTTATCATATCCCTACACCTCACGTTATAACCCTTTAAAAGACCTCTTTGATAGTTTATCCTAGGTGCTTACGCCAAGTGGTGGAGGTTTGATCCTTTCCAAGCCTATGGTAATCTATTTGCTATGACAGGTAGTGAGAGATATCTTCCATTTTCATATTGTGATATATACTTTTATTACACCCGAAAGATGTGAGTATCTAAACACTATTTGTGAGGTACTAGTGTATAATTTCCGTGCTTGTTTTGATTGAAATGGAATGATTATTTGTTGTAATTACTTTTATCTTAGTGTTAAATGACCCCTAGCTTGTATTTTGATTAGGATAAAAGCTCATTTGCTTGAGGACAAACAAATCTCAAGTGTAAGGGTATTTGATAAGACGAAAAGTGTACCGCTTTTAGGGGGTCATATAAGCCCTAAATCGAGATTATTTGATCAAATATTGCCTTAAATCGTTCATTTTGTCATTTTAGGTACTTTGAAGAAGAAATTTGGAAAAGGAAGCATTTTGGACATTTTTGGAGCGAAAAAGTGAAGAAAATGACAAAGTCTCCAAATCATGCTGAAAACAGTACCTGACGGAGTCAGGAATTGTATGTGACGCCGTCACTCAATGGCAAAGAGGTGGATAATTAAATTACATGAGACGCGCCAGAACATTTTGAAGATAACACGTGACGGCGTCACCAAGGCCGTCACGTTCAAATTACAAGAGACGGCCAAGGACCAAGTTACAAGGGACGGCGTCATATCTGGATCTAGGCAATCCGTGGTGTTTTATGGCGGCGAGTTGAAGGCGTCAGGATCACAACGTGACGCCGTCAGACCCAAAAATCTATATATAGTTTTCTAATTTTCATTTGTTAAGAGGAGAATTTTAAAGAGACTTTTGGGAGAACTTGTGGAGAAACCCTAGGTCGAATTTTACAGGGTTTTTCACCCTTTTATCATCCATGTTTTAATAAAGATAAGTATTCCAATAATCATTCAATATGTCTATGTGTTGTTTGATTCTATCTTATGCTTGTCTTTATTTTAATATGCTAGGCTAGGTTTTCTTTGTGTTTGCTTAGATGTAGTGAAACCTAGCTATTGATTGTTAGTTGGTTGTTTGTTTATAATTGTATTGAATGAATGATTATCGATGTTAGGCTTAAGAAAACCGGCATACTTTCAATTGGTAACATGCTTGAACGTCTTAAGAAACATGAATCGGATGTGTACTACGATTAATTTTTTATATTTAATGCATAAGTGACTACTAAGGAGGCCATGTTAGGAGCTAGTTGTCGGCTCGACATAGGAAGAGGTAGAAACTTATAGAGTTAGGGAAGATCGTACACGGCCCTATGAATGGTATTAAGGAATATAACCCGTCATCCACGCAATTGTAACAAACAAATCAACTAATGAAAGATAGCTAGGGAGTAGTGAAATCTAGGTAAACACATTTCTCTCAGTATAAGGTTTTTCTCCAATTTTATTTTCGTGTTATTTTATTTTATTTGCATTTGTAGTTAATTGGGTTAGTTGACTAGCAACTAATTTCGCCCACTCTTCCAAATACCCGAGAATTTTACTTGCTTTCTAAAAAACCATAAAATACAAAAATAATCATCTCCCATCTCTAGACCTAGTTCAATTAAGTTTTAATCCTAGCGAACACTATTCCCTGTGGAGAACGATCAATCCCCCGTACTCGCCACTACACTATACTACATCGGTCAGGTACACTGCCTGGTGGGGATTGCAAGCTTCTCGAGATCCCTCGAGAGGTAAAACCTTTTGCGTAGGCGCAATCCCACGCATCAGTGCCTTTTTAGACAGACCTTTTTCAAAGTCAATAAGCATTGCATGAACTTCACTAGCTGTCTTCCCCTTGCAATGCGTATTGTAGTTGCGTACAAACTCACTATACAAATCCTGATTAAGGGATCGCAAGATGAGACAAATACTTACGCTTTCCTGATATCCGCAGCCGAGTCGCTCCAATTAGTCCAAATATCATTTCATCTCCAATACATGGGCACTCACGGATTTACTTGCTTCCTGTTTACAACTGTGCAGAGATTCTATTAAGTCATATAATTCTGCAGCATGTGGTTTCTCAAACATTCGTCTGAGTTCATTAATCATGTACATAGGTCCATAGTGCTCAAATTGTTTTTGCAATTGAGTGTCCATCCCAACCAACATGAGATAAGCCACATCATTGTGCTTTTAATATGCAACGTTGTATGCTTCTTTTTCAGCATTAGAAGCAGTTGCAGCAGGAGCAGTAGGAAGAGGTTCACCAAGATAATCAAATCTTTTGGCTATCCTTAAAACAATTCTTAAGGATCGATACCAATCATTTAAATTTTCATCAGTCAACTTGTCTCGATCAATCATTTGCTTGAACGCAGAACTCATGTTGCTCATATAAGTGTTTTCAGGTGTAGCCATTTCTACAAAAAAAATTCAAAAGTTAGTACTTTCGATAATTAAATTTTCAATAAAATTAAATACCCTTGGTTCATAAACATATAACCATTTAATTATATTGAAAAACTATGATCCAAATTGACATAGTTTCATCACATCAGTTGATTTGCTAGTGATGACGATATTCAATAAGGTACGAGTCGAACCTCAATTGCCAATATTCAATTGCAATTCCTAGAATTGATGGGATTTACATATTTGCCAACCGCAGTTGCAATGTAAGCGTGTTTTATCCCCATCTTATGCCTTGAGTGATCAGATCCCACTATTGACTCCTCTCAAACTAACCAGTCAACCAGGTGTGGTCAACAGGTCAAACCTGAGAGAAAGTGCAAGATATAAAATCCGTGGAAGTATAGGGAAATCCCCGAGTCGTTAAGTCCCCACGAGATTGAAATTGTGTTTTGGAAATGTTTATAGGAATCAGTGATCAGGAATAGTAACAGATAATGATTTGGATTGATTTACACTACTGATTGCTTGATATTAAGATAATGAAACAGTATTAACAATTACAGAATTACAGTTATAATCAAATGTAAGCAAATTAACAATCAGAAACGTTTACAAATAGAGAAAAAGGTGAGTTTTTGCACAAATTAAAACTACAGGGGGTGGAAATAAAACTTTTGCAAACTTAATATTAAAAGAAAATTAAATTAAAAAGAAAATTATTTTTTTGATTATTTTATTATTTATTATTAATTGAAAACTAATTTAAACTATTTATAATTCATAAAATCTAATTTATAACTAATTTAAATTTAAGAAAAATACTAAAATGGCTTAGAAAAATATGAATTTTTTTATAAAACTAATTAACCATCACAGGAATCCTAAAAATTTATAAAAATTATTTTTAAACTATTTTACTAGTTATTTACTTATTTATTAACTAAAAGCTAATTAAACTAAATTAATTAAGAAAATAGCAAATGAACAGTGACAATGATGAAACTATTTTCTAAAAATACTTTATAATATATAAAACCTAGGAAAAATATAAAAAGGTACTAATGTTTAATAAAAACTAATAAAACTATTTAATTAACTAATATCACTTAATTATTATTTAAATTAATATTAATTATAATAAATACTAAATGAAAAGATAAAAATCTGAGAAAATTACTAGAAATACTACAAGATGTCAGGAACTTATGAAAAATATAAAAATGGAAAATGCTTTTTGAAAAAGCTGAACAATAAGCCAAATGGCTTAAATAGAAGCTACCACTTTTTAAAATTTTGGTTTTTCTTTGTTTTTCTTTTAAAAATCTAATTATATACTGATAATTAACAACTTTTATGAAGGAAATTTTACTAGGGCTTATTAATAAGCAGTATGAAAACCTAAAGTAAGGACAATGAAGTCCTAATAAGCTAGTGAAATGGTGATTTTTGGACCAAAATCTGTAATTAAGGTACAAGCTACTGAATAAGCTACCAACAACTACAGTGAATACAAATAAGCTAAAATGGACTAAATAAGCACTGAGAATAAGCCAGAAACAACAATAAGCACTTTAAGCAATTTACAAGTTCCAAACAGGCCAAATCAGGGACTTTTACCCCTCTGTGGGGTCCACAAAAGAGGATGGCAGTCCAAAATAAGAGTTGACCTACAAAGTTAGACTGGTCAACTTCAAAATAAGCCAATAAGCAAAGCTTATGGCTTATTAATGAGCACTAGGTGGGCTGTTGAAATTGGTACTCAATACTGGGTACTCAGTATATGATTCTGTGAACAGGTCACAAAGAAGAGTCAAACAAGCTGAGGTCCAATAAGCTGAATCCCAAAATAAGCCAAGGTCTGAAAAGGTCTACTGGTTAGCTACTTGAAAATCCAAAAAGCTAGGAGTGGGGTCCACTAGTTAAGTCACAATGAGCCAAGGAAGATGGGCCAATAGCCCTGGTGCAAGGGAGGTTTTGTGCCCTGCACCCTCAAATAAGCACTTGCACAGTCACCATTAAAAATCTGAAAAATAAGCTGGTTATATATTCCTGTAGTTTAGGTGGTATTTTTTTAACCATGAAAAGTTTCAAGGTCCAATTCCAACCACAAAAATCATGAAAATTTCCACAAAAAGTGAGTTTCTGCATACTATGCAATTTTTGACTTTTGAAACTTTAGCACTAGGTTGACTTAAATGAGATTCTAAAGGCTCTAATTGACTGAATGTGATGTGTTATGTTAATTTGAGACTAAATCTATCAACCTTAACTAGTTCTAAACTGATTTGATGATTATGAGATTTCAAAAACTCCACAGTTAAGCTGTGTTGGATTTCTAAGATTGATTTTGACTTTTTGACAAACAAGGACTGATTTTTATAACTATAATAAACTAATAGCAGCTAAAGTGACATGTAACAACTGAAAGCAACAGCCACAACTCACTGTAACCTAATCAGTTCAGCAAATCCAAACAACCCTTTGACAAGGTGATTTTGAGAATTTTATAAGCAAATGACTTGTTTAACACTTGAAACTCATGCAGAGGTTAAATTATGATGACATGGAACAAATCAAGCACAAAACTACCAATTATACCAACTAACACCCAAAGATTACTCAATCACTATTTTAGCAGTTAAAATGGATTCAACTAACAACTATCAATATTTACCAATAACCTACTGATTTTAATTTAAATTATTATTATAAAACACAACCTAAGCTTAATAGAACAAGCATAAACAGATAAAAACTATGAATCAACAAAAAATTAAAAAAAAAATAGAAATAAGCTTACAATGTGCATTCCTGCTACACCAATTGAACCAAGGACCAACATACCAAACCTATTGCTTCCCAAGAAGCTCTAAACCAAGGGCCATCCAATATTTACCCTGCTCCAGCTGTGATCATCATCTTCACTAATTTTTTTATTTTTATCTATTTTATGTGATTTTTTTGTATTTCTGAGTTATAACACTACAACTGGTTTCAAAGGTTTCTATTAGCTTACACAAGCTATATAGGAGCTTATATGAGCCTAAGAGTCCCTAAATAACATTTGTGAGTATCATGACCTTAATTTGAAATTTCAAAGTAAAATCACAATTATGAGAATTAAAGCAGAAACTTGAAATTGATTGATTGAATTTGAGTTCAAATACACTGAAAAGATGATTACAAACTTTGAGAGCAAAAGATTACAACTAAATTAAAGGTTACAATAAAAACGACAATATTTTGAACTAAATTAACTACTGCTCCTTCTCTGTCCTTCTTCTTCCTTTTATAGGTGAGAATTAGGGTTATGTGGATCCCTCGATCATTTCCCAACAAAAATATAGGCCATTAGATGACTTCAAGCAATCTTAGCCGTTGGATTGGTTTTGGTGGGAAAATGGGAGAGTTGCAATTGGGGTCTGATAACTTGTAGCAGGGTGGGGGTGCATTAAATGGGGCTTGTCTTCTTAGGTGGGTGGTGGATTGGGCGGTAGAGATGTGATGGGGCAAGTGGTGGGGGTGGTGAGGTTACTGGCAAGTTGGGGAAGAATGGTGGGAGGGAATGAGAGTGGTGAAGGGTGGTGTTTGTTTGACTTATTTGACCAGGGTCAAACGTTGACCCTGTGGTTTTATTAGTTTGGGATTGGGCTGGGATTTTGGATTGGGCCTGGGAAAAGGGTGGACTGGATCAGGGGTAGTTTGGTTTGGATTTGGTTTGGGTTTATTAATATACAAAGGGTCCGTTTGGTGTAAAAACTATCACAAGGACCAAACATGTAATTTTCTAAAAAATTAGGGGCTGAAGTTGTAATTTTCCTAAAGTGTTCACAAGGACCATTCTTGCCAAGCTAAATAACCCAAGGACCATTTTTGCAATTTTCCATATCCAGGGGTATTTTTTGCCAATCTTTCAAACTAGAGGGACTAGTTCTGCCAAAACTTCAAAATTGAACTCCAAGGGCCAGAGTTGTCATTTTGTGATTCCTGGAGGACTGATGTTGACTTTTCTTTAAAATATTTCTTCCAAGGACCATTTCTGAAAATTTTTGAAAGTCCAGGGACTGATTCTGCCAACTGTGAAACTTCAGGGACCAAAATTGTAAATTTTTGAAACTTTTCACCCAAGGACTAATTTTTACAACTTTTGAATTCCAAAGGACTTGGGTTGACTTTTCTTCCAAAACAAATGCTCAGAGACTAATTTTGACAAGTTTTAAAAGTTGAGGGACTGAAACTGCCAATTATGCAAACTTTGTTCATTTTTCATCTGTTTTCAATTATTTTGCATCTGAAACATATAAAACACAATCCTGGGATATTTTCTGTATTTCGATGCATTTCTGAGTGTTTTTGAATGTTTTTGCAGTTCAAATAAGACAAAAATGATGAGTATTTACACACTCATCAACTATCAACTCAATTAAGTTAACCAACTTAAGAAACAGTAAACTTACTGTGGAAAACTAGAAGGGGGGTTGAATAGTTTAGCGTTTTAAAATCTTTTTAACTTGTTTAGTTAACTTTGAAACTTTCTGTTTGATCAAAGATATATGCACAAACACAATATATAACATGCAAGTAAAGGAAAGAAACGATCAAACCACAACACGAGTATTTATCGTGGTTCGGCTACAAGGACTCTTTTTCCTTGCCCTACGTCCACGCCCCGAGTATCCAACTCGAGAGTTTCTTTCACTAGTCAACAAGCTCCTTTCACCGGCGGAGAAAACCTTACACGTCGCTTATACTTTTACCGACACAAAGCTAGATGTCGAGTTCTTTTACAAGGGTACAACAACTCCCAACACTCTTTGTATTTTGAGGACTAAAATACTAACCACTCACTTCAGAATATACACAAACAAATGACGCATAAACAATACTAGTTTACACAATACTAAGCTACCAAGTCTTGCAACGTTGTGTTGAAAACTTGTAACTTTAAACGACCTTGTGAGCTTCTTTGCTACAAAAGGAAACTTCACATTTACAATGTTAAAAGGGTTAGAAGAAGGAATGAGTATGTGTGTGTAAAATATGAGCTCAAGAGGGTAGCCAAAAATCAATTTATGGCTTGGTATTTATAGCACAACAAACTGTGTGCTCGGCGGATCAGGCGGAACCCTCAAATGGGTTCCGCCCGTGTACCCCCAGGGTACCGCCGGGTCTGCAGTAGGTTTTTGCAATTACTCTTCAAACCAAACAAGGTCTTGTCTCATAACTTCTATCAACCAAACAATGTCACATCACTTAAAGTAAGTCAAACATGATACTTGCAAGCAACATGAAAGCAAGTCAAACACATAACTTGCCATAAATACATAATGACAAAACTTGCCATAAATGTGATGTGACTATTTCTAATTAAAGAAATAAACTTGTGTTATGTTTTATGAAATGTAAAATGTAGCAAAAGTCTTGTTTATGCAAGTCTTAAAAACTAAGAATATGTTTTGCTTAAAACTAAAGTTTTCATTTTGTCGTTAACAAAACATAGCGAAGATCGTAAAATATAAATAACGTTTTTAGGCGATATTTGTATTAACAATCTCCCCCTTTTTGTTGATGACAAAACATAAACTTTGTTTTTAAGTAACACACAAAATCTTGGTTTTTAAGACTTAAAAAAAATTATATTAACCTTGTTTTACTTAAGAGATGAAAAGCACATCAAGTATTGAAGGTTTAGTATATTTCTCCCCCTTTTTGTCGAAACAAAAAGTAGAGTAGCGAAGCGGAAAAATCGCTATGCTCCCCTTGCTTGATACTCCCCCTAAATGGAGTACCAATATGGGAAACATGGATTTTGGACCCTACAAAAAAAATGGTTAGTTGGTGATATATAGTCAAGCTTGTAGTTACCACACACATTGCAACCACAATGCAACACAACATTGATCAACCAACAATAAACAAAAGTAAGTAGAAAGAAATTTCATTCCAAGTAAAATTTTGGCTTATAAAGTCAAAAGACAAGAAATGGTAACTATTCTTCTACTTAGTAACCAAAAGCTAAAAAAAAATAACCAAGAAAATAAAATAAAATTCTACATTCCTAAATTGGGGCAAACGGCCTCCAAGGGTTGTTTAGGATTTGTTAGGGTGAGAGAGTGCATCCAAACGTTCAATGACATGTTGGAATGCAAACCGGGTTTCATTTTGGAATTGGTGAAGCAAGGTTTTTATGCTTTCACCCATTTGCTCACAATTTGAGCAAACGTGGGGATGGGTGGATGAAAATGGGTTGGTTTTGGTTTCTTAGTTTAGGGGTTGGTTTGGTTTTGGTTCTTGGTTGGAGGATGGATTTGGTATTGAGTCAAGCAAGGTGGTTTGAAATTCCATTGCTTGATGAAGGTGGTTTTCAACCATGCTTTGTATTTCCTCATAAGAAGGAAAGAAAGACTCATAGGTTTGGGATTGAGAAGGTGGTGGAGTTGGGTGATCATGGTGTTCAAAATTTGGTTCTCCATAAAAAGGACCATGGATTTCCCGGTAAATTGGGTGAAACAACAACGGTTTGGGTGGTTGGTACACATGTTGTGGTGGTTGGATAAGTTCAAGATCTTCATCAAGGTCAAGAATTGACCTTGGTGATTGGTTTGCAAAAGGTGGTGGTTGGGTATGTCTTGGTGGAAGATCATTTAAATCTTGGACATATGGGTGTGGTGATGTTGGAGGAGACCCAAAAAGTTCCATAGGTTCAATTTTTGGTAATGGTGATGGTGATGAAGTCTTTGATTGTTGAGTTGGAGCACTTGGTGGAGTTGGGTCAATAGGTGATTCAGTAGGTGGTGGAGTGTGCTCATTTGGTTGTTTGGGTGATGGAGATGGAGATGCAAGGTTCAAAAAGTGTTCATTTTTGATGGGTGAGGTGAATTCATCCGAAGATGAGGAGCTAATGTTGATGGATTGGTTTGACCATAGTGGTTTTACACTAATCCGGGCGGTTCTACGGATGGGTCATGATGGTTGAGAGGTGTTTGTTGACTTGGTCATTGTTAAAATGGTTCAAAGTTTCAGAATTTGTGATGAAGAAGGTGTGGTTTGAGAGTGTTGAGAATGGTTTAATTTATAGTGATGAAGGTTTGTGGGAAGAAGTGTTTGGATTTGATGTAAGGCCATACAAAAATGGTGGTTCCTAATGATTTGGAAAACTAAATGTGGGTTGTCAAGTCATGGAAGTCAATCCAATGAAAATGGTGAAGTAAGAAGACAAGTTTTGCACTAAATGCTTAGTGGTTTTGGTGAATTTGTTTGATGGAAAAATCTCAGGGATTTCAAGGAGCCTTTAAAAGGGATCCTTCCTTTATGTGTGAGGGAGACTTGAGGTGGTTATGGCTATTTTTGAATTTTGGCGGGAAATGATTTTGGGTGAGTTATAAGGAATGATAAGTCTCCTAATATGCTAAACACATTGCAGGTAATGGATTTCTAGCTAAAAGGGTTGGATTATGGTGTTGAAATGTTGAAAATGAAAATAAAAATTCTGCAGTTCACTGGCGGCACCCTGGAAATGCACAGGCGGAACCCAAATTAGGGTGTCGTCTGGTCCGTTGGGCCAAACCTGGGTTACCCAGATTTTGCACTGGCGGAACCCAATTTTGGGATCCGCCTGATCCGCCAGTACTGAAAAAGTTCACAGTCCGCGTTTTTGACCCGCGAGACGATTTTCAAAATTTTCGAAAAGTCCTAAAACTAAAAATATAATTCATACCTGGTTAGGAAATGCAAAAATTAGACATGTAAACACACGTATCATAAGACTTTGACCGGGGGCTAACGAAATTCACTATACTTAGTGAAAATTAGATAAGCATGAAAATTTAACAACTTGCCAAAAGTTGTCTTCCTGCACCATTGTTAGTTGAAGCATGTTCCAAAGTGTATAAAACATTGTACTAATACACAAATACATCACAAATATTGTTTAAACTACCACATTGTTCCAATAGCACCTTGTGCCAAACACTCCTAACACACCCGCACTCATTGGTTGTCGAGCTTCTTCTTCATCTTTCCAAGGAATCTCCCGAGGTTTTTGAACATCCCCTTAGTTTGCTTGAATTCTTCCGATTCATTTGCAATAGTCGGAAGTTGAGAGTGGTATTCTAGGGGTGGGAGCCTAGAGTTTGGCAAATTATCATCTTCACTCATGGAGGAAGATGAAGAAGAGGTAGGAGGATGAGGGCATTTTCCTTGGGCCTTGTACATTCTCTTATCACTAAGTGGGACAAAGGTATGTGGGATGAGAGAGTAGTCAAGACGAAGACGGTTAGGAGTTGGTGGAATGGGTGAAATGAACCTAAAGAGACGGGTCAAGAGCATTCCATACGGCATAGCCGTTCTGCCATGCACGGGAATGTCGGCCATTCTCTTAGCCATGTAGTAAGCTAGATTGAAAGGTTGCCTAGTGGAAAAAGAGTAGAGCATGTAGCATAGGCAAAGGTTGATATGGTCTCGGTTTCCTATGGTGCTTATAACATTGGCTCTAAGGACTTCCTCCCATTTCTTGAATTGGGGCAAGAGTTCATTAAGTTCCATTCCATATGGATCCTTTTCAACCTCATTTCCCGCACGGGTTCTCCTAGTGTTGGTTTTCCTAACAAAAAGGTGGTTACGAAGTACATCTTTTGACACTAGAGGGGTGTCATAGGGATGGAAACGGTCATCAAGGGTGCCAAGGGTTGAGAGGGAGTGCAAATCGGAGTAGAGGCAAGTACCTTGGTTTGGGACCCCTAAGATTTGAGCAAACTCTTCTAAAGTGAAGGAGTAATGATTACCACTAACCCTAAAGTTGACGGATAAGAAATCATATTCACCCGTGGAGAGAGTGACGGAAGCATAGAATTCTAGGATGAATCTAGGACAAATAGGCTCGTCGATGGTCAAAAGACACTCAAAGTTGATTGCGGAGAATTCGGCATAAAGGTTTGTGCCTTCTAGGAAAGATGGGTCAATGGTTCTACCCTCATGGACACAGTGTTTTTCTAAGGCTTTGAAAATGTTGACTTGGTTTGAGGTAAGACCTTTGGTTTTGTGGTGTTTTGGTAGGTACTTGATTGTGTCCTTATGGTCGTAGTGGCTTAGAGGAGGCACGATGATACCTAGAACAACAAAATTTTCACATTTTAGTTTAAGTAAACTACTTATTATAATGTGAATGTTCTAGTGTGTGCCTATATGAAAACTATGTGGAGGTGTGGTTATCTTGACTCATTTTGATGCATCAAAAGCGTTTTATAATGCAAGTTTTGTTATAAAAACAAAAGATAACCCAAACACTCCTAGTTCAATGTAGCTTCGTTTGAATGTACCCGAAAATACATATTGATTATGTATTCCCTTTAGCATTCAAGAGACATTATGCAAGTGATGTTTTGAACATAACGGTTTTGATTTTGTATTCTCAATGTGAGACGAAAAAATATTTGTCCTACTTGTGAGAAATTTTTGCAAAAATTTGACATGGGGTGGTTTAGCAAGCATGTTTATACTAATTAAGAATGCACTTCCTAACTATGGGAAACATGATTAGTTTTGTTAAACACCTAATTTTTATGCATGAGTTTGTTAAGTTTAATGTATAACCCTAAGTTTTTGTTTTTGTGCAAAAGTAGAATTCCTAGACTCAGATCAGGATTGTAATCAAGTTTAGAATACTTACAATGATGATGGATTAGTAATGTGATTGAAAGGAAGACCAGAATTTCGTGGGTATGGATGAGAGAAATGGTGAATAGTAACAGTTTTGGAAGTTGTGGTAAGAGATAATGGGTGTTTGGTTTAATATAAACTAATGGATTGATTCTGCAGGTCGACGGACACGGCGGATCCCAAATTTGGGTTCCGTCCGTTATGGCTCAGGGTTCCGCCGACCCTGCTGAGAAAAATTGTTATGGATTTGTTTTGATTTTTGTGATTTTTGTCTAATGTCCAGAACTACAATGTAGGTTCCATGAGTCCTAAGCCTAGCCTAAGAAGGTTAAAAGGTTCACGTTTAAGAGGTTTGGTGAGAATGTCGGCTATGTTGTCTTCGGAAGAAACTTTCTCAATTGAGATATTTCCTTTTTGAACGTTGTCGCGAAGGAAATGATGACGGATTTCAATATGTTTGGTACGAGCATGTTGAACCGGGTTTTTGCTGAGATCAATGGCACCTTTGTTGTCACAAAGAATTGTGATGTCGTTGAGTTGAATTCCGTAGTCGACAAGAGCTTGCTTCATCCAAAGAGCTTGTTGACATGCCTTTCCGGCCGAAACGTACTCGGCTTCCGTTGTTGAGATAGCAAGAGCCGTTTGCTTCTTCGAGAACCATGAGGTGAGACAATGTCCAACAAAAGTACAAATGCCACTTGTGCTTTTTCTATCGACATAGTCACCGGCATGATCCGAGTCGGCATACACTATGGTGTCTATTCCCGTTCCTTTGGGATACCATAAACCTAAATGTGTAGTGCCCTTAATATACCTAAATATCCTTTTAACGGCTTCAAGATGGGTAGTTTTAGGATTTTCTTGAAAACGAGCACATAGACAAACACTAAACATAATGTCGGGTCTACTAGCCGTTAGGTAAAGTAGACTACCAATCATACCTCTATATTTAGTGCTATCTACGGATTCACTTTCCTCATCCTTGGTGAGTTTAGTTTCCGTGGACATGGGAGTTTTGATAGGTTTCGAATCTTCTAATCCAAATTTCTTAAGCATGTCCTTAATATACTTAGATTGGTTAAAGAAGATACCATCTTCTAGTTGTTTAATTTGGAGTCCTAGGAAAAAGTTGAGTTCTCCCATCATACTCATTTCAAACTCGTCATGCATGATTTTTGAGAAATCCACACATAATTCTTGACAAGTTGATCCGAATATAATGTCATCAACATAGATTTGGACTATGATAATATGTGAATCTTTCTTCTTAGTGAAGAGAGTATTATCAACTAAGCCCATGGTGTATTTATGGTCAACTAAGAAGGTTTTAAGTCGATCATACCATGCTTTTGGAGCTTGCTTAAGTCCGTAAAGAGCCTTTTTAAGTTTGTAAACATAATTAGGTTTTTCAAAATCGATGAAGCCCGGTGGTTGAGCAACATACACTTCTTCATTAATGACTCCGTTTAGAAATGCACTTTTGACGTTCATTTGAAAAAGTTTAAAATTATGTGCACACGCATAAGCAAGTAAGATTCTAATTGACTCGAGCCTAGCTACTGGAGCAAACGTTTCATCGTAGTCGATGCCTTCTTGTTGATTATATCCTTGTGCTACTAGCCTAGCTTTGTTTCTAAACACAATTCCATTTTCATCCATTTTATTACGAAAGACCCATTTCGTTCCAATTATTGTTTGACTCGTTGGTTGAGGAACTAATGTCCATACATCATTCCTAACAAATTGGTTTAATTCTTCTTACATTGCAATTACCCAAGACTCATCTTTAATGGCTTCGTTAATGTTTTTCGGTTCAATGGTTGACACGAAACAAAAGTAGTTGCTTTCATTTTGGACTTTTGATCTTAGTGTTCTTTCGTTAATGTTGCCTATGACACTATCTAATGGATGACTTTTAGATTCTTTGACATTAACAAGTTCTTTGTTTAATAGTTCATCTTCCTTGTCATTATCTAAGATTTCTTGACTTTCAATTGCTTGGCTTTCAACTAAGTCATCATCTACCAAAGGTGATGTCTTAGAGGGAGGTGGACTTTCGTCAAATGTTACGTTCAACGATTCCTCGACTCTTAAGGTTTCTTTGTTTAAGATAATGTAAGCTTTACTATTTTGTGAATATCCAAGGAATACACCTTCATAAGACTTTGGGTCAAATTTGGTGAGATAATCCTTGGTGTTAAGAATGAAGCATTTACTCCCAAACACTCTAAAGTATCCTAATGTAGGCTTTTTACCTTTATAAAGTTCATAAGGTGTTTTATTCAAAAATCGTCTAATTAGGACTCGATTTAAAATGTACGTTGATGTGTCAACGGCATTACACCAAAACTTTTGTGGAATAGTTTGTTCATTAAGCATTGTTCTACTCATCTCTTGTAATGTCCGATTTTTACGTTCTACTACACCATTAGATTGAGGAGTACGTGGAGCCGAAAAGTTATGAGTAATTCCATTATTATCACAAAATTTTTCAAATTGAAATTCATTATCAAATTCACGACTGTGATCCGTTCTAATAGACACAATATTAGATCCTACTTGATTTTGAATTTTCTTACTTAGAATCTCAAATTTATCAAAAGCTTCATTTTTACTTTTCAAAAACATAGTCCAAGTATAACGTGAGTAATCATCAACTATGACCAAAGTATAGAAGTTGCCTCCATAACTTTGTATAGCGGATGGACCAAATAAATCCATATGTAAAAGTTCTAGACATCTAGACGTAGACACCAAGTTTTTAGCCTTATGGCTACTATGGACTTGTTTACCGACTTTGCAAGCATCACAAAAGTGTTGGTCATATTTCAACTTGGGTAGGTTTCGAACTAAGTCTTTGGAGGAGAGGTTTTGGATTAGTCTCATGTTAGCGTGTCCTAAACGTCTATGCCATAAAGTTGAAGATTCATCTAATGAGGTAAGACAAAGTTTGTCTCTAGATGTTGAATCCAACTTCATGACGTATACGTTGTTCTTAAGGACACCTTTGGCTATGGTTATACCATCTTTAAGTATTTTACTACCGTTTTCACTAAAGAGGACATTATACTTATTACGACAAAGTTGACTAATACTAAGAAGATTAAATCCTAAGTTATCAACATGAGCAACATCATCTATAGAAAGGGAGTCATGAGAGATTGTACCTTTTCCGATGATTTTGCTCTTAGCATTACTACAAAACGTAACATTACCTCCATCACATTTGTGATATGTAGAGAAGAGGCTTTTATTACCCGTCATGTGCCTTGAACAACCGCTATCCTTGATCCATTCATCCGGATCCAAACAAACTTTGAGGCACACCTATTTTACGAAAAACACTCAAACATTTGGTCCCCAATTTCTCATGGGTCCATTTTGGTTAAGCATACCATTAATTTGTCCCAAATATGAAAATAGAGCATAAGGGTTCCATGGCATGTAATTTGAGGTTTGGTAATGTCCAGGAGTGTTTTGGTTCCAAACATGTTGGTAGTTTGATCGAGCATTCCTACTCCAGTTTTAAAGGCAGGTTTGGTTCCATTTTTATATGTAACTTTAACAAATTTAGAACGATCCGATGTGGATGGAGTAACTGCTGCAGCAGTCCTGGCGGAACCCTCGGGGCCAACGGGCGGAACCCTAATCTGGGTTCCGTCTGGTCCGCGGGCTGCTGTAGCATTTTTGTTTGTTTCATGTGTGTTCTTTTCTTGTTTCGTTTGTTCCTTAACGGTTTCTACTTTCCTGAAACCTAGACCTGTTTTATCAAACGGTGACTTTTGAAGTTTCATTATTTCATCCGCACATGAAATGCTCTTATCGAACTTTTTGAACTTTGTGGTTTGTTTGATTAGATCATTTTGAGTAATTTTAAGTTTTTCAACTTCAAGTTTAAGTTCTTCACATGATTTGCATGCGGTGTCAATACCTTTACTCTTTTCTAATCTCTTAGCTTTTTCTTTTAATTCATAAACTTCATTTTCGAAAAACTCCTTTTTAGTTTTCAAAAATTTGTTTTTGTTTATGATTTTTAAGCTTAGTTCACAAAGTTTGTTATATTTATTTTGTAAAGTATCATCATCTATAGAGGAGTAAGATGAGTCGGAGAGTACCTCATTTGAGTTGTGAGCCATGAGAGCAATATCATCATTCTTTGGCTCATCATCATCTCCTTCATAGTCACTCCAAGCACCGCCCACAAAAGCTTGTTGAGGTTTGCTCTTGGGTGGTTTTGGACATTCTCCTATAAGATGACTTGTGTCTCCACACCGATAACATTTTCTTTCAACTTTTCCTTTTCGATCGTCACGATCTTTCCGGAAGTTTTTCTTGTCATCTTTGGGTTGCCTAACAAACTTCCCTCGCCTACGAAAGAACTTCTTGAAGTCTCTCACGGCCATAGCATATTCCTCATCATCACTATCTGAAGTAGATTCTTCATCATCACTTGATTGGACTCTAGCTTTCAAGGCAATGGACTTAACTTTTTCTTTCTTGCCTCTAACTAGTTCCGAATCTTTTTCCATTACCATTTCATCAACTTTGAGGTTTCCAATAAGCTCATCAAGTGACATGCTTGAAAGATCTTTGGGTTCTTCAATTGCCGTCACTTTTGCTCTCCACTTCGGATGGAGTGCTCTAAGAAATTTCCTGACAAAGTTCTTACTACAAAAAGATTCATCAAGTGCTTTAAGTGAAGTAATAATAGTGTTAAACCTAGCAAAAGCATTATCAATAATCTCATCTTCGGTAATAACAAATTGTTCATATTGTTGAACAAGAAGATCAATTTTGTTATCTTTAACTTGTGAATTTCCTTGATGAGTGACAATTAAAGATTGCCAAATATCTTTGGCGGTTTTACACAAAAAGACTCTTTCATATTCTTTCTTAGGCAAAGCATTGTAAAGCATCATTTTAGCTTCATTATTTTTACCTATTAATTTCTTTTGATCATCATCTTTAATGTTAGTAACTACGTTATCACCATCAACAATTATATACCATAAATCTATATCTTTAGATTTCACGTAAGTTTCAAAACGGTTTTTCCAATAGATAAAACCATTTGCTTCAAATAGTGGTGGTCTTTGCATAGATTGCCCTTCTTTGTAATTTTCAAAATCCATGGATCGTTTCAAGTTTTAAAACACAATATATTTTAAAAGCTTGAGTAACGTAGCTCTTGATGCCAATTGTGGAAAACTAGAAGGGGGGTTGAATAGTTTAGCGTTTTAAAATCTTTTTAACTTGTTTAGTTAACTTTGAAACTTTCCGTTTGATCAAAGATATATGCACAAACACAATATATAACATGCAAGTAAAGGAAAGAAACGATCAAACCACAACACGAGTATTTATCGTGGTTCGGCTACAAGGACTCTTTTTCCTTGCCCTACGTCCACGCCCTGAGTATCCAACTCGAGAGTTTCTTTCACTAGTCAACAAGCTCCTTTCACCGGCGGAGAAAACCTTACACGTCGCTTATACTTTTACCGACACAAAGCTAGATGTCGAGTTCTTTTACAAGGGTACAACAACTCCCAACACTCTTTGTATTTTGAGGACTAAAATACTAACCACTCACTTCAGAATATACACAAACAAATGACGCATAAACAATACTAGTTTACACAATACTAAGCTACCAAGTCTTGCAACGTTGTGTTGAAAACTTGTAACTTTAAACGACCTTGTGAGCTTCTTTGCTACAAAAGGAAACTTCACATTTACAATGTTAAAAGGGTTAGAAGAAGGAATGAGTATGTGTGTGTAAAATATGAGCTCAAGAGGGTAGCCAAAAATCAATTTATGGCTTGGTATTTATAGCACAACAAACTGTGTGCTCGGCGGATCAGGCGGAACCCTCAAATGGGTTCCGCCCGTGTACCCCCAGGGTACCGCCGGGTCTGCAGTAGGTTTTTGCAATTACTCTTCAAACCAAACAAGGTCTTGTCTCATAACTTCTATCAACCAAACAATGTCACATCACTTAAAGTAAGTCAAACATGATACTTGCAAGCAACATGAAAGCAAGTCAAACACATAACTTGCCATAAATACATAATGACAAAACTTGTCATAAATGTGATGTGACTATTTCTAATTAAAGAAATAAACTTGTGTTATGTTTTATGAAATGTAAAATGTAGCAAAAGTCTTGTTTATGCAAGTCTTAAAAACTAAGAATATGTTTTGCTTAAAACTAAAGTTTTCATTTTGTCGTTAACAAAACATAGCGAAGATCGTAAAATATAAATAACGTTTTTAGGCGATATTTGTATTAACACTTACATAATTCCACCACACCAGTTGATCTGCTAGTGATGAAATCATGTAATTTGCCCTTCCATTGTAATCTAGCCAGGTTACGCCCTGACTTAAATCACAACTTTAGGTGTTTCCGTTTCATTGTATGGCATATAACTTAAATTTAAGGGTAGTTATTTGATGTGTGTAATCAAAAATATGTACAAAGATGTCATGCATTCATCTTGTATCATATGTTTCATGCAAAAAACTTTTACTTATTAGTTTCTTTACGTGCTTAAATCTACAAAGTTTTAATTGAGGCATTGAGAAACTTATAACTTTGCCTTAAGTGCTTCGTATTTATAATGGTTGTAGGGCGAAACTAAATTTGACGCACAGGCGAGTGTTAAGACAGAATGGAGTCTATTTAAAGCCACAATTTAATGCGAAGCCACCTTATACCCACTTTATAGTTTGTCAAAATTAGGTTCACCGTCCAACCATTTAATACAGTCGCGATCAATCAAATAAAAGTTCAAGATTTTTCAAGCTCAAAACAAGATTTCACCATTATTATGTCCGGTTTATAATTTTATTATAAAATTACCCTTTTGCTTACTATCATGTCACAAACATATAAAAACAAAAAAGCAGTTAAATAAAATAAATAAACAACATAAATAATGGACATGCTAAATAAATCAATTAATACACACAACTGATTAAATACACGATTTTTATAGGGTCTTCCTTAATTTCATAATTAATTAATTTTTAGTAATCTTTACTTGTCAAACATTTACTAAAAAATTTTATTAATTATAATCAAATCGCATAATAAAAGCATGAAATCTACATAACATGTAACGATTTACTACAAAATCATCATAATCCATAACAACACATGCATGGTTTGTCATGGATGCCCATATTACACTTATTATAATCAAATAATCAAGTCAAAAACGCATAATCAAAATGGCATATCACAAATATCCATTAAATATAGGGGTGAGCATGGGGCGGGGTGGGGTGGTTTTATGGTAAAACCAAAAACTGAACCGTATATTTCGGTTTTTGAAAACTACAAACCGTTTGATTTCGGTTTTTTTCGGTTTTTGACATTGAATCGGTTCGGTTTCGGTTTATATTCGGTTTTTTTACTTGAAAACAAGAAAGTTTTAATCTTATATAAAGTTTACGATTCCAAGTCTTCAAGCAAAAATATTTAAATAAATATAAATATAAATGTCTTTGCGGCTTTGCACTTTTTGTTCACAAAAACATTCAAAGAACACTATTGTTCGATAACAAAGATATAATATATTTAAATATAACAAAATTGAACAACACTATTGTTTTATTTTTGTAATAGATAAAGTTGTATACTTAAATGTTTAAAACCCAAAACTAAATTGCAAATCTCTTATATAGATAAAATTATATAAAAACATATATAAAGGTGGGGCGCGACGGTTTCTTTAGTTCGGTTTTTTTGGTTCAGTTTTTCTTGTGAAACCAAAAATCGCCCCAAACATTCGGTTTTTACAAAATTCAAAACCAACTCCATCAGGTTGTCAAATGGGGTGGTTTTTTTGATTCGCCTTTTTCGGTTTTTTTGGTTTCGATTCGGTTTTTCGGTTTTTGTGCTCACCCCTAATTAAATACACATAAAGATTACATGCAACTTAAGGTTTCTACAAGTTTTAACAAAAATTCAAAACCCTAATTTTTCTTTTAAAAAATTATAGTCGACATATATATAAAAAAATTTAGGGTTTTCAAAATTTTAAAAAAACATTATTGTATTAATTCATGTAAACAAAAACTAAGTGTACATACAAATAGCTTAAAAAAAGGAAATACTGTAGTTTGTATAAATAGTTAAAACAAATACCAACAATACAGTCATCATAATGTTAAAGGAATAAACTGTCAAAACGCATTGTAGCTTTACATGCCAAGTTTCATATGTCACGTATAGATTAAAGGTACAGGAATTTTGACAATTCACCCAAATCCTCTGGTTCATGCCTAGAAAACTGCAGTAAAACATGCATATAAATTTAACTATGTTACAATGTAAAATTAATACAGATGTCTATTAGCGGCGCGAACCGCAAACAGTCCAAATCGCCAAACATGCTCATACGCAAGCTCATTGTTACCTAATCATCCCATTGGTTTCTTGATACAATCCAGCTTTCGGTTTTGAATCTGTAGTTGTATCATTGACCAATACCACCAACTGCTCCCTATAAAAGTTAATTTAATTAATGCACAATTTTGCGCTTCGCTAATAACTACGTCATAGGTCTTAGTTTGTTATCATAATTGTTCACCTAAAATCTATGATCTCAATCAGTAGCATATTATGTCAATATGATCAGCACATATTTCATTTATCACATCTCCTTCTATTATAGCTCTTAAAGCAAACTGTGACATCAGTACTTCCGATACTTATAACGATATGTAGTTTAATATACAGTACCTTTTGGTACACTTCCTCTTGTCGATCAACACCATTTGCACTCCGTGTCTGATCAGTAGAATTCAATGATGCTAAAAGGAGATATAGTATAATGCATCAGCTTGTTGAAAATCTCCCGAGAAGGAATGTATTACAATATCACTAACAATAGAATAAATGGTAAAACTACAGACACTACAAATCTATACCTCAGTTCAGTACCCTAATGACATCCAAGCCTTTGATTATTGTTTTTTCTAACAGGTCAATGAGCAACATAACACCCAGATCAAACTAAACAATCTAATACTCAGCACTACACATTATCCTATATTTAGTTAAAATGATCAACATTTTTTTCAGCAACTTCAACATAAAAAGTTAAAACACACACCTTCCCTCCGTTACGAAAAAACTATGCAAGATCGTGAAACTCCCCATGAACATCCTCACATATTGTCAATGGGCTTTAAAGGCTGCAAAAGATATGCAAAAAGTTGATAGTGTGTAAACTAAATTAATGGACCTTGGACTCAACAGTATCAAAATACCAAAATTACATGTTCATTACTTTCGTTCATCGGGAACTCCTTTACTTTGTCACATAATGACTTTACCTACATTTTTTAAAAGCATAATAGTATGAGACGTCTTTTTACCATTAGTTAACAATGAGTGGTATACCACAGTATAACAGCAAATTTTGATATAACTCATGCAAATGCGACAACATTAACGTATTCTACAAAAACTATTCATGTTCCACATTAACGTATGCAGACTCTTTATATCAGACTCTTTACAACATACGTTCAACTGCTCCATATCAAATTTTGATATAACTCATGCAAATGTGACAACATTAACGTATTCTACAAAAACTATTCATGTCCCACATTAACGTATGCAGACTCTTTATATCAGACTCTTTACAACATACGTTCAACTGATCCATATCAAATTTTGATATAACTCATGCAAATGCGACAACATTAACGTATTCTACAAAAACTATTCGGCCAAATTAGTTTTAAATCAATTTTTTATGTTACCATTGAACGTATTAAAGGTAAAAGGCAAAAGAAAACTTACAATGATCATAGCTCTTATAACATCCTTAAATTCTTGTCTAAATTTAGTACCACCAAGCAATAAACCCATATCCAGTGAGATAAGCTGCACCGTAAAAGTATCGAAATTTATCAACAAAAACTTAATATTTCAAAAAACGAATGCACAATCGGTAGATCGTCAAAGACATGTTAACATCAGTGGTAGTCACGGTGTTGAGAAAGTGATTTTGTAAGCTTACATTTTTTCCCCATGTTGAAACCCTTATAAATCTGCCCTTTTTTTTATTCGGTATGTGTCACTGGATGGCCCTGGAAATTGCAACGTTGACTTCCAAAGATACATATTCCAGCGGTGGGCCTACAGATTTTCAAAGAATAAGGAACATATGAACAACAACATTTAAATTCACAGGCTACTAATCATGTATGGTACCTCATGGTCTCGTATTTCCAGGCCTGCTACCCGTAAACGAATGATACAGATTTGGTCTTGGTGAGCGTTCGGTGAGCGAGTGGTTAGTGGCCAATAGCGCCCTAGTTGATGGCATTCCTCTCTGCAGCTGGCACTCGAGGAACAACGGGGAACTCCATCTTCATGTTTGCTGAGTTGCATTAAAAGAAAAATTATATCTAAAGATGTTATCCATAGTTGAATTAACAACTTTAGTGCACAGTAAAAAATAGATATACAGTACGCACGGTTTATACCATAGAAGAATTGTGGTTACCATTTCGAATTGCAGAATCGCAAGACACCGTTTGAACAGATATCGATGTTGGAAATGGTGTAGGGAGCGGTGTCGACCCAGATGGTTGAACACCATGAAATCCCTGCCCAAATTCATGTACCTATTTAAATTCATAACATGATTAGTTTATAAATTTTTTTGAAATAAATAAGTAGTTTGCACAAACAAATATATCAAAACAAAATATATCCAATAAGCAAATGATGAAAACATACTTGGATCAAGCTGAATACTAAAAAGCTCCAAAACAACATTCGTCCCAATCTGATCAACAAAAGCACCGAAAGTTGAATAAGTGACTTTTCACATGACTTTTACGGTAACAAACATCATCCAAAGGCTATTAAAAATGCAAACTTTTTTATATAAAAATAAGCCAAATACCTCTTAATCTTTATTCCACAGTAACATGTTTTTTAATTAACAACAATTCCAAACATTACCTAAAAACTCAATATACAACAAAAGAAAATTGATGAAATCCAATCTCCTGAAATTAAACATGTTTTAAGAGTCACCTTGAAGCCAGATTCAAAGATCGTTGTGAATTTGTCGACCACTATCAACGCAACAATCACCTTCTTCCAAACAGCTACAAAACTTTCCAAGGCTCCTGTTCATATATTTAGTTAACCCTATTCACAAAACATAATAGACCCAATATCCAAGGCTCCTCTAATTTGAAACGCAACCTCTTCATTACTCCCTTCTGTCCTTCTTCTCTCCTTACTGATTCCGATTGATCTACAATTTCTGTGGCCGATTGATGATTGCAGAAATTGGTGGTGCAAGAAAGACTACTCTGGAATATTAAGGAGTTATCTGTGTTTAATGGCGGTGGAAAGCTCTTGGGCCAAGATTTATCCAGACATGCGACTGGGCCTGTCATATTGGTGTGGGCTAACTCGTACACTGGGCTGACGAAGAAAACGGGCCGCGTCCACTGTAGATGGAACGGCGTCGTTTTGGTTCGTAAATAATTACTATATATATTAAAAGTGATCCCAAACGACGTCGCTCTATCAATAGTTTCAAACAGTGCTGGGCCTGTGTTTTTTTTCCGGCCTTTTCATGTTCAATGATCCATCCGCTTATTGTAGGCCCATTCTTATGAAATGTTGTATGAGAAGGCGTACAGGAACAATTTACCATGTGTCTAAGTATTTGGTGGCTAAAATTTTGTTTTTACAAAAACACACAAACAAAAAACTAGACTTACTATTTAAAAAAAAAAAAAAAAAAAAATGATGACAAATGTTCATAACTTATTAAAATTTCTACATAAACAACAAACCAATCTCTCGATTTTACAATTTACTATAAGTATCATACAGTAGCGTGCTGGTACGATTCCAGGATTCGGTTCTAAATACTCATCCCTATAAAATCGATACGTAAATTTTTGTCAACTACAACGTCCCGCCGCAACGCGGCGGAATGGCGCCTTACTCGTATATATAGTAATATAGAGCGTCAAAACGGTGCTTTGCGATTGGTTGCCTGATAGTTGGGCTAATGCAGCACAAAAGTTATTACAGGCCCGACAATTAGATATGTTCGAGTCCTGTTGGCCCGTTTTTTCTTTCCTTTTTTATTTATTTATTTTTTTAGTTTTTATTTTCGTTATAAACCGACTTATTGTACTCTCTTGATATTCTGGAACTATCCACCGCCTTTAAGCAATTAAACTAGGAACCAGAAAGCTTGCCGGGAAATCAAACGGCTTCCGTCATCATATACAAATAGCAATAAGATAGAGGTGCAGTTTTTTTTTTTTTTTTTTTTTTTTTTTTTGTTTGAGAATTTGTGGTAATTGCTATACCTATATCGTGCAAGTTCTTTTAATGACCAAAGAAAAAACTCATAATATATAAAACCCTGTTGATGTTGGATTTGTCAGCCCCGCCGCAAACCTCGTTATAATTTAAAGAATCGATGATCGGATGATTCGCAAATTCTAAAAGTCTAAAAGTCTTTTATCAAGCTACGATCTTTTAGAAAGGATCTAATTTTCTAAAGATAATACAAATTCATGTCAATTTTGACAAAGTCCTAGTAACTTAATTATAACTAATAATAAATAGAATTCAAATAAAACTTAGAAAAAATAGAAATAGAAAAACGAGAATTCTCTTTGGAATCCCTTTTCTTTAAAGAGAATCCTCGTTTAGATTGAAATGAAACAAAAGAATTTATATAAAGGTTTCTTCGTTTTTATGGCACACTTTATATGGCTACTTTATTGGGAAGAGAATGACGTTTCCGGTGGTTGATTACTTTGTTAGAAACAATTGGGCTAAGTATGGTTTGAAAAAGATAATGATGAATGCTAAAGGTTTCTTCTTTTTTAAATTTGATAATCAAGCTGGTTTAGAATCTGTTCTGGAAGATGGTCCTTGGATGATTCGTAACTCTCCAATCATCCTTAAGAAATGGTCTATTGGTACTAGCGTATGTAAGGAAGAGCTGACTCGCATTCCGATATGGGTTAAACTGCATGATGTGCCTATCCAAGTTTTTGAAAATGAGGGTATTAACTTGATTGCTTCATTTCTTGGCAAACCTATTATGTTGGATTCTTACACAAGCTTTATGTGTAAGGATTCTTGGGGTAGAAGCAGTTTTGCTCGGTGTTTGATTGAAGTGGGTTCAGAAGCTGAGCTCGTGGATGTTATCACTATTGGTGTCCCTTCTCTTACAGGGGATGGGTTTTCTAATGAATCTATCCGAGTTGAATATGAATGGAGGCCTCCTAGGTGCACTTCATGTAAGATTTTTGGGCATACCCATGAGAATTGTCCTAAAAAAGAGATTACTCCTCCGGTTGTTACTACTCATAATGTGATTCCTCCTGCTACTATGCATGCTAATGATGGTTTCCAAAAGGTGAGTCGTAAGAAGAAAAAAGGTAAAGGCCAGTCAGGTTTAGGGAGTCAGTTTGGTACGTTTGTTAAGCAGACTGTCAGGTATGAGCCTAAGAAGGCTCCTAGTGAACCCAAGAAGGGAGCTACTAATAATGTGCCTACTTCGTCATCTAAGTTGAAGTCTAAAGGTCCCTCCTCTAAGGGAGGTGAAATGTCTACATCCAATCCTTATGATGCTCTAGCTACCGAAGAAGATGGTGATGATGATTGTGTGGATAACATGTATGATGAATCAGCTAATTTATTCCCTAAATTTGCAAAAGGTGGAAGTTCATCTTTCACGGATGCTGCTGGTTAGCTTGATTAGTTTCTGTTTCTTGTTCTAGGTTCTTTTTGATTCTAGAGTTGTCAAGAGCTTTTGGCTTGTCATAAGCTCTAGGTTAGTTTGTTTATCAAGCTGTTTTAGCTTGAGGTTAATGTGGTACTTCAGCCACATTCTATTTGTACTTAAACGTTTTGGTTTTAATATATTTACCAGGGTGCAGGATTACTCCCCTTTACCCAAAGAATTTATATAAGACCAAATTTATACTGATGATTTAACTTGATAGCTCATGTAAGATGTTCTTGTGTGGAACTTTGGTCCTAACAAACTTTTAAGTTAAGCTAATAGGCAAGGCATACATTTTTTCACCATACACATCAACGCTACGTCAGTTTTCTCTCTCATCTCACTTTCCTTCACCACTCTTCACCAATATATTAGTGGGCAAGGGATATGTTTTTTCACCTTAACTTCCATTTTTTTTAATACTTAGATAATTAAAATCATAAACGTAAAAATATAAAATCGTAAAAGTTCAAAATAATAAACGTAAAAATATAAAATCGTAAACGTTCAAAATCATAAATATTTAGGGTCCAAGTTGATAAAGAAATACTTGAAAAGTCAAACCTGGACATTTAATATGTAACGGAGGGAGTAATAAAGTAGTGTTTTGGTGAAGTTGTGATTTAAAAAGTATGAATTTTAGTGGGTATTTATAAGTAAAAAAGTGGTAGTGGTTTTTTTTGTTTTGTTTTGTTTTTTTTTTTTTTTAACTTGCAATGGTTAGAAAAATTAGTGGGGCCCGGTTTTTTTCTTTCCCGCTAGGTGAATGCTTCACCAAATGTTGTCTTAATTCTTGTGCATTGCGCGTGAATGATGGTGGAGGGCAAGAGCCTTTGCGCGTGAAGTGGGTCCAGATAGTGAAACCATCACTCTCTTGCATTCTAGTCTTAGAAGCAAACTCACACACACGTGCGCGAAAAAAAAAAAAAAAAAAAAAAAAAAAAAAAAGGAGGAGGAGGAGGAGGTGCAACACGAAGATTTTCTAACTAGTCACTTAAGTTAGTACTACTCTCGTCTAGGCATGTTTGACTCTAATTTCCGAGTGCATTAGTATTGGTTTGATCACACCCTTGATCCTAGAAACTTATGTAGTATCAGATCACGTATTGTTGATTCATGAAACGTTTACATTTCATGCTTAGGTATCGTTTACGAAAGTTCTAATGAAAAATAAAGAAAAAGTAAGGAGGCAAAAATCATGCATGACAAACGAAAGGCAAGGATACAATCTATTGGTAGATCCATAAAACAAATAAAGATAGTGTGAAAATCTATGTATTTAGTGTTTGACCGGTTTGATACGATAGGTTTTCCGTTAGAAATCAATATAAATATTCCTTGATGGAGATGTTTTCGTGTAAAAGATTAAAAAACCAAATACTGATGTTGTACCAAATGTTTGACACAACCCCACTTACACAATAAATCTGAGTTCGTTATCTCCTTATTTTAACACTAGCAGGTACCCGCGTGATATGATGGCCAGTACCATGTTACTAAATTTTCCGGTGAACAAATGTTATTTTGGTTTGGGCTGCTTGATTTCAGATTTATGTTTTGGAAGTTTCAATATGACTTTTGATGGTGGGTCTTTTTGGATTTGAATGCTAATTATTTTTCCAATGGAACTTTTTATATGAGAAGCGTCTAACATAACATTGTGATTGGAGTGTATTAATTGTATGTATGTAAGAAATAGTATTTGTTTAAAATCAATTATGCTTTACATAGTTGTACATTATGTTTTATAAGTAATATTTACTTAAATTCTAATTTAGAAAATCTTAAACTCATACATAAATGGGAGAGAGGGTCATCCCTCCATTATAAGTAGTATAGATTTACCAATTACAAGTCTATTATGCTTTACCATGCTTGAATATCGCGTATTGTTTACATGTATTATACTCTTTGCATCCCATATTAAATGTCCATTTTCCTAATTAACAAAATTTTAGGAGATTCAACTAATTAAACTCTCCACCAATCAAATATTATTTTTACCTATTAAAGTCTCATCTTATTGGTTGAAAGATACAAGTGAACACTTAATTTGAGACATTCAAATATTCTATTGTTGACACTTAATATGAGACGGATGGAATATTATTTAGTCCATTCAGTTCAACTTGTTACCATGAAAAATCTTTTTAGAGTGGATTCGTATATTATTCGTCACAATTCTATAAGATAGATAGTTTATCCTTTTTCAGATTGAGATGAAAATAAGAGAATTTGCATAAAAAGCAATAGTCCCTAACTCTTAAAAATTGAGGCAGTCTTCAAAAGATTATATGTGATATTTTAGATTGAGCGATGTACCTTATTGTTGAAAGAGGAAATTACTAAAATAGTACAAAAACATTCAGCCATTTCATGTTTTTGTCATGATTTGACCCCTTTTCCTAATTTGGTCATGATCAACTGCTCGACTGCTCAACTGGCCTATATGATCGACACGTGTCCCATTTTCAATTTTTTATTACTATTTTGGTCTGCCAAAAATCTCTGACAGAATCTTTTTTACTGTGCTTAGTGGGTGTACTTTAATATAAAAAATTGCTCGACTCGGCTGCTCGACTGACGGCGTCCTTTTTGTCAAAATCTCTGACAGAATCTTTTACTGACACCTTTTTGACAAAAAGTACGCCGTCAGTCGAGCAGCGGAGTCGAGCAATATTTTATATTAAAGTACACCCATTAAGCACAGTAACAAAAATTCTGTCAGAGATTTTGTGACAGACCAAAATAGTAATAAAAAAGTAAAAGTGGGACACGTGTCGATCATAGAGGCTGGTTGAGCAGTCGAGCATTACCAAATTAGGAAAAAATGTCAAATCATGACTAAAACATGAAATGGCTGAATATTTTTGTACCTTTTTGGTAATTTCCTCTTGTTGAAAATAGTAACATGGCCTAACTATTACCCAAGGATTCAAGTACTTTGAAGTAACAAGTACTTTGAAGTGATATTGAGGTCGAGATCGAATTAGCTTACCCTTGTTTTCTTGATCTTTTTATAAAACTAAATTGGAAAGACGATAATTATGACAAAGGGTCATTCCATTCGAGACTTGCTACTTGTTTTCCAATGAGTAGGTCATACGCGCTTTGCGACGGGGTTTTTAATTAGGAGTCTTTTTTTTTTTTTTTTAATCATTTTGTGAAAGTAGTTTTTAACAATAGTTATGTTTTAATGTTAGCTTTTTACAAATAAGACATTAACTAATATAAAATGTACAAACAACATACTATACACTAAGTGATTGGAAATGAGAAATAAATGCGGTTGGCAATGGTCCGCCGCGTTGTGGCGGGGTGTTGTTTCATCTCGTTGATTATTGTACGGTATTATTTTTTTGTTAAGTAGAAAGTGGGTCAGGTATTCGGTGTGGGGTTAAAAAGTCTGAAAAAAAAATTTGAAACGACGTGGTTCTTGATGGTGTTTTGCGGCGGGGCTCGCTAAATATATGTTAGATAAAAGTTTAAAGTAGTTTTCGCAAGTCATTATATAGTAGTAATTCACTCTTCTAGAAGATGTGTACCTTAGACTACCATCAACTCGCACATCGTTTTAGCTTACACATTAGCTCCACATCAGCTTTCTCTATCTTTTACCACTATCTCACTTTTCACTCGCAACCATCTCACACCACTTCACCTTTCAACACATTTTTTTTTATTTATTAAAATACCCCACTAAATATATCCACACAGTCACAAACTAAAAAACAAATAATAAAAAACCCACTTTGCACGGTGCCCGAAAGGTGAACTCTTCACCTTTGCTTGCTCTTTTTTCTCTTTTGTCGATCACTCATGATGAAGTCCCAACCATCTTGTCGCATGATGATTGATTGCCATTTGCTCACTTTGCTACCGTTGAGGGTAGCCTTAGGTATGTTTGTGATCCATTCCGTGAGCCTCATATTATCTTTCTTCTTTTCCACTACAAAATTCAAATATGTATACACTTTTTCATACAATATTTTGCCATCAAAACATTAACATTGATAATGATAAACTTAATTATATCCATTTTCATTTTACTTTATACCAAATCTGATACCCATTATTATTCATAGCAACAAACCAAATGACCCTTTAGGGGTTGCTTGGTTGGGGGTAATGGGGGTGGGGAATAAAAAAGGTAATGATTAAACATGTCTGGTTATGACTAGGGAATGCAATCATTGTTTAGTATTGGGTAATGGGGCATTCCTCAGTAAATTGAGAGGTATGGTAATGATTACCCACCACCACCAGCAATAGCCACCACCAGCAGTAGCTACCACCACCAGCCACCACCATTAGCAGCCACCACCACCACCAGCAGCAGCCACCACCATCAGCCACAACCACCACCACTAGCCACTACCACCACCACCACCAGCCACCAGCATCACCACCAGTAGCAGCTACCACTACCACCACCACCACCACTACCACCACCACCAGCAGCCGCCACCACCACCAGCTGCCGCCGCCGCCACTAGCCACCACCACCTTGGAGGTTAATGTATTTTTTTTAAACCAGGCACCATCAAAAATAATGATAATCTCCATTCCATTCCTTTGCATTCCCTTTGCATTTCTCTTTCCCATTCCTCATTTTGTAGGGGTGTGCACGGTTCGGTTTGGGTCGGTTTTTGGCTAAAACCGAAACCGAACCGAATATTTCGGTTTTTATAAAACCCAAAACCAAAACCGTTCGGTTTTTGGCGGTTCAGTTTTTTCGGTTTATCATCGGTTTCGGTTCGGTTTTTCGGTTTTTTCGGTTTCTAACCGTTTATATTTGGGCATGGCAAATTTATACCAAAAAACTTGTATTACATAGAAAATTTGTTATTCTTATTTACTTTTTTCTTGTCAATGTAAGCATAATAATGTTTATTGCATAATTCTATAATTAGTCATATAGATGAGACACACACACATGCAAGTGAACATACACATAGTATGATCATCGTTATATCTTTATTGATATATTCTCAAGTAAACACACGACACGATAAACACGCATATAAACATAAACGTTATGATAAATATTTTACAAATCTACCCACAAAATGAATATGAGTTTTTAAATTTGATTTATTTAGTTATTTATTCATATTATATTAATTATATATTATTACATAATAAAATTGGTTCAGCTTGGTTTTTGCGGTTCGGTTTTTGGACGAAAACCGAAACCGAACCGTATATTTCGGTTTTTGAAAAATTAAAAACCGAACCATCGGTTTTTAGTTTCTGTCAGTTTTTTTGGTTCGGTTTTTTCGGTTTTTGGTTCGGTTTCGGTTTTTTCGGTTTTGTTTGCTCACCCCTATCATTTTGAACCAAGCGCACCCTTAGTTTTTGGAATGAAACCTTTGTGTCACTTCAAAATATTGTACCAACCAATTAATTTTAGAGAAAATTACCAAACTAAGCTAGAAAAGCATTTTTATCCAAGACTTGGTCTTTTTTCCCATTTTGATAATGCTCAACTGTTCGACTTCACTTATAGTGGGCCAAAGGTGTTTAAAAAAAGTATAAGGCAGGAGTATGTGTCACTAAATGAGTAGAGTTGAGCAGTAAAGCATGACCAAAATAGAAAAATAGTGCAAACAGTTACCAAATCTTGAACCAAAGATTTTTATTTTATTTATTTATTTATTTATTTATTTATTTATTTTTAAGGTTTTAGTTTGGCAATTTCCTCTTAATTTTATATAGCGATCAATCCAAACTTTTTAAGAACTACATACCAAACGAGCCCTTCTAAATAAGCTTCCTGGCTTGGATCCTCAACGTCTATTTGGATTATACAACTATTTCGCTTAATTTAAATAAGCTCGTAAACCCCTTAATCAAAAAAAACCCCCTTTAACTTGCTTAATTCAAATAAGCCCCTCCTCCTCCCCCTCCCCCTCCCCCTCCCATGGCACCAAACCCTAACCCAAACACCCTCCACACCACTCTCCAAACCCTCAAACACCTAATCCACTTATCCAAACACACCCTCTCCTCCCTCCCCTCCCCCCTCACCTCTCTCCAAACCCAAACCCCATTCCCAAACACCCCCCACCCCGAACCCGTTTCGAGTAGCTTCTTTTATAAAAACTGTCCCTCTGTTGTCACATTTCCTAATAATAATAATAATAGTAGTAGTAGTACTTTATTTAATCATGATACATTTGCATTGCCTGTTATATTATCCCCCGAATGCGATAACGATAACGAAAACGACGATTTACGCGTTTTATTACGTAGTTTATGTTTAGGTGATTTAGTTAAGCTGTTGCCTTCTGAATGTTTTAATGTTAGGTTAGAGCTTAGTTACTGGAATGATTACCCTGCGTTTTATTCGTTTAGCGTAGCTCGTTTAGTTTTGAGTAGTTATGTGCGGAAGGGGGGGAACGAGGGGTTAAGGGAGTGGATATTGGTGAATTCACCGTTTTACGGTGTTGTGATTGATGTGAAAGTTAGGGATTGGGTGTTTTTGTTGTTTAGGGTTTGTTTGAGAGCGATAGTTAGGGAGTCGATTGGTTATGTGAAAGGGTTGATAGGTGGGACGGGGAGGGGGAGGTTTGAGTGTCGGGTTTTGGGTGAGGTGATGACGTGGTTAGGGGAGCAGTTTGGGGTGTTGTATGGGGACGTGAATGGGAAGATGTTTGCGATTAATATGTTGAAGCAGTGGTTGATGATTGGTTTGTCGGGATCGGTGTTTTTTGGTGGTGAGCAAAGGGTAGGCGAGGTTAATGGTAAAGTGGGGCCCGTTAAGGGAAGCGAGGAAAACGATGGGAGTATAAAGGGGGTGGTTTCCGTTTCTGAGGTAGAAGCAGCTATTGCTGCGTTGCGTGAACGTGCGGCGTTGGAAGCGAGGATTAAAGCTGCACGTGCTTCACGGTTTGCTCCAGCTTATCAGAGGTATATGCATTTACTCGAAACACTTGTTATTGAAGTCGGTTGATAGTTTTATCATTAAGTGATTTTGATTATTTTCTGTTATTTTATTGTAGAGTGCAAGAGCATCAATATATAACAAAAATGGCTGACGAGGAGCGTAAAAAACGTCCAGACTATAGACCTATAATCGAACACGATGGGGTGCTTTGGCATCGGGGAGATAACCAGGTGGGTTCAGCTCGCTTTCTTAGTGTACGATTGTTCTGCTTTCTGTTGGATTTTGTTTTGATATCTTTAATTTTACAGGATGCAAATAAAAACAAATCACGGGAAGAATTGTTGGCAGAAGAAAGGGATTACAAAAGGCGAAGAATGTCTTATCGTGGAAAGAAAATGAAAAGAAGCACCACGCAGGTGAGCAACTACCTTTTTAACACACATCCGTATTAGGTTTTGTTGTCATTTCTATTTATTCTGTTTATAAGTTTGATATCACCTAACACGAGGTCTATTCTGTTACTGCAATTAATAATGGGAAACTTGCTCTATGTTTGTTAAAAATATATTGGAAATTTTTACCCGTTTACTTCTGAACGGGTTGATTTAAGTTTGTTTTTTTTGTCTCACAAGGGCCCAATTACTATTAAGCACATGGAATGAGTCGATTGGGTCAAACGGATTGAAAGTCGACTATATTCTAATTTTAACATATACAAACTTCTAAGCTGTTTCTTCAAGGATTTAGATTGTTGTTAACACATTGGTTTTCTAGTTAAACCAGACAAATGTGTTTGGGGTTAACCCCACCCGACCGACCTGTTTTAAAATGCACTTAACCATCATCCATTTCGGCCCAAACCTGTTTTGACCCATTTCGGATCAGTATATCTGTTTTTTCTCGGATTTTATGGAACTGAAAATATCAATTATCTTTCTAAGGGTTACTAATATTTGCTCTGCTCTACCTATCTCACGAGTTTTGTAATAATATTGTTAGAAAAATACGTGCAGTTTTTCATGCACGTTCTCTATTATTAGTTGAGAGTGTTTTTGTTTCAGAATTCCTAAACATAACAAACTCTGATATTCATTTTATGCTTTCTCTTTATATTCATAGGTCATGAGGGATATAATTGATGAATACATGGAAGAAATCAAGCACGCAAACATGGCCAATCAACCTCGTGTAGATGCGACAAATGTTCCATCAGAACCTTCTTCCATGATCGATGGGCATTCTGATAAAGATAGACATGATGAGATTGAATACAAAAGTCATAGGAAAGAATCAGTTTCTGATATCAGTAGAAGATCAGAAGATGATATCAAAGAAAGAAGTAACAAACACAGAGATGATGCACAACGTCAAGAATATTATAATGATGATAGGCGTAGAAGTACTAGCCGCTCACGTGATCATGAGCAACGAGATAACCGGAAACGCTCCAGAAAATACTATACTTCAAGCCCTGATAAAGGTCATAGCAGGTCCCGTGATACTCGCCAAAGGAGCGAGCACAGGGACAAGAGATCATCCTCCATTGTTAGCAATGAATTTGAGGACAGATACGATCCTTCTAAATCATGATACATGTGATTGACTAATTTGGCTGGTCTTTGAAGTTCATCTTCTACGAGGTATGTTCTTGAAGTGGTTAAGTTATTTCTCGTTTTTGGTAACGAGCATGCTTTAATTTGAATTGTGACTTTCTTCACCAAACTTGCAGTAGGAAGTATTCCAGGCTTCAGCAGTTTATCCAAATCTGTATCCACCTTTGTATCCTTTGATGTTCGTTTTTTGTTTTTGTTAACGCTCATTGTGAATGTTTGGTACCAAAGTATCTCATCTTTTCTACTTGCTATTCTATCGCAATGAACATAACCTTTAGCACACATGGCGAGTCTGGTAACACCACGATGATTGAGTTTTGGCTATTATGCTTGTGAGTATTTAGCCCCATTGTATAGGTGGTGATATTTAGACTGTAAGAGGTCATTGTGTTTAATGCCCTCCCATATCTGTTTCCTATGTTAAGAAAGGTTGGTTTCACACACGGGCTCCTATTCTCTTGGAGCTGCATCATAATTGTCTTGTTATGATATACATGAGATACCTGCATTAGTTGCATTAGCTGGTTTCCGTTACATGAAAATGACCATATTAGACTTATTAGTATATTTATCTCAAAACCGAGTACCAATACAATTGCTATGCAACACATATCATATGCTTAAATTTATCTTAGATAACAATGTTCTGTGAATTATATATCTTTGGATGACAACACTCTACTTATATGAATTAAGCAATAGATGAACAGACTTGCCCATTGCCGTCGCTGTAACATTAATCTTGATATTCCTTGGTGTAGTAGATAGTTTTCGGCCTTTCTTTAGAAGATGGAGAAAATTTCATATACCTCTCAAAGTGAAAGGCGAGGGAACGTCTTCCACCTGGTCCTCACAGTAAGGGCTGATGCGATCTGTATGCAGTCTACCTGCTTTACTTTGGCAGTTTGGCACTTGACAGTTGACCCTAAACAAATTTAGTCGTATGTTATCTGTGTTGCATAATATGAGTAGGTAGATTGCTTCTATGATAGGTGTATTTGTGTGTAATTTCTTTTCAAGGTTTATCCTTCCATTCCCTTTTTAATAATGGTTTGCTTGCGACTAAGGCTGGTAAAATGTGATTAAAAAGGAAAACCTATCATTGTTTTTGGTTCTATCCACATACATTGCTATTGTTTTTTTGCACTTGCTTATTGTTGGGTTGAACAGATCCTCTTTTTTCGGCGTTTGCAGGTGAAAATGAGTTGGGCTCGTTGCTGCCAGAAATACTGTATTATGCAATAGCCAGATGAAATGACTTTGTAAACTTTTGAATGTTTTCTTTCAATAATCAGACAGATAGTTAGAACTTAGAAGAGACTCTTGTAATTTTACTGTATGTTGTCCTCTGTAACAAACATGTTTAGAACGGGAATGTACGATTTGCTGCTGAGCTTCAGTTTGAAAATTTTCACTTTCGAACAAGACATGATTCCGATTGATCTTACATAAAATCACTTTTTGGTAGTACTTACCTGAAAGACGGATAAATTGTTATGTAGTTGATGTTTTTTTCTTCGTTACTCACTGATGTTGCAGTAGACTAAAATAAAGACAATTTTCAAGAAAAACATGATATAACATATTTTGCAATGTGCGGTATCTACACCTTTTTGCTGATCAAAAGATGACAAAATTCAACTTTGATGTAATAATATCTCTTAGTAAAACCAGGATTTTGTAGTTCTTTTAGATGAGCAAAAGTGATAAGGATTTGTCTAACAGGTGACTATAGGACATTGGTTTAGTTATATAAAAATAGAAACTTTGAGTTTATTAAATTGAAATTCATATATAAAAATAGAAATTTATATGTTGAATTATATGTGTTAAATGCATTTAATAATTAAATAAAAAAAAGTATTTAATTCAATAAGATCAACCAGTGCCCTAGAGCATTACAAACCCAAGTAAAAATATGTTTAATTTCTTATATCACTCTACTTTCATAATTAATTTCACATATATACTTAAAATATAAGTATTGAATACATAATATACAATATTTTTAATGCATTTTTAAATATATATAAAATTTTCAATTAAAGGAAGGATATACGAAATTGCCCCTAAAAAATATCACTACCTAAGAAAATTTCTTGTTTTAAATAATTTTCTTCCGTCAATTAAGTTGAGACCTGTAACTTTAACGAAGCACGTGGATGTTGTATCATCTATCCAATGAGAAAAATGCAAAAAGGAGTTTGTACATGCTATAAAACAATCTTTGTTCTCTAGAATATACCTCGCCTTTTTCTATAGTAGCTAACTTCCTAAAAAAGAAAACAACAAATCTTGAAATAAACGTTACCTTTCTTTAAACTTATACTCCGTCTGTCTTGAAATTATTATTTCCAGACAAAAACCACACAATTTAGAAAAAATAAAAAATAAAAAAATAAAAAAGAGAAAATATTACACTCTTCAACCAATTAAATATCATCTCTACTCATTAAACTTTCTTTCTTATACTTCATCCATCTTGAAATTTTAATTTCTAGACAAAAAATACACAATTTTTTAAAAAAGAAAGAGTACTATAATCTTCAACCAATCAAATATTATCTCTACTCATTAAACTCTCTTTCGATTGGTTAAAAAAAAATATATTTTAAACATTTTAAAATGGAAATGAGATTATAATTTTGAAACATAAGGAGCAGTAAATTAGAGTAAAAAGGTAAGTAATATTGTTTTACAGAAACTGAATCAAGTGGTGATCAAAATAAAACACATGTCTTTGTTTATTTTTGGTAGTTATTCCTTAAAGGGGCCATTTATGCAAAACTTATAAAACCTCAGAGTCCATCACACAAAATATTCAAAACATCATATCGACATCTTTTTTTCATTGTTTGCATCTTATTTTTCTTAGAGGGATGTCGTTTTTTAAGACAGTGCAACATGTAAAGATTCTGACACTCAATAAATACGAGACGAAAATGATTAAGAATTTCAGAGAAAAAATATAACAAAAAAAGTATTGTGATGAAAAGATTTGCTTAAAAGAATCCTTAGTTAAGCAGTTCGTAAAAACTTTTAGGGTCCGCTTGGTTTAAAGTGGGGAAAGGGAAAAGGAAAGGAAAAGGGAAAGGAATGCAAAGGAATGAGTGAAGTGGGTAATCAATACCTTACCCCTCAATTTACTCTATAATGGTTGATTACCCACTACGGGGTAATCAATACCTTACCCCTCCATAACCAAGCACCATTATTTGAAGGATGTGGGCCCTTTTCAATTCCTTACCCATTCCCCACCCCCTCTTTACCCCCCACCAAGCACCCCTTATTTCGTAGAAAGAATAGTGTGTACTTTTTATTGTTTCTGATAAAAATTCCACCATTTTATTGTTTCTGCCCGGATATAACCGGGTCTAACCAGATATCACAGGGTCTTGGCCGGATATGACCGAAAAAGTACAATGCCTGTGACCGTAAAAATCAATGAACTTAGGTGCCGTTTGTTTTTTCAGAGCTTTTACCTCTTCATCTGCAAACCATGTCTGCAGAAGAAGAGGTGCACATAAGCTCTTCATCTACAAGAAGAAGACCGTTTGTTTTTGTGCTATTGAAGTACTACTTTCTTTCTTTCACTAGTATATTTTGTGCTATTAAAATACTTTTTTTTTCCTTTCCTTTTTCTTTTTCACTAGTTTTTTTAAGTTTTCGTCCGTTTTTTTACGTTTTGGTACGTTTTTATGTTTTTTACGTTTTCGACCGTTATTTTACGTTTTTTCGGTTTATTTACGACTTCGTCTGTTTTTTTCGTTTTTTTACGTTTTCGTCTATTTTTTTAAAGTTTTTGTCTTTTTTTTTTACGTTTTCATCCTTTTTTAGGTTTTCGTATGTTTTACGTTTTCGTCCATTTTTTACGTTTTGGTACATTTTTTTTTTTACATTTTTGACCGTTTTTTATGTTTGTCTTTTTTAAATTTTCGCCTTTTTTTTACATTTTCGACCGCTTTTTTACGTTTTCGTCTGTTTTTATACGTTTTTGTCTGTTTTTTTACGTATTCATCCATTTTTTAACGTTTTTTACGTTTTCGACCTTTTTTACTTTTATGTTAGTTTTTAAGGTTTTCATCCGGTTTTTAACGTTTTCGTTTGTTCTTTACGTTTTAACCTTTTTTACATTTTCGTCCATTTTTTTATGTTTTCGTCTATTTTTTTACGTTCTTGTCTGTTTTTTTACGTTTTCATCCGTTTTCATATGATTTTGTCTGTTTGTACGTTTTTTACGTTATTGTACGTTTTCTTACGTAAGAAAACGTAAGAAGAAGGTCGACAACGTAAAAAAAATAGACGAAAAAATAATTAAATACGAAAATGTGAAAAAGATATAAGAAAAAGTAAAAATCGGTTGAAAATGTAAAAAACAGACCAAAACATAAAAAAAAAGCAAACAAAAACGTAAAAAATGGTCGAAAACGTAAAAAAAACGGACAAGAACATATGATAATATAAAAAAATACAAAAACGTAAAAATAACGGACAAAAACGGAATAAAACTAATGAAAACGTAAAAAAATAAGGCGAAAGCGTAAAAAAATGGACGAAAACGGGCGAAAACGTAAAAAAACAGTCGAAAACGTAAAAAACAGGCGAAAACGTAAAAAAACAAAAAAAAATGGGAGAAAACATAAAAAATAGACGAAAACGTTAAAAAAACGGGCGACAACGTAAAAAACAGACGAAAATGGAAAAAAAAACGAACGAAAACGTAAAGGAACGAACGAAGACATAAAAAATGGACGAAAACGTAAAAAAAAAAAACGGACAAAAACGTAAAAAACGGGCGAAAACGTAAAAAAAACGGATGAAAACGTAAAAAAACGGGCGAAAACGTAAAAAGGCAGACGAAAACGTAAAAATTCGGTCGAAAAAGTAAAAGAACGGACGAAAACGTAAAAAAGTGGACGAAAACGTAAAAAAAACAAACGAAAACGTATAAAAACGGATATTGAGAAAGAGATGTAAGGTTTGTGAAAGAAGAGGCAAGAAGTGAAAGAAGAGGTAAGAAGTGAAAGATAATGTCTGAAATTTAGAAGAGGAAAGAAGTGAAAAGAAGCACTTATGTCTGCAAAAAAACAAACAAAAACCTCTGCCCTCCTGTAGACAAAAAAAGTGAAAAGAGAAAAAAAATGCTTATTGTGAAAAAACAAACGACACCTTAGTATCATACTACTGTAAATATAACACAGCTACCTTGACATATACGTATAAAGTTGACTCTAGGAAATATATATAGTCAAAACTCAAAAGGGTCAGGTCAGCCACCTTGACATGTAGTACTATTTTTGTCTTTTCTAAAATATGGGTTTTCTAGATAATTTAGGTGCAGTTTGGTTCGCAGGTGTCCAACTGTAGGATTGGATTTGTGTTAATAAAATGTTGTTTGGTTTGCCTAAATGAAATCAAGGAATGAAACAATACCCAAAAAGTGATACCATAATAAATTGACTGGTTTCCTCCAAAAGACCTGACATTTTTTGTACTTTTCATTTTGGCACCACTCATTTAGTCACTCATCATTCCAACTTTATTTTTTAGCCACACATTTTATTTGTGTTAGTATAAATTAAAATAAAAACTTGAAATTAGTTTTAAAAAATTATTATAAAATATACTAAAATAAATATAATTTCTCTCTCTTAAACCCACCCTAAATCCGAATCTGAATCCAAATCCAAATCCGAATCCAACCCCACTTATAAACCAAACGGACCCTATTTCAATTCCTATAAATGTTACGTCTCTTGTTCAAGTCTTCACATCAGTTTGGCTTTTTTTTTTTTTCTTCTTCTTCTTCTTCTTCTTCTTCTTCCTCCTCCTTTATTTATTTATTTATTTTTGATATTACTGTTAGAGCATCCCCATCCGTGACACAAGTTACAACTTAACTCAGCGCCACATCAGTTTTAACATTTTAAGTTTAACTCAGAAAAAAAACATCCACAACAATAACTCAGCCTTAACTCAGCTTTAACTCAAATATTTTAAAATTCTACCCTCAACTAAAACAAACAATTCAATTAATAAACCACATAACATTAAAACTTAATTTCTTACAATACAAAATATAAAAAAAAAAAAAAAAAAAAAAAAAAAAAAAAAAAAAAACAAACCTTAAAATAACAACAACAACGATTAAGAGAAGAGGAAAAAAAAAAAAAAAAAAAAAAAACATCGAAACATAAGAAATTAAATAACACGAATTAAAACTACTTATTCGTCGTCTTCGGAATATTCTTCTTGTTGTTGGTGGTGGTGTTGAAGACGTTTCTGTCAAACATGCTCCATAAGGTCTCGTTGGAGTTGAGTATGCACGCCTGCATCGCGCATTTCCCTTGTCTTGCATCTCTGCGTATCACACCTGTCGATCCACCTTTCTTGACTCAAATGTGGTGCCGGATCTACCCACATTCTTTTATTCTCGCGGAGTGTAAATTTTTGATCTTTTAGAATCATATTATGCAAAATAATGCATGTATACATGATTCTTTGTATCTTGACAATTTCCCATGCACGTGCCGGTTGTTGTAGTATACCCCAACGTCCTTGAAGCACGCCAAAAGCACGTTCGATATCTTTGCGTGCACTTTCTTGCTTCCTTTTAAAATAGCTATGTTTCTCATCAGTCGTTGCCGAGAAAGATTTGACGAAAGTTGCCCACTGCGGGTAAATTCAGTCAGCTAAGTAATACCCCTGTTCATACCTACTTCCATTTACTGTATATGGTGCCCTTAGGGATTCATCAGCAAGAATTTTGTTAAACAAGTTAGAGTTATCTAAAATGTTAATATCATTATTTGCCCCTGCCATACCAAAAAAAACATGCCAAATCCACAAATCATGTGAAGCAACAGCTTCAAGCATTAACGTTAGGTATCTTTTATCACCCCTACCAAATTGCCCCTGCCAAGCTACCGGACAATTTTTCCACGCCTAATACATGCAATCAATACTACCAAGCATACCCGGAAAACCATGTTGACGCTCATGCAATTCATAAATATGTTGCATGTCGGACCATGTTGGTGTTCTTAAAAACTCATACATAAACAAATCCATAACACACATGTTAAAATTATCAAGACAAAGACGTTGAGTAGACTCACCCATTTGCAAATACTCATCGAACGCATCTGGGGCGGTGCCATACGCCAATTGTCGTATCGCAGATGTACACTTTATAAGTGCACTAATACTCGCTCGACCCGTACAATCGATTCCTGACTTAAAGTATTGAAAGTGGTCTGGAATAACATCGGATTCGTAAGACTCAATACCGTTCACTATTTGCAGAAATAGTTTCCGGCTCATACGAAACCTCCTATGAAATTTACTGTGCTTATACTTACAACCTTCAACGAAATAGTCGTTTTTCAAACGTTCTTCAGCAAGCTCACGTTCACGATGTATGTTGGTACGAGGCACATGAGGATGAGCTTCTTCTTCTTCTAAGCATTGCTGTAGCTCATACGCTTGAACCATAAACTGTATGTCTTCTTCGTCATCAAGGTCTGACCAACTCGAATCAAAATCGTTATTTTGATTTGGATCCATTATGAATGAGGAAGGTTTTTTTTCTTATAAAGGAAGTATAAAATAGTAGAAAATTAGTAGTGGATGTGTGAAAAATATATGTGTGTTAAGTTGGTATTTATAGTTGTTTTAAATGTTTTAAAAGTATTTTTTGGGTGACTTTTGAAAACTAGCCGTTTTTAATTATTGAGGGGGTAAAAGTGAAAATTTTTTTTTGAAAACAAACGGCTAGAAAAGTGAACGTTGGAGGGGGTAAAACAATTTTTTTTTTACCCGTTTCATTGTTAACACAGCGTTAGCACGCTAACATGGTACGTTAACGCACCTCTAACGCAGGAGAACACAACCGTAACGCAAGTTAACGCAGGCCAAAAATCCCTTTAACGCGCCTCTAACGTTATGGCTGCGCATGCTCTTATTGTCAAACTTTGAGCATTGATAAATTTCATTTTTGAACACATATCACACACATTGAGTGCACTCATGTTTATCAAGACGAAAATAATAAATATCAACCATTAAATTTTTAGTAGTTTCTAGTCTTATTGATACTAGATTAAGGGACACCATTAATGCCGATTTTCTTATAGTGAATACATTCACAAGTATAGTGTAACGAAAAATTTGACCCAGTCTAGTGGTAATGTGTCCTCAAAATCATAAAAACAACCATCGTTTAAACTTCGCTTGTTGAAAATCTTGAGATTGCTATGCCATCGTTTAAATTTAGCTTCTTGCCGGTTGAAAAAATATGCCATCTTCTTACTAAATTTCTCATAACAAAGTTAAACCTGTAACTTTGACGAAGCACGTGGATGTTGCATCATCTATCCAATGAGAAAAAAGTAAAAGAAGTTTGGACATGCTACAAAACAATCTTTATTCTCTAGAATATACTTTACCTTTTCTTATAGTAGCTAACTTCCTAAAAAAGGAAACAACAAATCTTGAAACAAACATGTTACCTTCCTTTAAACTTATAGTAGTAGTAAAATTAGAGTAAAAAAGCAAGTAATATTGTTTTACAGAAACTGAATCAAGTGATCAAAAAATCAAACAATGTTATTGTTTATTTTTGGCATTCATTCCTTACATGGGCCATTCATGGAAACTTATAAAACCTCAGAGTCCATCACACAAAGTATTCAAAATATCATACCGACATCTCTTTTCATTGTTTGCATCTTATTTCTTAGGCCAGACACTATGCTAATCAAACTCATCATCTTCACGTTAGTGCAACATCGCTATCACCATTCAGCACACCATCAAACCTAAAATATAAAATACTCCACTTAAAAAAATTGCTCATGATATATCAAAAAAAAAAAAGTAGGAAACTGTTCGGCGGTGCAGACCACTAAACGAATGCAAAAAGTGTGGCCATTGCTATAGTCTTGGTGTGTGATCATGCTTGCTGTTGGTGGTAGGTCACCCACCATAATGCATAGTCTTAAAAAGACTTGGTTTTTTTTACAGTGCAATATGTAAAAATTCTAACACACAATAAATAAAAGACAAAATGATTAAGAATTTCAGAAAATGTATTGTGATGAAAAATTTTGCTTAAATTTTTTCACTAATTAGTTTGTAAAAACTTTTATTTCCTAAAAAAAAGCCAGTGTAACTTTTATTTTCTAATAAAAATTCTACCGTTTTCTATTTTCCTGTCTTCGCTAAGTTATTAATAACTTTTTATTGTTTTTTAAAAACATTAACAAATTATTTTATTTGTCTCAACCTAATAGTTCGTGTTTTTCTCAAGATGTCTCAATTTAATTGTCTACTACTAAAAATAGATAAAGAAGTTTCACCCTTGTTTGAATTTATTATTAAACTTTAAGTAAGACATTAATTAATTAGTTACGACTAAAACTGACATACTGCAGGTGATGTTTTAAACTATGCTTTTCTGGCGTCTAGGCTTCAATCTGCTAGCTTGCAGACTAAGTTGCTTAGACATTCTGGTATCGTAACTTCTAGGCCTTCCTTTGATGATGCCTTGTGTACTTTTAATGTGAAAATGGAGATTGACTTTTTGAGTAATCCATGTGAGATCGCTGCCCCAAAACTCATGAAGAAATTGGCAGATATATATTTCACACATATTACCCAAACAGCCGAATCAACATTTTCTTTATCTACTCGACAAGTGGCCTTATAGAAATCGCAAATGGAGGACTACACTTCAGACTGGCTTAGGGTGGTTCCGATATCTGGGTTGGGGCAGACTATGAATGCTAGGACTTACCGTTGCGTGTTGTGTTATCGGCTAGGTGTTCCCCTATTCTCAGTTCAGATGCCGTGCTCAGCTTGTTCCAAGGTCTTTACTGGGGATATTTATGGGGACAATGTTGTATCTTGCGCTGGTATTATTGGTATTAAGCATCGGCATAACGTGGTACGTGATGTTCTTGTTGACATTTGTTCTCGATCTGGGATTTCAGCTCGTAAAGAGGTTGATATTGGGCTTTGTGGGGAACGGGACAAACCCTTACGTCCAGCTGATATGTTGCTCTACTTGTGGGACGGAGGGCTTGATGTGTGTGTTGATTTGACTGGGTCATCACCCTTGATGCAAACTGGTATGGTTGATTTTGTGTCGGGTCGTGCGGTGGTTGAGGCTGCACAACGTAAACGCATCAAGTATGAGGTTAAGTGCGCGAATATTGGATATGGGTTCCCCCCTTCTCGTTCTCTTCTTTTAGAGAACTTGAGAAGGACGCAGTGACCTTAATAAAACGAATCCGAAAGTTCTCGATGACTCAAGATATTGGTGAACGTACAGCTACTCATATATTTAGTAGGATTAGTTTTTCTATAGCTAGAGGAGTAGGAGCCCAGTTAGTATCTCGGCTTCCTAACTTCTTGTAAATCCTATGATTTTCTAATAAAATGGTGTTTATAATAATAATAATAATAATAATAATAATAATAATAATAATAATAATAATAATAATAATTTATTTCTTTTTTAAATTGTATGTTTTTTTTGTTCTGAAACAAATATTTTAGAATGGAAGAGTAAAATACTAGTGCAATTTCATATCTCCCCTCTTTTAGTTGGAAATTTCATATAGTATATATCAAAACATGTATTAAAATCATTATACATTATGCATTCAATATTTGCACTTGCGTATATATATGAAATTAATCCTAAAATATTACTGCATGATCCCTAGTAAGAAAAAGTGAAATAACTTATCAAGATAAAAGATTGCCTCTTTATTTGGCAGTTATTCTTTCCATGGACCATTTCCGCCAACTTTAAAAACTTTAAGTACCCACACACCCCAACCCCAAATCTTTTTGTCTGTTTAACATAACCAACCACCCTCTTCATAAAAAAACATCTCCAACATCCTTAACAACAATTTTCCCATATATTTTTTTCCGGCAAAAACAAAACCATTTGATTTGATCATGAAGATTGAACCATTACCAATAACAAAACAAGAAACCAACACAAAAACAAAGACACAAAACAATGAAGCAAAAACAAAGCATGCAAAAACAAGAAATAAAAATAAATATAGGAAGATGTTGTTAGGCTTAGGGTTTTGGATACAAGGATTTAGATGTTATCCATGGATGGCTGTTATTTTTTTCTTAAAAGATGGATTACGTGTTGACCCTTCTACCATGCAGATTTTGCAAAACTCTGCCAATTTTCCTATGGTTGCCAAACCTGTTTATGGGCTTGTTTCGGATTCGTTTTACGTTAATGGGCAGCATCGGGTTCCGTATATCGCTGCTGGAGGTATGTTTTCTTATTTGTTTTTGTCTTGTTTTAGAATTTTAGTCATGGTACTTTTTTGTTAGATAGTACAAAAAAATGTTTGATGTGATCATAGCGGAGACAGCATGGCGGCATGGTGGGCCTCTGTCGCTAGCGAAAAAATTGTAGTGTAATTTTTTAAAAATATTTGTGGATATTTTTGTAATTTGGCCTAATAAGGAATTGATTTGTAGTGAAGTTTCTAAAAATTATCAAAGTTTGAGTTGCTTCGTCCCTTATGATGGTAGCCCAACTGTGGGGACATGTAGTAAAGAGCGGATGTCATAGGGTCAAATCTAGTCCCCGTGTCTGTTTAATCTCTTTAATCATGATGTTACGTGATTTACTTCACTCATATTGGCCGTGAGACATGTTGGTGCGGCTGCTAAAGGGTCACTTACCTCTTAAAGAAGTAGAAATGCAAAAACATTTTTTTATTAAAAAAAATTAACCTTTTATGGGACTTTTATATAGTAAATGTTTGATTAACATATACGAAAAAATGATAAGATCAAAGGTTATAAAATGACTGATTGCACAAGAGAACGACTTGTAATGACTCACTATGTTTTAAAAAAGTACAATTATAAGAAAAGACTAAATTAGGTGGTATTGAATCAAAATGCAAGTCACTTTCATTTTATTTTTTACTTATAAGCAACAGACATTACTTTTTATCGACCATTACATTAAGTGGTACAACCGTACAAAGATGTTAGCTTACATTGATTGTCTGTGTAATTCAGTAATTATTTTGGGTATGATTTTATGAAGTTAGTTGTTATACCAAAAAGATTGTGACAATGTGAATGCAGTTTAATCTTAAATATTTAGTGTCGAGAACAACTGATCTGGAAAAAGTTAGCAAACTAATCACGGAATCTACTTATATTCTATTATTGTTGTGTATTAGGTATGGCATGAAAGAAAACTGAAAATGACTTGATGGAGTAGAAAAATGTATGTTATAGTAATAAGCAATTTTCTGTTTTAGTGCAATAAGTTTGCTTTTAGTTAATACTTAATAGCATGATGATCATGTAATGTCCAAGTAGGTTATGTTTAATTAATTCATAATAACTTTAGCTTGAAAGATATTAAACCATTACCGTTAAACACTTAAACCCATTGGCAGTTTCAACCCATTTTACTTACAAATGGGTCAGTTTGGGTTGTATTTTATCTCAAACGGGTTGAAGGTGTTGAAGTTTACCCATAGTCTGCTATTTATGGGTAGAGCCTTTTTAAATCTTGTTACAGGAATATCTAAATTTAGTTCTAATTTTAGTGTTTATGAAATCATAAGGGGAATCCAAATTGGACAAGTAAGTGTTTCTAGGTTAACCCATCCTTAAAATGACCCATTTTGGCATCTGCTTATGTGGTGTATTGACTAGAACCTAATCTTTGGTGTGGTTTTGATAAATGTTATTGTGACTATCTTTTGCAGCTTTGTTACAAGCTATATCGTGGTTTGCAATTGCATCACTACCCTCATCAACCATTTCGTTCTTTACGATCACAATCTATCTCCTCCTCAGCAACCTTGGTGCATCCATAGTTGAGGTTGCAAATGATGCAGTAGTTGCAGAATGCGGGAAAGAACCCTCCAATACGTCTGATCTGCCATCGTTTGCATGGGTTGCTGGATCGATAGGTGGTGTCTTGGGAAACCTTGCAGGCGGTATTTCAATTGAACGGTTATCTCCACGAACCATGTTCTTGTTCTTTGGAATCTTACTAACTATCCAGTTCCTAATCACAGTTTCTGTAAGTGAAAAATCACTCGATTTACCAAAAAGCTCATCTACTCATGGTATCAAAAAACAGCTTTCCGACCTGTTATCAGCGCTGCAAAAACCTGAGATTTATAAGCCGATATCATGGTTTGCAGCATCTTATGCTATAATTCCCGCTTTGACCGGGACAATGTTCTTCTACCAAACGCAACATCTAAAGATTGAATCATCGGTTTTAGGAATTTCAAAGGTGTTTGGTCAAGTGGCTATGCTGTTATGGGGTGTTGTGTATAACCGATACTTAAAATCAATCCCACCCCGAAAACTAATTTCCTCAATTCAGCTAACAATGGCGGTTTTAATGGCATCAGATGCATTGTTTGTGACCGGATTTTATCGAACAATGGGTATACCCGACTCACTCTACATTGTCATTATTTCCGGAGTTCTTGAGGTTTCATATTTCTTCAAGATATTGCCTTTTAGTGTTCTGATGGCAAAGCTATGTCCACCTGGTTGTGAAGGGTCGTTAATGGCTTTTGCTATGTCTACTATCGCATTGGCGTTTATTGTAGGCGGGTATCTTGGGGTTGCACTTGCTTCGTATGTTGAGGTTACAGATACTGATTTTTCGGGTTTAAGGAAAGGGCTTTTGATACAGGCGGTATGCACTGTTGTGCCGATTTTCTGGTCTTCATTCATCCCAGAGACACCAAAAGTTGAAACCGAAAAGAAAGAAGAGTAAAAAGGCTACTTATTTGCAAAAATAGTATGAAAAGAAGGCAGCGAAGGTTTGTTTATTGATCATTGGCCGTTAGTTATTTGTGCATAGGCCATACATCAAGATGGTGTATAAATTGTTACATGGATTTTGGAGGGTATGATCATGTTTAGGTTTTAGGTTCAATACAACGAGATGCACAAACGGCCCAACGCCCGAGAATTGATTAAAATCGAGTCTGGCATTACTAGGGATCAGTTAGAGTCAACCTAGCCCAAGGGCCTGTCTTTGGAACTTAGTTCTGTTATCCATTAACGACTACATTTGTACATTTATATACTTATTATTTGATTTTTGTTTAATAAAATGTTAGTACAGCTTCGATTTTTATGGTTTTCCGGATTTGATGTTTGATAATCTCGTATATGATCTAGTTCAACATGGATGATTCAAACATCCCGAAACAGGTGCAAGGCTCTGTACAGACTTGGAAATTTTTTTAATTTTTTTTTATAAGAAAGAGTTTTGCTCCTGTTCCAACCAAACCAGACCAAACCGAACTTGGTACGAGTATCCTACACAATTCACAGGTTCGTCACTCCAAATGAATTTCCGCACTTATACTGACATAGTCATAATCAACTTGTTCGAACAAATCTATGTAGCTCAGATTTAAGCTTTACTGTTGCAGCTAAGCATACAAAATAACATTAAAACAAGAAACAACCCAAGTCAGCTAGAGGCTGCACAGGGCAACAAACAATGACGTCCCACTGATTCTAACAACAAAGCCTACACGCGGACAATGATCAAACATGACCATCCCACAAGGAGTCTGCAGAAACCTCATTGGCGGCAGTTGTTGCAACCAAGCGTTAAATTGAGTTTGGAATATGCCTATTTTTATCCAGCAAACTTTAGAAGGATCTTCGCCTCTTCGGCAATACAAAAAGAATTGGTCATTTATATAGTGTTGAACAACCACATTCAATGATTCAAATATCTCTGTCTCTTTAGTGTGAGAGAATCATCTGGAGCCATCAGTCATTTATAGTACTCCATAACATACCAAAAACCATATGTTATAAAACAGAAACTGATTCCATTAAACCAAGTTAAGTTCATAAGCGTTAATACTTTAGCTTACAATACAAAATAACATTAAAACATGAAACAACCGAAGTCAGCTAGAGGCTGCACAGGGCAACAAACAAAGACGTTCCACTGATTCTAACAACAAAGCCTACACGCGCACACTGATCCTTATTTTACAGTTCAAACGCGACCATCCCACAAGGAGTCTGCAGAAACCTCATTGGCGGCAGATGTCAAAAGACGGTGGATGTTCTCTGGAGGGTTCAACCCCAAGGACGAAGCCCTGTTCCAACGATCCATTCTTTTCATCCCAACACATGGCCCATACGCCATGTTCATGTCAAACTGCCTCAGCACCTCTTCATTTGCATCACGATTCTCTATCAAAGTATGAAACAATAATGAACATCAGAAAAAACAGCACACTGATACATCATTTCTACACAGGAAAATACTACAAATTTGTAACAAAAACGTATTTAATATTACATCTATCAAACAATTCACGCATTGCAGACCAAGTTATTGTCAAAATTTTTAAACCGCTAGTCTGCAAATATCAACCATATTCCCAATATTGCTCAATTTCGAGTGCTTATTTACTAAAGAAGCAGATTAACAGTTTCAGCCAAACACTCAAAACTGCTTATTTAAGCGCTTATATACAATCAGTTTCATCCAAACACCCAGAACTGCGTATCTAAAGTGCTTACTTGCTCTAAAATAATAATACGCAGTTTCATCAAAAAGTCAAAACTACTTTTAAAATAAGCATATCAAGCAGAAAACGAACTCAAAAACATATTTAACAACCGCAAATCAAACCTTCAAAAGCTAAATTCCTATAACCTTTCATTATCCGACGTATCCACTAAGAAACATCACTAATAAACCAACCAGTAACCACACCTTAATAAGAATAGTAAATTTCGAAAACCGTCCTTGTGGTTTGGCTAAATCGCAGGCGCAGTTCCTACAACTTCAAAAGTACAGGCAAATAGTTGTGGGGAACTTCGGTATGCAATTGTGGTCCGTGGACACGGACCACATTTGCATCCCGAAGGTCCCCACAAGAACTACGCCTGCACTTTCAAAGTTGTAGGAACCGCGCCTGCAATTTAGTCAAACCACGGGACGGTTTTTGAAATTTAATATTCTTATTAAAGTGTGGTTACTGGTTGGTTTATTAGTCATGTTTGTTAATGGATATCTGTTACGGATAATGAAAGGTTATAGGAAGTTAGCTTTTGAAGGTTTGATTAGTTTACAAATACTCGCCCCGTGGTTGTTCGGCTAAATCCGGGACGGTTACATCAGTAACAAATTAGTAACACATAAAATATAAAAATGAAAAAAAAAAAAAAAAAAAAAAAAAATTACTAAAAACACAAAAATAATGTAAACCTTTAAGATCAAGAGAGCCATGAGCAATCAAAGCAGGAGGTTGAGCAGCACTGGTTCCAATTGACTTTGACTTTGGTTTTGATTTAGAAATCGAAGGTTTAGTGATTCCTGCATTTTTCTTCTTCTGTTTGTAAAACCCCTTCATGTCTGATGCTGATGATGCCATTTGATTTGATTTTGGTTAAGTTTATAAAAAAGGCCTAATTTGAATTTGAAATTTGAAAGAAACCCTAGTGATTAGTTTTTGAATTTGAATAGGGGGAGGAATATTGGTTTATGTGCGTGTGTTATAGGGAGTTTGAAAATGTTACACTTAGCTTCCTCTTGTTTTGAAAAAAGTCTGTATTTGGAGTAATGTTTTCTTAATTTTATTTTTAATTTTTTAAAATAAAATAAAAAATCATATAATTTTTTCAGACACAAATTTAAAAAAAAGAAAAGAAAAAAATCGAATAAAAAATTCATTTAAAGTATATCGAACTGTCCGTCTACTAAAAGAAAAAAATATTCTCGTCGCGAAAGTGTATTTTTTGTCGATTAACGATTTACCTTTTGCAAAATATTTTATTTATTTTTTAAATGTGAAAAGTGGTCTCTTTTTAGTTTGATGAAAAATGAATGGCCAGGATTTGTTTATTGAATAATTAGAGAATTTGTGTTCTATATTGACCTCAACTCTTTGGCCGGATGTAATAAGACCTCAAGACGGCATTCACCACCTTCACCTTAGCGGCACATCAACTTTCTCTATATACAACAAAATTAACGATTAATTTAATGTAATAAAACAAACAACTTCACAACTCAAATTTACCTCACTTATAAACGAATATACTCCACATAATCAAAATAAAAACCCACACAACTAACGTCTTCACCTTCTTATTGCGCCCAGTCTTGTTAGTTTAAAAAAGACAGGATGAGGTTTACTCTATTCATGTTATACAAAATGAACAAATTTTTAACTTAGATGTATGTGGTTTAAATAGGGCATCTATGACAGTTTCTTTTACCATCATCTAAATCCTAATGAGGTTTGAACCCGTGACTTCTTGACATCATGGTATTTGACCACTAAATCATCTTGACGGAGGTTGTGGAAGGGTTTGATACTTTGATAGGTTGAAAAGTTTATACATAAAGCATCCTGGCAGTGATCCAATGATGTTTATCGGTCACTACCGTCACATTAACTGCTTAAATATACTTAGTAACTCTTTACATGTTGTCGTATATTTATGTTCACTTTATGATTCACATTAACTTAATTTAACATTATAATCACATACTCGTTTATCAATCATTACTAGCTTGATATTAGGCTGTGCACAACAGTGACCATGCATGACCTTGATTTTGCCTGTCATATCAGTTTCTCCGACGACCTTCAGACGATCAAGTTGCCACAACAACGACATTTAAAAGAAAAAAAAAATTCATATGGAAGTTTTTTTGTCTACTCGATCGCAGGAACGACCTAGTTGTCATTTTTTTTCTCCCAACGACCGAAGCTCGACCTTGAAGCCACAAAGGCTCGACCTAAGATGACCTGTCGATCGACTGAGCTCGACGACCACCATTGTTCACAGCCTTAAGCAAAAAATATAATAAAAAAATGGGAAAATGATAAAAAAAAAATACATTGAAGTTGTCACTTTTTACCATTGTATGATGCCAACTATTTTTTTGTCATTGTAACACAAAAGTTTTGATTTTTTGTCATTGTATGTATTTTTTCCACCATGTCACTGCCAGCGTGTCTATTTGTGACACGTATCATTCCAGCGTCGATCAAGATACTTTTTTTTTGATAACCCTTTTATACCCCACATCCCCCCACCACACAATTCCTCACCACAAACCCTAATTCCCTTTTCACCCTATCCACACAAAATCAAACATGAGATCTTCATCATCTCATTCCAGATCATCTTTTTCAAGATCCAATCGTATGACCTTGCAAGATGCTTGGAATGCTACTCATTGTAATTGTAAGCCTCCTTTACCTGTCGAAGAACAAGTTGCTTGGACACTTGATAACCCGGGAAGAAGATTCAAGGCTTGCCCGATATATGTAAGTATTCTGCTTTTCGTGTTTTTGTTGTAATAGATTGGTTTTATTTTACTTTGGTTACATGTCGATTTTTCTTGTGTTTGTGATAGGATGAACATGAAAAGTGTAACTTTTATGGGTTTTTAGATCCTGAGCTACCAAGTGATTACTACAGATATCTCTTTTTCAAAAAAAAAAGAGAGTGAAAGCGAGATATCAATTGTGTGGTGGGGGGATGTGGGGTATAAAAGGGTTATCAAAAAAAAAGTATCTTGATCCACGCTGGATGATACGTGTCACAAATAGACACGCTGGCAGTGACAGGGTGGAAAAAATACATACAATGACAAAAAATCAAAACTTTTGTGTTACAATGACAAAAAAATTAGTTGGCATCATACAATGGTAAAAGGTGACAACTTCAATGTATTTTTTTTTATCATTTTCCTTAAAAAAATCCATTACTTTGTTACTAATCGTTACTGTATTAGCTTATTAACTTTGTAGACCAAGACCCAAGACTTCTTTCATATGGGCTTAAAATCATTTTGATATATGCATGGGCTTGATGTAACTCATGCCTCACTTTATTTCTCTTTCTATTTATGCATTCTTTCTCACACACATACACGTTCAAGCTTAAAATATACATCAACATGTTTGTACGTGAGTTCTAAATCTTTTTACGGAAATATTGTTCAAATATGAAAAGAAAATTTGTATTACTACACCATGTCCACCCATATCATTGCCATGTGTTAGTTTCTTAGGATCGCGACAAACAACGTACATAGCCTCTAAGTTGAATCCATAACCAGAAGAAATATACTGCAATGCTTTACCATTTTGGTTCACAAAAGGCACTTAAACCATGAAGGCACAGCGGAGGATATTATGCCACTAGTTTTGACATTTTTAAAATAATTAGCTAAAACGAAAGCTTCGCTGCCATAGCAATGTCATGAAAGTAGATACTTAAACCGCCTTAGCTTCTAGTCAGATTGGATCTTCACGGAATTCACTATAGCATTCATGACAACGTCAGCCTCCGTGCGCATTCTAGAATAAGATGTTTCAATCTGGGCCTTCTTTGATGCAGGAAGCTGTTTCCGTAATTCTTCAATGCGGAACAACTTGTAAATAATGTCAGAAGTCTTTGCTTCCCCATGTTTGATCTGAGACTTTAGATCTTCCCAACCTCTATTGATCTTTCTGCTTATTTCCTAGTTGTTAATTTGCATTTTATCTTGCTCATGCATATTTGGCTCGTGGCACTCCATTGGTGTCATAACTCGATCCATATGAGCTATATTGGTCTTGATATTTGCTTTCTCCTGCTTTAGCATCACCATGAGTTCTGCCATACGGGTCAGCGTTGATTCGACCGTCTTCAAAACTCTCATCTCCTGAATAAAACATATATAGTGTTTAGAAGGTACACGCGACCATTCTTGATTTATTGTCAAAAATTCCCTTTCTTACACGGACATGTAAAAGCAATGGGTCTCACTAAGCTAGCTTATCTAGTTGTGACAAATGAGATGAAAACCCATGGACTAATGTAATGCATTACTTTCATAAATGCCTTAACTAACTGTTCCATACACGTAAGTTTTTTACCTGACAATTCAAGTCTTTTTTCAGATTCTTTACAAAAAGGAACAGATCGAGAGATTTTCACTCTAAAAAATCCGCACACCAATTTCAACATAAAAACATGAAGTTAAAGTACACAGAAAAGATCATAGTGATATGAATAGAAAATTAAGAGTTAAGGCCACGCCGGGTAACAACTACACTTTTTTTACTTTTTGTTATATTAAACAAAGTTGCGATGTTTGTGTGACCAGAAAGAAAACTTTTTATATTAGCAGTTTAAAATCTCAAAATTATTAACATGAAGAAGCTTTAATCACCAAGCACACTGAATGGTAAGTAAGACCATATATTCATGGCGTAAATACCTCGCATGAGACCTCTGTGAAGGTGGCACTTGGAGAACCATCTAGCAAATACTTTTTGACTTCCGCAGGTATAGTTTCTAGCATTTTTACACCATAATTGTGTGGATAAACCTTTAAACTCTTCAAGTTAACAAACGGAGAAGGTTGATATGAGATTAGTTCCATTAGCTGAGAAAAAATCTGCAGAATAAAAATTATATATAAGATACAGGACAATTAAAGCAACCCACACAATTTTTGTCAAATACACAAAAGTATGCATCATATCTTTCTGGATTTATATTTCATCTAAAATAATGTCTTGGTACTTCCATGAAAATGACCAATGGCTACTGGAAGTATCAAATAATGTTGAGCATCAAAGTATTACACAAAAGAATGTCTGGTGTTCTGCATAGCTTGAAAAAAAGAAAGAATATTTCACTTTTATACTGAGATTAGGATTAATCCTTAATATCACTGCTATGGCAACCATATAACTCACACTATAAAGACTAATGACTGATTCCGATACCAACTCACCTGAAAAATTTCCATGTTAAGCGTGAGATATTTGACACTATGGAGCTTTTGAAGTAGATCAAAAATTGTATGAGCGTCTGGCTTGTTTGGCTTATCTGAAAAATCTTCGAAAATACATAGATCCACATTTTCCAAAGAACATAACCTGTATGAAGAAAACTTCAACCATTGAGATTGGCAACCTTTAAAGCGCAGGGACACAAGCTCAGGTGCAGAAATCAGATGCAATCTTGGCCAATTTCTAACAGTGAGATCCTTTAGTTGAGGCGCAACTACATTTATAACATTATCGAAATAGTGTCCACTTTCAAGCGTGAGATTAGAAAGTCCAGGATGACAAATATCAACACCATTTGATCCTTTTATGCTGCAATTTTTTAACACGAGTTTCTTCAAGTTCACACATTTAGAGAAAATACCAGTATCTTTAGCAAAAACCTCATCCATAAATGTTATAGATTCGATATGCAATGTTGTTAAGCTTGTTTGCTCCCATGTTGATGTGAGAATAACATAAGATACCTGATTATATCCAACAATAGTGAGATGTTCGAGAGACTGAGAACTGAACAGAGAAAGAGGTAATTCAACTTCAGTCTTTTCAGGCAAGCATGAAATAGTTAGTTGTTTGACATTGTGGGAGAACGAGTAGTTCAGAATCTTTTTGACAAATGCCTGACTAGCCTTTCTGAGAAAGCTAAAACAGAGTTTAGCTGAAGATATTTCTGTTTGATTATTGCGGCATGATAAAACACGAGTTACAAATTTGGAAACCTTGTGCAACGGCAACGTTTTGAAATCCTCACTTAAGAAATTAAGACACGGCAATGAAGTCCAAAGATACCTCCATCTAGATGACAAAACACTTGTTTGGACAGCAAGTTTTATGCCAACAAAAGACAGGATTTTAAGGATAAGATCATCGGGCAATTTGCTTAGTCCATCACCTTGTACATTCATTCTCGTTTTACCACGCCCGGATTCCATTCTCTCCCAATTAAATCTAATCTTTATTTGCTACACCACTAGCATATACTACTTCTTATGTGGCTCCAAAAGCTGCAAACAATATGCAGGCAACAATTAGTGCATAGGACATACTAAACATGTACAAATGATATAAGTTGTTATTATTTTAACCCAAAAAAAATGATATAAGTTGTTACATGATTAGCTTCTTTTATGAGCTTATGGGCTTATTTGAAATTTGACTTTTTTCAGCCTATTAGTTTTTGGGTGTTTGGATAAGCTTAGGCTTTTGACTTTTGAGCGGGTTACAAGTGCGAAAAAAACATCATTATATATAACTATGTATGAATTCAGAAGTAGAAAGTTTATAAATCACAAAAGTATATAAAATATCTATGTATGAATTCAGAAGTACAAAGTTTATAAATCACAAAAGCATATAAAATATCTATGTATGAATTCAGAAGTACAAAGTTTATAAATCACAAAAGCATATAAAATATCTATGTATGAATTCAGAAGTACAAAGTTTATAAATCACAAAAGTACATAAAATATCTATGTATAGCAATTTTTTATAGTAATAATTTGTCAAATAAATATGAAGCAGTGATAATATCAACGAACATAAAAATAATTAAAGTCACGAATCATTTATAATCAACTATTTGTAATGACAATAATGTAAAGCAACAAGTAACAACTAATTAAATTATTAAAACTACGTAATTAGTAAGCTATCAATCAAACAAATCTATACTATTTGAGACTATTATATAATTAGAAGGCTTAACCATCTCTAGTCTCTACTATCTCTATTTATAAAAGCATGAAAACAACTAAACGTGTATAGTCATAAGGTACCCAACTCGCATTGCACGGGCACTCTTCTAGTTTAAATATAAAGAATTAAACATGTAACTGACCTTGTCAATTTGTTCAGAAAAAAGAATAAACTTTGCCGATCAAGTTCGTTGATATTCTTCTAGCGATTTTTCACGTACGATTGTAATCTATATATATAAGACCTAATATGAAGTGATGGATGGATCACTTGTAACACAGTTAGGATTGGTACACGGACTAATAGAAATTGGGCCTTATAATATTCAAGATTATTGTGGCCCTTAACCCAAAGTGTTTCGGAACTGGATTATTTATTTTTTTGTAAATACTACTTCCTCCGTCCTTAAATTATACAGTAAAGTCTATTTTTTAATTGCATCCGGTTTAAAAAAATTCCTAATGATTACACTCTTTACAAATAAATATCATCTTTATTCAGTAAAATTCATTTCGATTGGCTATAATATAAAAATTAACAAGTATTTTGAACAACCAGAAATAAGAACATGGACGAATGGACTTATAACCTATGACAGAAGAAGTAAATACTTATGGAAAAGTTAACTTTAAAAGATAAACTTGATAAATACTTTTATGGATTTGGTTGTACAATAGCAACGTAATTATTCAAATGTTCCGATCTAGTATGTGTACTATTTTTTGTCTCACTTAATGTAACGAACTTTCATTTTTTGTTTCATTTTTTGTCCCACTTAATGTAACGAACTTTCATGAGCAATCAAAGCAGGAGGTTGAGCAACACTCGATCCAATTGACTTTGACTTTGGTTTTGATTTAGAAACTGAAGGTTTAGTGATTCCTGCATTTTTCTTCTTTTGTTTGTAAAACCCCTTCATGATGCTGATGATGCCATTTGATTTGATTTTGGTTAAGTTTATAAAAAAGGCCTAATTTAATTTGAAATTTGAAAGAAACCCTAGTTAGTTTTTGAATTTGAAAAGGGGGAGGAATATTGGTTTATGTGCGTCTTATTGGGGAGTTTGATAATGTTACACTCAGCATCCTCTTGTTTTGAAAAAAGTCTGTATTTGGAGTAATGTTTTTTTTTTAAACACACAAATGGGCTTGGGCCGTCTATCATTTAATAAATCACATGTGATTTTTACAGATTCAAATTTTAACACTAAAAAAAATCGAATAAAAATGTTCGTCTAAAATATATCGAACTGTCCATCTACTGAAAAATTAAAATATTCTCGTCGTTGTGTATTTTTTATTGATTAACGATTCACAATTTGCAATATATATATATATATATATATATATATATATATATATATATATATATATATATATATATATATATATATATATATATATATATATATATATAAAATGTGAAAAGTGGTCTCTTTTTAGTTTGATGAAAAATGAATGGTCAAGATTTGTTTATTGAATCTTTAGAGAATTTTTGTTTTATATTGATCTCAACTCTTTGGCTAGATGTAATAAGAAGACCCTAAGACGACATTCACCATCTTCACCTTAGCGGCATATCAACTTTCTCTATATACAACAAAATTCACGATCAACTTAATGTAATAAAACAACCAACTAACGAGGGGGGTTCGCGTCTATACATGTAGTGTGGTGGTTGGGCCTACCCACCCTTTTTTCTCTGATAGGCTCGCTTCTTCAAGCTCCGACCCTTATTGAAAAAAATTCATAATTCAAATTTAAATCACTTATAAACAAATATACCCCACATAATTAAAATAAAAACCCACACAACTCACTTTGGGCCCACAAAACTTTCCTCCATGTCTCGGTCGTACCCAAGACCGAGTCCTCGTTTTATACGGTTGAAGATGCGTGTTCACACCGAGCCGTAATAAGGAGGACACGTCGTCGGACTTCACCTCCCTATTGCGCCCAGTCTTATTAGTTTAAAAAAGACATGATTGGGTTTACTATGTTCATGTTATACAAAATGGACAAATTTTTGACTTAGATATATGTGGTTTAAAGATGGCATCTCTGACAATTTCTCTAGCCATCATCTAAATCCTAATGAAGTTTGAACTCATGACTTCTTGATGTCATGGCATCTGACCTCTAAATCGTCTTGACGAAAGTTGTGGAAGGGTTTGGTACTTTGATAGGTTGAAGATTTTATACATAAAGCATCCTCGCAGTAGTCCAATGATGTTTATCCGTCACTACCGTCACATTAACTACGTACAATTGTTGTAAGATTAATGCTAACGGGCGTTGCGCTTCGGCCACAACCGATCAAATCGACGTGTCTCCCTCCCTAGCCAAGCCACAAGCGACGCGTCGCCAAGCAATTTTTTCAAAGTTCCGGGATGATCAAGTACAAACACAAAACAAAACAAAAGACATGGGATGATCACCTGATGTTGCTTCAGATATTTTTTTCGATTCAAGATCAATTGAAGAAGAAGACATCTTTTTTTATATACATATAATAATAATAATAATAATAATAATAATAATAATAATAATAATAATAATAATAATAATAATAATAATAATAAAAGGATCAAAGGAGAAGATGGTTATTATGGGTAATTTGGTGGAAGTCAAATTGAGTTTGGTTGGTTTGTTTTATTATACTACCTCCGTCCCAAAATATAAGTCCAGTTTGACTTTTTTGAATCGAATTTTGACTATAAATATTTTTGTTTGTATGATATATTACTTACTGAAAATTATACCAAATGAAAATACATATAAAACACTATCCATTTATATATTTTAAATCAAGTATTATATAATAATAACAAAAATATTTAAGGTCAAAGTTCGATTCAAAAAGTCAAACTGGAGTTATATTTTGGGACAGAAGGAGTAATACAAAGTGCAGGTACATAAATTTGACAATGAAAATGGAAATGGTGTGTTAATGTGAATAACACAAATTTTTACAGACTCATCTTCTTTTTATCGTACTGTATTTCTATTTATCTAAAATATTTATTGTAATATTTTTTTAATTATTGAATGAAATTTTAATTAAAAAAAATTGATGTTGCTTTTGTGATCACCACTAGCTAATTGTGGTTAGGGTGAAATTATGGAGAGAGAAAGTTAAGTTGGCGCTGACGTGGCGGGGTTGCTTGGGTGAGAAAGTGGTCACCACTAGCATTAGTTTTATATAGAGGTGGCAAAACGGGCAGGTCGGGCAATTACGGGCATTGGCTAGAATGGGTACTGGCTAGAACAGGCACGGGCTAAACAAGCACGGGACAAAGGGGCACAAATTATATAAATCGCTTTATAGAAGACATAAATGACGAAATAAATTTCTTAAATGTAATACCTCATTTATATTTCAAAAATTAAATATATTATATATATAAGTTTTTCTTCAAAATCGATTATAATGTTCTCAAATTGGGAGAAAATATGTACCCGTTAGTGCTCATTTATCTTTTCAATGGGCTAAATATGTCCATTTAAAAGAAAATAAAAAAAAATAGATGACTAAATATGCCAAATTTTTTTACAAAGTAGTCAAAATTAATATATATATTTTTAATTATGGGCACAAATTGCCACCTCTAATCTTATATAAGTGTCGCAACATTTTTCTTTTTCAATTTATATCTTATCACTTTTATCGCGCAATGATTTATGGTCGCTAACCATTGTTTTACTAAAATATAGTCGTTCATTTTTTTGCTAAAATACACTCTTTAAATGTTGTCGTATATTTATGTTTGCTTTATGATTCACATTAATTTACTGAGTGCTTGGTGAGGGGTTAAGGTGGTGGGAATGTGTAAATGATTGATTAAGGCTCACATCTTTCATTGTTTGTGCTTAGTTAGTAAGGGGTAAAGGTATTGATTAACCCGTAGTAGGTAATCAACCATTATAGAGTAAATTGAAGGGTAAGAGATTGATTACCCACCTCACCCATTCTGATACGCCTAGTTAATTATCTATCTTTGTTATTTATGTCATTTTATATTTATTTGGGATATATGTCTTTGTGTCGTATTAGGAAAGTGTCATGTTTAGATATATCTTCATGTTTGGCTTGTTTTACAAGCTAGGGTTATTCGGTTATATATACCGAATCATTATTATGAATGAATCAATCAAAGTTTTCAGTCAATAATATTCTAGTTCTCCAATCTTCCTCTTAAGAAGCTCGCGCCCGCTTGAAGTGGTGCCCTATCCCGATACAACCTTAACGGGTCGTATCAATTGGTGCTTTCATTGAGAGCTCTCGTTGAGAGGGTTTTTGATTAGGGTTCCAATCTTCACAAAAAAAAAATAAATAAATAAAAAAAAAAAAAAAAAAAAAACTGTTCATCGGAGTACTGTTCATCGTTACTGTTCATCGCGGGTACTATTCATCAGGAAAAAAATAATTAGAGTTATTAATCGCTTGAGTATTATTCATGGCATCAAGCGGCAGCGATAAAGACGCGGAATACGCACTCTCTAAGCTCTTGCAAATGGGTATGGTGGCCGAATATGAGAGTGGGTTTGTGGTACTTGCAAATAGAGTAATAGGGATCTCTGAATCTTTACTTATATCGTTTTATATCTCCGGACTGAAACTGGATCTACAATGTTTACTCTTACGGTCAAATCCCAAAACTCTAGACGAAGCTTTTTCATTGACCCGTGCGGCGGAAACACGCTTCACAAACCTAGATATTTGGGAATTTTTGAGGTTAAATCTTTTAACTTTGGGAGAAGACTTCTTAAAAGCTCGTATCACCGAGGTTCGTTATGAGACAATTGCAAAGGAAGAGAAAGAGCACATCGTTGAAAAGAAAATAGATGTCATTCTACCATTAGAGGGTGAATTTGCTTCACCTAAGACTGAAGGGTCATTGAATGCTAATGAATATATTGGTGTTGATGTGGTTAATAACGCAATAGATGGTGTTACAGCATGGGTAGCGGAAGGCGGAAGAATGGTGTTGTGTTATGTCCAAGGTAGTGGAAGGTGGAAGAGGAAAAAAGTGTTGGTTGCGGTAGCGGAAGGCAGGAGAACTATGGGAGTGGAAGATAGGCCTAGGATTAGGATTAGGATTAGGATTAGGATATGGGATCCCGGAATCTAGAGAAGTTTTTCAAGACCACACCTAGAGGACAAGGTGACTTTGAAGGAGTGGGGAATGATACGCCTAGTTAATTATCTATCTTTGTTATTTATATCATTTTATATTTATTTGGGATATATGTCTTTGTGTCGTATTAGGAAAGTGTCATGTTTAGATATATCTTTATGTTTGACTTGTTTTACAAGCTAGGGTTATTCGGTTATATATACTGAATCATTATTATGAAAGAATCAATCAAAGTTTTAAGATTAATATTTCTCTAGTTCTTCTCTTCTATTTCTTAAGGAGCTCGCACACGCTAAAAGTGATGCCTTATCCCGATACCACCCCTAACTGGGTCGTATCACATTCCTTTGCATTCTTTTCTCTTTCCCTTTCCCTTTCCCCACTTTGAACCAAGCGGACCCTTAATTTAACATTATAATCACATATATTACTCGTTTATCAATCATTACTAGCTTGTTATTAAGGAAAAAAAATTCCATTACTCTGTTACTAATCGATACTGTATTAGCTTATTAACCTTGTACAAGAGACCAAGACCCAAGAGTTATTTCAAATGGGCTTAAAGTCATTTTGATATGTGTATGGGCTAATGTGTGTTTGTAGGTAGTTTTGGATTCGGATTAGGATTTGGATTACTATTTGGATTTGGATTTGAATTTAGTATATGTTTGAATTAAATAAGGAGAGAAAAATAAAATAAAATAAATATATATGAGTGGTTGAAACTTTTAAATTATGTATTTATTTATATGTAAATTAAGTTATTTTACATTATTTAAAAATAAAAAATAATAAATAAGATTATTAATAAATAAATTTGTGGTTGAGAATTTTTAAGAAATAAAAAGTGAATTTTAATTGAATGGTATCAACTGAAAGGAACCACTTGACGTCAGTATGGAATCTATGATCCATCATAGGGTCTGTTTGGTACGCAGGTTTTTTGGAGCTGTAAGCTTTTTGTTACAAAAATAATCTCCTCTAAAACAAGTAGCTCTGTTTGGATACATCAACTTCAAGCTTTTAATTTAAACAAGTAGCTCCAAAATGAAAAGCTGATTCATGAAGCTTTTAAAATATTTTTGAGCTGTTAAAACATAAAAATACTGTTAACAGCTAATAATTACATTTAACAGCTAATTTACCAAACACTTTTATTTGAAAAGAAGATACAGCTTGTAGCCCATATTAACAGCTTTGCAGCTTACAGCTTACAGCTTACAGTTTACAGCTTACAGCATACAGCTAGTTTTGCCAAACATAGCCATAGTGTGTTAGAATTTTTTTTTACCAAACATGTTATTTGATGTTTCTTTGATTCGACACTCATCAATAACCCAATACCAAACGGGCCCTTAGATATTTGGAAGATGATCCATTAAGAAAACTATATAAGTTCCTTTTACAAAACAATGAAATGTTAATCTTCTTAGGGGGTTGGCAATGGGTATGTGAAGGCACGGCACGACATGGATCATGTACGGGAACACCGCCGCCGGCAATGCGTGAAGGGACGCGGGATGCATTTTGCGTGAAACTTTCACGCACGGGAAAGAGAGAAAATTCGACCGTTGGGGCTTGAACGTTGGAGAGTTAATGTTTCAAACGAATCTTTTTTTTTTTGGAAGTTTATATATTGGACAAAGAAATGCAATAGACAATAAAAAAAAAACATACCGAGCCAAAAAAATGGAGCCTAAAAAAATAGAGATCCTAGAAAAACCAATCGAGTATTGAGGGGCGCAATTCGTCATCGAGTTCAATCACAACCCGATTACCGTCCCCAATTTTATGAATCATCTTCTCAATCACAACCCGGTTACTGCCCCCAATTTTACGAACCTCAATCTCTACCATTTTTCTACACCCAACAATCCCTCCCGCAATTGCCTACTCAATTCGACCCGTTTGAGCCGCGCTATACCCAACAAAAAAGGCGTGAACGGGTGAGTGAACCATTACCCATTCGTGATGATACCGATGATGATGAAGATTTCGACCACGTTGACATGGTACCAGAGACACAACCAATTAATGAAGAAGCCGTAGAAGTCGAACAAGATGTAGAAGTCGAAGAGGTGGTGGTAACGCGACCTAGAAAAAAAATCAATACGAATTGGACGCCCGAGGAGGAGGAGGCGTTAGCTAAGGTTTGGATTAAAATTTCAGTGGACAAACAAGTTGGCGACCATCAAACAAAGCAAGGATTTTGAACGCAAGTTCTAAAGTATTATCAAAGCCTTATGCCGAGAAGGCAACGCACGAAAGATCAATTGAACTCGAAATGGACTCCTATGAACGCGTCTATCGTTGTGTTCAACAGTTACTTCCAACAAGCGGTATAATTTATATATTTGTGATTTTTTGAAGTTTTAAATAAATACATACGTTATATATTTTTTTGGAAGTTTTATATATATACTTGTATTACATTGTTTTATATATACTTGTATTACATTGTTTTATAAATATGTAGGTGCGTATCAAAGAAAGTGGGTGCGACGATCTTCAAGTCTTTGAGAGAGCCAATCTCGATTTTGAAAAAAAAAATTAGGAAAGCGTTCACGCATTCTAAAGCGTGGCACATTCTTAAAGATCAACCAAAGTGGAAAGAACAACAGTTGGTTAGTCAGACTCAAGAATCCACGGGATCGAGCAAGAAAAGAAAGTCGTCGGAGTCAAGTAGCACTCAAACGATAACAAACGAGACGCCAACAAACTTGGAAGATTTCATCTGTGATTTACCGAACCTCAACGATAACCATACTCCATCACGTCAATCGAGAGGCAAAAAAAGGCAAATTCTGAAGATTCAAGCCGAATTTCGATGCGTGATACCTTTGCAAGTTACACAGTCGAAAAGCAAAGTTTATTGCAGGCGCAGTTGGATGTTCAAAAGAAAAAGGACCCAGAATATTTCAAGTTTATTGATGGGGAGGTCTACAATCGTGACATGAAGTTCGTTATGGACCCGCACGACAATATTTCAGACCCGGCTTTTAAGGAATTCATCATCAGTAGGAAACGCAAGATATGCGCCAAATATGGTTGGCCGTGTAGTTTGTAGGATTTAATGTTTTTAAGTTAAGTTTTAATGTTTTTACGCTAGTTTTAATTTAGTAATATTTTATGTAAGGTTTTTAATTTTAATGGAATTTTAGTTATTTTATTTTTTTAGTAATATTATGTGATGTTTTTTTTTAATTTTAATGGAATTAAAAAAAATGAAGTGAGTGAAGGGATGTAGTGAGTGATGGTGTTGCCAATAAAAATATGGGTGACTGATGGAAAAAGTAAGTGAATGATGTGGCATATGAGGATTGGTTGGAGTGAGTAATGGGATTTTGGGTGAGTGACCCATTGCCAACCCCTTGGGTGCGTTTGGTTCACAGAATGTTTTTGAAGTAATTGTAATCTTTGGAAGGAATTGTAATTTGAATAAATTGTAATTCAAAGAATTGGAATGTGTTGTAATTGTAATCTGTTGGAATTGTAATTGATAAAATTTGTCATTCTGTTTGGTTGACTCGCAACGTAATGCAATTCAGAAAAAAATAAATAAATTAATAATAATAATAATAATAATAATAATAATAATAATAATAATAATAATAATAATAATAATAATAATAATAATAATAATAATAATAATAATATTTTTAATAATACTAATAATAATAAAATATTAATATTATTAATAAAATATTAATAATAGTAAAATAATATTATTATTTATTAAATAATAAATAATTTAATAATAAAAATAATATTAATAATAATGAAATATAATTAATAATAAAAGTAATATAATAATACTATTAGTATTAATATAATAATAATAATAATAATAATAATAATAATAACGATAATAATAATAATAATAACAACCATAAAATATTAATATATTAATAAAATATTAATAATAATAAAATAATAATATTATTATTTATTAAATAATTAATAATTTAATAATATTAGTATTGATTAAATAATAAATAATATAATAATACTAAGATTAATAATAATAAAATATTATTATTAATAAAAGTAATATAATAATAATAATAACAATAATAATAATAATAATAATAGTAATAATAATTATAATAATAATAAGAATAATAATATATAATATTTTTTAATAATAATAACAATAAATATTAATATTATTAATAAAATATTAATATTATTAATAAAATATTAATAATAATAAAATAATATTATTATTATTTATTAAATAGTAAATAGTTTAATAATATTATTATTTATTAAATAATAAATAATATAATAATAAGAATAATATTAATAATAATAAAATATTATTAATAATAAAAGTAATATAATAATAATATTAGTATTAATATAATAATAATAATAATAATAATAATAATAATAATAATAATAATAATAATAATAATAATAATAATAATAATAATAAATAATGCTAAGAGTGGTATTTTTATTTTTCATAGAATAAGTTTTTGTATACAGAAAGGGGTGGGAGCCCAACTTGTGTCTAGACTCCCATCCAACTTTATGTAAATTTTCTATGAATCAATAATAAATTTTATTATTAAAAAATAAAGATTAATAATATTTTTAATAATAATAATAAGAATAATAAATATTTTAAATAATAATATTAATAATATTTTATAAATACTGATGCTTTGAATTATAAAATACTGAATTAAAACGTAATTCAAAACTTTCTACCCAACTTGCTATGTAATCTGAATTTCCTTCCTTGATGTAATTGAAAAGATTGAATTACAATTACATTGCAAACCAAACAGCCTATGTAATGTAATTTGAATTACAATTACATCTATTATGCAAACTAAACACACTACGTAATGTAATCAAATTACAATTACATCAAATTACGTCCGATTACAACGAACCAAACGGTTAATGTGTCATAAAAGAAAGTATAAGAAAACTTGCACGGTCTCACCATAAATGTAATTAAAAATAATTAATGGTATTATAATTTGAATGGAAACCGTATGAAATGGGTCAAACAACCAATATTTCATTTACCAGACTTGCCCTTCATTAATGTATCTTTATGATATTAACATTAAAATATTTACTAAAACACCATTATTAATCTCATCCATTAATCTATTTTTGCTAGCTACATCCAAGGATTAAAAATCCTTCTTATCCTTTCTACACTAATTCACATTCTACAATAACCAACCTATATATATATATATATATATATATATATATATATAGGGAGGTTAACGTGAGATAGTGGTTAAAGTAAGAAAGAATAGGAAGTAATTTAAGCCGTTGGATGTATCAATATTAAGTTGATCAAACTCAAATAAAATAAACTCATTTTAATAAAAAGAAATTAAAATTAAGGGTATATTTGGCAACTCAAATTATAGTCTTCACCAACCCGCTTTTTACGACCATTTTCTTTTCCTTGACTTTTTACCACAAGTTTTATTATTATATTTATTTCTAATAATTTGGTTTTCCAAACTAAAACAATTATACTTGAAATTCTATTTTTGAATCATCATTTTATATAAAATCAGTTTTCATGTACTTTCTTTTGACGTAAACCGATACGAAGTTGGAGTTTTCATTCATTTACGACTACTTTTACTATTGCACGTACGAATTATAAATTCGATACATCATTACTTGCGCAGTTGCGCATATAAATCCATTATTTTAGTCATATTCAATTTATTACTTGTCTATAATCCACAAGTTACAGTATTTACACACAAAATTATAATACATCGATACATTAATACAAAAATGATAAACAAACACAAAATTATTATGGTATTCATTTTCTGGTGCAACAATTTCCAATCATGTATCATGGATTTCTAACTGACAATGATACACTATATGTCTATATGACAATGATACACTATATGTTATAAACAAAAGTATTAACATATGTAAACCCAAAAACAAAACAGATCCATAAATCAAATCGTAAAACATGTTGGAATTGATATGCAAGTAATAACCTTTGATACAAAAAATATAAAAGAACTGATACAAGAAAACTTGAACCACATTAGCAGCAACAATGATAGGTTTGGATACATAGGTTCCGTCGACGGCGATAAATCAACGAAGGTTCTAACATGAAAAATAAAATACTAAATGTTGGGCTCCGAACAAGTTGGTATTAAATAATGTCCGAGATTATATGTAGAGTTTGTCGTCCAGAATTCGTCTCCAACAAAGAGAAGTGATACGTCAATTGCTCGAATGGAAGGTTGGTTGTGGTTGGTTGGCAACTGTAAAAGAGGAGGCGTACTTCTTTTCTCTAATGAGAATGAGTCATCTGTGGAGAGAAAAAGGGGTGACCAAAATTCCTAAAATGCCCTTTTCATCAGATTAATAATTTTGATTTATTTTAATTACTTAGTTTACACATGGCATGTAATTTATGGCTTCCTACACTTCCTATTTTAACTACTATCCTACATGAACCTCATTCTATATATATATATAGACACACACACACTAGCCGAGTACCCGGGCACAACAACGAAAATTTCTAGCGGTAAACATTTATAGATATGCGATATTGCATGTGGTAAGTCTTTCGTGTAACGTTCAAACATAGAACGTGAAAATATCAAAATGTATACACTCTTGTAGAATATCTAAATGTATGCGATATCGTGATCTGCATTAATTTTAAGTCACACACTTAAGTGATATGCGATATTACATATGGCAATGAGATATTTAATATGTAAAGCATTCTTCTAGTTTTACTAAGTTTTTTTAAGATCGGAAGCCCTGTGTCGTCCATGCTTATAAAAAGAGTTTGGAACTTACAAAAAGGTGCCTATAATATTCACTATTAGATAAGAACAATGTGCGGTTCCGGATACAATGACCTCAATTATGCAATCAGTTTATAAATTCAGAAATAACACTGTTAAATGTTTATCATCCATATATTGACCTCAATTATGCCAACTATGCCATCGATTATCCATAGTCATGTTGAAATGTTCAACCAATTTTGACCTCAATTACGCGGTTCCGGATACAATGACCTCAATTATGCCATAAATTATCCCTAGTCATCTTGAAATGTTTAACCAAGAAGGTTTGAACTCTAATTTCCATTAAGACTTTGAGAACTTTGAGAACCCCTTTACCGGCATCTTCACAAAATTGTATACCCAGCTATCAAATCACCAAAAATGAAAAACATATAAACACTAAAATAACACACATAATTCGCTAATAATTTTCATCTGAATCATAATGTCCTCATATTTAGAGACACAATAAGCAATCAAGTAATAACAAATTGTTGGGTCCAAAAATTGATCCAATTGCCCTAACAAGATTTGAAAATAAAATAGCCTAACTCACTTAATAAAATAGTGAGTCACTCACTGAAACAGATTCAGTGAAGTAGCTTTTACTTACTGATGCGGTGTCAGTGATAAAATATATGAGCTACAAACAATTCCGGTGTCACTAAGATTTGACAAATGTCTCAGTGATACTGAAGAAACTATCTTCACAACAGACTGAAAAATATATGCGGGAACTTCTAAAAAGGGAAGTCAAACAAGTACATGAAATTGCCATTGAAGTGTGAATCTAGTTATGACAATTCCAAAAGGATGGTTGGTGCTTGTCCAAAAGAGGAAGATGAAGGGACCTCTAAGAGTAGATGACAACTCATCCATTACATGTTATACCTACCACCATCACATGTTTACTTGTACTTTTACCTATATATATGTTTGCTTTGTAATAAAGATAGCATCCATCCTAAACAAACAAATGTAATACTTAGTATTAGTTGATAGGATGATCCTCTCATTGAATCTCAAGCTTAGCTTGGATCAATGAGAGTTATTTGTCACCTCAATGAGGATAATATACCGAAATTATCCCTATTAAGAAGCTGAAGATGTTATCATGTAGTCATGTGTATATTGAGTAATCTTGTATCTATTATTCATTATTATTAATGAAGTTCTAATTTATGTTTATCAAGATTTTCTCAATTACATGGACCAACACAAATGTCTCTACCAAACCCCCCACTATGATATACAAACATCTATATCCCACAAAACTTGAAATATAATAAGTTTTCAAAATTTAACACACAAACGCAAAAAAAATCTATAAAATTTAAGTTTTTTCAGGATTGAGCAAGCTGCCCCATTTGATCTGCAAGACTATTAACACTCCGCATATTCCACCAAAACTTTCCATATTGATCAAACCCTTTGCGATCGTTATCAGTCATTGAACCACTAGGAGTGTCGAGAAAAAAAACTACTCCCCAAACACGTCACTAACAGCTGCTTACACATGTGCCACATTCCCACTTTCTTGTACTTCATGTGTTACAATAGTCTTGGATAGTTCAGAATCCATTCGAGGACTAATTGGTGGCTCGTGATACACCACTAGTGGTTTCTATTTTTGTTGTACAAAAGCTTCCCTAGATTCTGTTAAAATGTCCTCTTAAAACATAAGAGACGACTTTAACTTTTCTACCAATTTTGTATCTACATCCAAAAGGGAGTCTATAGAAAAAGCATCAGATAATGGTATGTTAAAATAGACTCGTAGTTTTACATATCATTTTCATAGAAATGAATCTGCATAAACATGCAAAAGTACTAATCACCTGCTCTTTCGACTAGATCCAATGCACTATCCAAAGATTCCAATTGACACTTTCCTAAGAAACACTGTTACAAAAAGGGCAAACATCAATAAGTAATAGAAACGATTGTGTGCAGAGATCTCGTTACAAGTATAGTCACAGTAGTAACCTTAAAAATAACCCTCATCATCAACATTTTTTTTGATTTTTCATTTCCATTTCTTTCTTTCTATGCGAATTGATTTATCAAATGAATTACAAATTATGGTTGTTTATATATGCAATGAAAAAGACCCTTGCCATATATAGTTTCATAAGTTTCATCTTTACATAATGTTCAGCCGTGTATTTCAAATTAATGTCCAACCGTGCATGTGTATGTCCATTGTGTTGCCAATTAGGAAAAGACCCTTGCCACATATAATTTAACTCAAGTCAACTTTGTATTTCAAATGAATGTCCAGGCGTTTACAAAGATGCGTCGCCAATTAGGAAAAGACCCTTGCCAAAAGATAGATAAAGATTGAATACTTTCCACAGTTACTGATTCAATACTTTCCGTAGTTAGGAAAAGACCCTTTGTATTTCAAATGAAGTCAGCCCTTGCATGTTTACTGATTAAGTACTTTCCGTAGTTAGTTTTAAAGAGATGAATCGCTTATGAATCTTTTCCTTCAACTTGTGTCGATATCATAGTTGTGATAAATAGAAAACAAACCATCCAATAGTTTCCTTTCAATATTCATTGGTTGTAATAAATAGTTTCCTTTCAATAGTTTTATATGATAAATAAAAAGTCGTCTTTCAATATTTATTGGTTGTGATAAATAGTCTTAATGTGATAAATAAAAAGTCTTAATTTCCTTTGAATGTTCAACATTTCAAACAAGTTTTCTTTCGATGTTCGCACGCATAACTATTTAATAAACATTTCAAATGCATGCATGGGCACCTTGACTATTTTTTTCAACATTCAATTTGCATCATAATTAATAGTTCAGTGCATCAACTATGCTGCAGTAATTTATAACCTTAATGCACTAAAATTTATAACTGTGATGCAGTAACTTTATAACTGTGATGCAGTAAAAAATTTGGCGGAAATTTTTTTGGCAGGAAAAAAAATTTTGGCCCCCATAAAAAAAATTTGGCGGGATTTTTTTTTGGGGAGGGGGAGATGACACGTGTCATATGATGTGGCATTGGGGTGACACATGTTACTCTCACAATAATTCCTACACTTTTTATTTTAACACAAACATATATGTATATATATATATATATATATATATAGGCTCCGGTTCCATTGAGAAGGTTTTTATTTTGAGAAGATTGAGAAATCTTTGTTTGATCAAATTGATTCATGTTTTTTATATGATTCAAAGGTAAACATCATTTTATGGTGAATCGAATCTATAAATCACAAATTTGATTCACAAATCATTGCTAAAATCGAGTTATGATGATGATTCATTAAATTTGTACAGATGATTCAGTATTTTACATATATCGCAAAATCGAGAGATTTTTAACATTGATTCAAATTTTTTTTACACATTTTGAATTTTAATCACATTAAATTGAGTTTTAAGCTTGAAAAACATGAATCAAAGTTACAAATCAATCGTTTTTGAAAACCTTCTCAATCTTCTCAAAATAAAAACATTCTCAATCGATCCAGATTCTATATATATATATATATATATATATATATATATATATATATATATATATATATATATATATATATATATATATATATATATATATATATATATATATATAATCAAGTTCATATGAGATAGTTTTTAAAATAATCTAGTGTAGGAAGCAATAAAAGTTTGACAAGTGGAATTATTAGCTTTAAAAAAAAGAAACTATTAAATAATTATAAGGGAATATTTGGAAATTGAGTTCTTCCTAGTTTTTCTCTTCCACTACCTAGATATTCCAGGGATCCTCTTTTCACAATCAAAATCGCCGCTCCTCTCAATTCCAACCGGATGTTCGATTCACAAGATTTGCTTCTGCTTCATTCTAGACTACATTGATATGCTTTGTCAATGACCAATTATTCTACCTTGACTAGCTATCGCTACAACCGTAGGCGGCGTTTAGATGCGCCCATCACCCTCGGCCTCCGATATATACGGTGATACATATATAGAATATTCCGACAATCTTTTTCGATATTCCAGCATGTTTCTTTACCAAGAGTTTGTTGGCAGTTTGATAATTTGAAGTGTATCACAATATTTTATTTTGTGCATATTTTTTTATAGCTTCTCGATTTGTATATCAATGGATAAGAGTATTGTATTAGTTTCCTTGTTTTTGTATCATTAACACATAGTTTTTAGATTGAGTGTATAATTCCATTTGGAAGCCATGTATCACAATTGTTTATACACGTGTATCTTTTTTATAGTTAGATCAGAAACATCGTGTATTTGATTAAGATTATTATTTAATTTATGGATAATATAATATTGTGGTGCATCAATTTCATATTGTGTTTCAAATTTATGAGTGTGTGCATCATTAGCAATTGTATAAAATTAGACGTAAAAGAAAGGTATGTACCGACGGAAAAAAGTTTCAGCAATTCATCTCCATCATGTTGTATATAATGAAGAGTTAAAATAGTAATAATAGTTTAGACCGAAATACCCTCTTGATATCATTTATTCACAGAAATATCACTCCACAATTTAAACTGTTAAACGACACATGTCTTGCTCTCCCGCCTTCCTACGCTTCCTACTTTAATATACTATCTCACGTTAACCCCTCCTCTCTCTCTCTTTCTCTCTCTCTCTCTCTCTCTCTCTCTCTCTCTCTATATATATATATATATATATATATATATATATATATATATATATATATATATATATATATATATATAGAGGATCCGGTTCCATTGAGAAGGGTTTTATTTTGAGAAGATTGAGAAATCTTCGTTTGAACAAATTGATTCATGTTTTTGATTTGATTCACAAGTAAACATCATTTTATGGTGAATCGAATCTATAAATCACAAATTTGATTCACAAATAGTTGTTAAAATCGAGTTATGATGATGCTTCATTAAATTTGTACAGATGATTCAGTATTCTACATATATCGCAAAATCAAGAGATTTTTAACATTGATTCAAATTTTTTTTACACATTTTGAATTTTAATCACATTAAAATGAATTTTATGCTTGAAAAACATGAATCAAAGTTAAAAATCTATCGTTTTTGAAAACCTTCTCAATCTTCTCAAAATAAAAACCTTCTCAATCGATCCAGATTCTATGTATATATATATATATATATATATATATATATATATATATATGTACTAGTCGCATGACCCGTCCGATGGACGGGCTAGCGTCATGTAAATTTAATAATAGTATTACTTATTAAGTCCATAAATTTAAGTTTAAAGTTACGGATCTCTAACTTATTGGTGGATGCAGAATCACTGGGTAGACGATCTCTGACCTGCTCGTGATAGATTGTTGATCTTAGAATCACTTTATTATAATCTGTGATTTATTATGTAAAAGTGTGAAGAACACGAAAGTGTAAACTAACCATACATGTTTTGCATTCCCATGAGCAAACATCTAATTCATTGATGAACATTTTATATATTGTTAAAGACTTGTAATTTATATATCTAAAGTGGTTAATAATATGATCTATTACCGATTTATTATTATAATTAAAATTGTTTTGTTGAATTGTATAAAAACAAATTTGCAGAAAGTGTGAAAATCTTGATGGTGGAAGATTTGCCCAATAGGCGGGCGAGATTCATGTATTTATTTTATGATTCGTAATTTAAGTACTTTCATAATATTTTTTGATTGATTATGTTTAGGTACTGAGTTAACTGTTTTATATTCCAAATATATTAGATGTTTCTTGGTAAATGGTTTACCTTTTATCGCATTCAAAAGTAATATAGACAAAAAAGAATAACAAATCGTAAACCAAATATCACTAAGTATTGTATGTATCGGAAAACAATAATAACAGTGTGTATTACAAAAAAAAGCATGATTATGAGTTCCTTGAAATAAAAAAAACACGACTTGTACATGTAAAATAAAAGAATATTTTAAATCCTACTAAGAACTTAATAAACAACGCTTGTTGTGAAATTAATGTAGATACCGTCGTGGTCGCAACAAAGCATCTTGAACCTTTTTTTCCTGCTTTTCACTCTTGATACTGCCACATAAAGTTGTCCGTGGTAAAAGACGGGACATTGTAGGAATAAACCAACTACACTTTTATCGAATTTGACATAACCTAAAAAGTTAATGGTCTATTTTACACACCTTCCGTATTTCTTATCAGTTTGTGGGCTTTTCACCAGCTAAACTTTTATCAAATTTGCCACCACCGGCGGTTGAAGTTGTTGCCATTACTGCTACATTTTGTAGTTCATATTTACTAACTTTCCTTTGTGTAGTTTGGGTCCCAGTTATGGGTAATGCTTTTGCGGCAAGTTGGACATAACGCCGTACAGAAAACATGAGATTAGTACCCATGATCGGCTAGCGAGATAATCAAATAAGTATGAAACATGCAGATTGATGAAATATTATAATCATGGTTAATTTGTGAAATGAGTAATGGAAAAAAAGGTGAAACCTTGGTAAAGCGTCAACTTTTAATGGAGAACAGTTTGTGACATGAGTTATGCTACTACTTTGCCCCAACCATTAAAGGACATGTATGTGTCCGTTACTTTGACTACAACTTAGCTACCAATATAGTAAGTCGGTTCTTCTGAAATTCACCCCTGCAAAATAAAATAGACTAATTTAGATGAACACTACTATCTCATTTGCTACTGATTTTGATGATTATGTAAGAAAGAAAAGTGATGAAATGAACTTTATGTAACGACATAGCTACATCAGATTAGCAATGAATCAATCACAACGTGTTGATGGAACCCAATAGTGCCATTAATCTAAACAAAAATACTACTTATATTCCATGTCAAGTACTTTGTTTTGGTCCAACTTACTTTAAGGCCTTTGATGTTCCTGAAAATCTTCAATTTTGTGTTGACAATTTGCAATTTATTACTATGCATGAAACCAGAGTCAAAAAGTACCAACCTTAGTATATAATCTTCTACATTGTTTTGAAACTTATACATAGCTAAAGGCAAAAAGATAATGACTAAAAATAAACCTTTGGTGTAATCACGCTCTAGCAAAATGGGAGGGAGGAGGGTTTGTTGTAGCATTCAGACTTTGTCAACCATTAATATCTTAAGGGAGTGTTCGGGTTAGCTTATTAAAACATCTAACTGTGTTCTGGTATGGCCAATAAGCCATTTCTAGTATTTAATTTAAAAAAGAAAAGAAAAACATGGAAGCAATTTTCAATAGTGTTTGGAATTTCTAATCTGCTTTAAAACAATGTAATAAGCAGATAATCCCTTAAATAAGGAGTCCCAAACAACCCCTAAAAGACATTTACTTGTTTGGAATTAGTTGATTAGAAAAGTCGAACACCATCTTTAGCATTGTGTTTTCATATAACATAGGTTGATAAGCTATTTAAGCTTTCCTAAATACCCCGTTAATCACATACATATACATTTGTGACTCTTACTTAAGCTTGACTTGAGCCCTTTAACATTAAAACAATTCTGAACCTCTTTAGTCAATGATGTTAAATAGGTCTATCTATGCCACACACACACATATTTATGTACTCGCTTCATAGTTCTCTACCAGTAATTGAACATATACAACTTTAATACAAATATGTTTTCATCGAAAAACTTATATATTTTCACTGCAACAATTTGGCAAATCCAAAGATGTTTTCTACTAAATACAATTTTGGTGTAAGCTATACTTTCAAATGTTACCCAAAACAAAGGAGAAAGGAAACTCTGTATACCTCTAAAAATTGCAATTTTATAAAATTTGATAGGAAAAATTGTTTTGTTTTCTTAAAATTGGAATTATACAACATTTAATAAAAATTGAAATTTTGTGTATTTATGTAAAGCTATATATGTTTCCAATATTTTAATTCTAGGTGTCACAATCGGTGGGTTGGTTAGCGGGTCCGTGGGTCAATACGCGTGATCTAGTCAGGTCGGTTGGTTGACGTAGACCAATTTTTAAACCTTTTGACCCACACAAATTGTTCAGATTGCCCTTAGATGTGTAGTTAGAGGCATATAATTTAAATCCTAACATCTGGAAATAAGGATATGTCCACGTACAATGAGTTCAAAAACGTTGATGTGATGAAAGTAGTTACGTGGCACATGAGATCAGCACAAATATCTGGCCCGCAACCTCGATTGATATTGGGTTTTCGGATTCAATATCAACGACCAGCTCATCTTCTATCAATCTTTCTGCAAAGTTATTATGAAAAATGAAATGGAAAGTTACATATGTTACAAACAAATTTACTTAGAAGTGAATATCTTGTTAAACAAATAACCACCTTGTCCACCCTCTGATTTTCTTTTGGCTGATGGTTTCATGCAACTTTGTGTTCTATTTTCATCACTGATTTCAAATAAACTGTATCGTTATCTTGTCATGCCTATGAATGGGACATATGTGACTAATTATTACATCTGTATATGCCTATAAATATCATACGTCCAAGACTATAAGGGTGAGTAATTTTTCCATCTTTATATGCCTATAAATATCATGATTCAGAATACATTATTCAGCAACTTGGCATTTAGCTTCGAAAATAACTACTTCTAAATAGTTTATCATGTCTAGACAACCAAACAAACAATTCGTACGTTAAGAATTTCAGATTGAACCAAACTTTTGGTAACAATAATCTGATGTTAAAACAAACATATAATTTTAAATATATTAAAAAAGCTCGAGGACTCAACTAATACAATACTCACCAATTTTAGACTTGAGAAAGAGTTCCAAAACCGAACGTGATCAAAGTGTCCCCCTAAAGCATTGCATTGCTTCCACTGAACAGGCTCATTGTCTAATACGGATAAGGTAGAGAAGTACTTCAATCATTTAAAAGTTTAATCGGTCAAATAAATTAACTTGTAGTAAAAAACATTTAAATAAAAGTGAAAGCAAAAAAATGCAAACCTTTGCTTCTGTAAATGGATTGGTGAATATACGTAATATCAACATAAAATCTGGAATTGATGTGCTTAGACCCTCTGGTTGAGGCACACATGATATTTTGTGACAACCGGCAGTTTAGGGAGCTATTTTAAAAATCCGCATTTCAATATAAGTTCGTTTATAATTTTTATTTGAAATTTTCATTTCACAACGAACTTGTAAGACCTATTTTATGGATATTTTATTTAATGACGATATGGAATTCGTGAATTATGTTCATAATTCATTTTTGATTATGTGATCGGTGATGTATATTCGAATTCTCACTTGGTACTACGTTGACTTTGGCACTAGGATTACCTAACATAGTTTTATGATTCGTCTTAACGAGTCCGTTATATATTTTAATTAATTACGAGAGGTTCTCGTGTAATATGGAAATTTTAAAATGAGTTCGGGTTCGGGCCACGTGTTTTTATAGTTACCCGCGTTACCCGCCCCACCGTAATAATATCCTTATTATTACTATTATTATTATTATTCTTATTATTATTATAACAAAAAAAAAAAAAAAAAAAAAAAAAAAGTTAGTATAAGGGGCGTTTGGCCCGGTTTTTACCCACACACACAACACAAACACAAACTCACTCTACTCTCATCTCTCTCTCTTTTCTTCCCTTGCAAACCCTAGCCGCCGACACTATTCCGGCCAGCCGCCGCCGCACCTCCGGTCACCCAACAAAACTAACACCACCAATTTACTCCTCTCTTTCCCCTCTTTCTTTTGAGCTAGAACACGCGCCCTAACTCCCACATTAATACCAAATCCGAATCAAATAATCACAAGTTCATCACCATTTTCTTGCTATTTCTTGAGTACTCTTCGATTTTGTATTGTTTTGGAAGGTAGGATGAGTTTTAACTCAATTTATGGGTTCGAATCGTGACCAAGGGTCACGAATTGACGAGATCCGAGTGGGTTTTCATTTAAAACGTGATAAGCTTATGGGTTTTTGGGTGAGACTACGTTTTCACATGGTTTGGTATCCGGGTTTAGTTTTCTTTGTGGGTTCGAACGAACCGTGAGTCGAAGACTCACGGCTAGATGTGGATACGAGCCACTCGGCTCGTTACTTTTCTTGTTATTTGACCTTGGAATCCTTGTTGGTTCATGTTTGGTGCTCGACCTTGATGTTTGGGTCACGTTTGGTGTTGATCGTGGCTCGTTGGAGCTTAACCGAGACCCTATGGTCTCGGTGTAATATTATTTTTGGCTCGGTCGAGAGTCGTATGGGACCATTGGTCCGATTGGTTTGACCCTTGGCTAGCTTGGTTACCGATTTGTATTTGTCATTGTTATTTGGTGTCGAGACCCAAGAGGGTGTTTGGGACAGTTTTGGTTGGCTCGTTTGAGCATTTCTGAGACCAAGGTGGTCCTTGGTCGAGTCCTCCTTGACTCGTAATTTCAGCCGAGACCCAAGTGGGTCGCTTGGCTCGGGTTTTGGCTTGGTAAACCGACCCAAATGTGAAGCGTGTTGATGTTATTTCTTATATTAATTGTGAGCATATTATTGTCATTGTTGTGGTATTATATTTTCGGCCGAATGCTTTTATTGGGTCGAGACCGTTTGTGGTCTCGACAAGGGAATTATTGTGATATTGAGAAGTTGTTGGCGATTGGTAAATGTGATATGAGGACCGGTTATGAGACGGTCGTTAGATGACGGAGATAGGTTAGTCGGGTACCGTAGTCGGACCTTATTGTTGTAGCCCGTGGTTGAGATTGTGATTGGACGGAGATTTATTATTTATGACTTTTCCTTATTGTTGGACTTGGACAATGAGCCGAGGGTCATGACTCGGACATATGACCATTTCGTATAACTCAATAACTATTAAACTTGAACGAGAATAATAAAACTCGTAATAATAATTATTAATAATATGAACGTTTATACGAGAGTATATACGTGAATAACGTATATATAACTATATAAACGCGTATATTAATAATAATAATAATCACGAGTCGTATTATAAATAATACGATTAGATATATATTAGGCTACGAAAGTGGCGTAATATTATTAAACGTATTATAATTATGAAAATTGTGTTATAAAACGGGAAACTCCCGACAATTATGAAACATTTAATAAAATGTCATTTTGAATATACAACGGATAAATTTATTGAGTTAGGCGAAATTGTTGTCACTCGGGTCCAGGTAAGTTATTATTTGTGACATTCGTGTTGTCTCGGATATATGACGACTAATATAGACGTTTTCTATAAGTAAATAACCACTCAACCGTAAGGTTGAGCCGGGTTGTTTGGTTATATGAAACGAATATATTAGTGGGCATCGCATCCTACGACGCCCATAGGTTGTAGTATATGTAAAGTGTAATAGATTGCGAGTGTATATATTGGAAAATCTGGCCAATTTGACGATATATACGAGGAATTTATTAAACTATGATATATACTATATAGTAATTATGTGCTATGTGCTTTATATGTGCTTTAGTTTGGGTGTAATCTTGGAACGGTATATTACGTAAATAAATATGAGGATTATCAAATCGACGGATTTGGTAAACTTTGGCGATTTATTTAAATGATATATTGGACTAATATTAGATCCATAGTTTATTGTATCTTCTACGTGTGATCTTGTTGGTTTGTTTTGAGTCGACCCACCACCCGTATGGATACTAAACGCAAATACACCAAACTAATACGAAATGGATTTTCGGAAATAAAACGGATTCTCGTCCGGGTTTGGGAATATTATATATTTGAGGAAATGATTTCTGAAAGAGTTAATATTGTTAGGTCGTGCCAAGTCCGTAGTTGCTGTTTCGTGAGTTATCATACATCTTATTGCTACCTACCTCGTCTTGCTATATTTCTGGACTTGAGGTGAGTCATAGCCCCACTTTTTACTCTTGAACTATGTTTTCAACGATTGGGGTGAGAAACGTGCAAATTATTTTACGTGGACTATTACCGCTTTTATATTCTTTCTAAACTTGCTATGCGTATGGACTAGGATCTATTGTCAGCTTTAGTCACACCTTTTGTGTGTACTATTCAAGGTTGGCTTATTTGGTTATTTGGATTGTCAGCTTTAGTCACATAGTTTTGTGTGTACTATTCAAGGTTGGCTTATTTGGATTGTCAGCTTTAGTCACATAGTTTCGTGTGTACTATTCAAGGTTGACTTATTAGATACTGTAGTGTGCACCTATAGGTTATTAATACTTCGGAGGTTATCCGAGTATTTATTGGTATTGCGGGGGTTACCCGAATATCTATGTTGTTACGGAAGGGTATCCGTGTGTTTTGGTTATTGCGGAAGGGTATCCGTGTGTTATGATTGAGAGCGGAGGGTATCCGCAGGCTTTTAGCGAATCCTTAGTCTAGCTAGCAAGCGTTTTGCGTGTATGTCCACTATATTATTAGTTGAATTTAAACCTATGATCTCACCAGCGAAAGCTGACTTTTAGCACGTTTTCTCAGGTAATTAAGTGTTGAGGTGCATGCTTGGATTGGAAGGCTCGGCTGTGGCACACGGTTATGGATCTATATTTTCTAAACTCTGATAATTAAATTTGGACATATTGTTATTTATTTTGGGCCTGACTCTGAATGATGTTGGGATAAATGTAAACTTTAAAACCCCGTTTTGGTTGTGTTTTTATTATGTTTACTTTATCTCGTTCTATATTGTCTTGTGTTGGATACCAATCCCCGTAGCACCCCGAAAGCTTGTTGAGTCTTCCGCTGTATCAAATTTTGGGGGTGTTACAGATTGGTATCAGAGCCAAGGTTATAGAGAACTAGGTAAATAAACGCCTAAACTATAACCGTATTTTTATAGAAAATGATCCTTGACTACCGCCCGCCAGCCCGCCAAGCCGAAGCATCTTCTATTATTTGAGGTATTATGAGATATTTGAGATGATTTGAGGTTTATGGATTTTAGTATTAAGATGGCGTTCTCGAGGATTTATATGGTCTATATGTTTTATAAACATTTTTAGGAATGCGGTGTTTGAAATTCTTTTTATATGGTATTATTTGATGTGTATATTTGGTACGATTTTATGAGTTGTGACTTAAGTTGTTTTGAAACACTTACACCTACCCTACGCCGTTGTCACAGACTATGGCCTCCCATATGCCTGATGTCGTCGAGGACATCCTTACTGCACCAGTTTTACCTGCACAGTTCACTATGGCATCTGATGACCCTTACCAGATGGCCATGTCTTCAGCTATTGTGTCACAGGCAGCTTCTACTTCAGCACTACCTGCTGCATCTACGCAGGGACCCTCATCTTCTCTAGGGCTCCCTGGTACATCGAGGCAGCTTACTCTTCATCAGGCTTTGGCTCGTGTGGCACCACGCTTTGCCCACCGAGCTACGGCACGCATGTTGGTACGCACTACTCCATCACCTTTACAGATTGATGCTCACTCTCTTCTGTCTGAGGCGCCACCCACATCATTGCGTCGTCGTCCTAGATCACCTACTACATCTCCACATGGTTCACCTAGTAGGAGACGACGAGTGATGAGGTACTCTTCCGATGAGGAGGAGGAGTACGAGGGTGAGGATGAGGCTGATGACCCTGAGCGAGAGGATGACCCTCAGGAGGCTGAGCATGGTGATGATGATGACCCTGAGGAGGAGGATGACCCTCAGGAGGATGAGATGCCTGATGATGATGAGTTAGCACCACCAGCTCAGGCTGAGGAGCCTGATTCACCTGTACACCCGATTGAGCCCGATTCACCTGATCATCCGTTCTTGTTTAAGTTGCCACCTGGTAGTCCCGTTGAGTCGGATGCATCGTCTGAGGTTTCTGCTGAGCATGCAGAGTTGGGTGAGGTTGGCAGGTTGTGGGCTCGGATTACTGAGCTTAGTGACAGAGTTGCACGTGTATCTGATCGACTTGAGAGAGTTATTGGAGAGTTTTTAGCGGATTTGAGAGTTGATTTGACTGTTGCTGTGGGCAGGGCTACTGAGCTAAGGAGAGTTATGATGGATGTCCACGAGCATATCGATAGTTTGCAGCGAGGATTCGTTACTGCTCGTGAGGCCGACCGCAAGCTTTGGCAAAGGAATGCCGAGCTAGAGAAGGAGGTGGCTGACCTCAAGAGAGACCGAGACACCCATAGCGTGGAGTTAGGATCGTTATGGAGGGATCTTGATGGCTTGAGGCAGGAGTTGAGGATTCTCCGTCAGCCCCGTGGCTAGTTGTTTGAGTTATATTATCTTGTTGCTTTCTTAGCCGAGGAGTGTTCGGTTGGAAAAGCTAGTCATCATATTTTGATGTATTTTGTTCGGTATTCGTCTCTTTTGGAACGATTAGTATGTTTTGTGTTATCCGTTAGTTGGAACGATGTTAGATCGCTATTGTATGGTTGATGGTTATTAGTATATGGTATTATGTGATTTTGGGTGTTATGGAAATTGAGTCCTTATTCGCTTATTATTACATAGCGTGTCGTTGCCATTCTTTCTATGACTTGATTTCGTTGAGATGTTTTGTTGAGCATGTCGATAAGTTCTAATGGAGATTCATGAACTTGTGTGATGTTACAGATCAATGGCACCCCGTCGAAACCCTGTTAGGGCTACCAGGACTGGTCCTGCTGTGACTACTCCTACTCCTGCTCGTCGAGGTCGTCGACCTACTCGAAATGTTGAAACCCCTACTACTGACAACCTGGACACCACTAACCGTAACAACAGGAATCAAAATGTTGATGTTCAGGGAGACAATGGTCATGTTCCACTTAACGCACCTACTGTGGATCAAACAATGATCAACCTACTCGTGGAGCAAAGAGTTGCTGAACTACTCGCTGAGTCAAATCATTCCAACAATTCTGCTGGAACTTTTCCACCTGTTCGTGCTAATGGATGTCAATACAAGGAATTCAAGATTTGTGGACCCATTGAGTTTGGTGGAAATGAAGGAGTGGTTTACTTAGTCAGATGGATTGAGAAGACTGAGTCAGTGTTTAATGTCAGTGGTTGTGCGGAGAATGCGAAGGTAAAGTTTGCTTCTTTTACTTTCAAGGATGAAGCTTTGACTTGGTGGAACAATTACCGAAATGCAGTTGGGAGTGATGTAGCATATGCTATGACTTGGGAGCAATTTAAGTCCTTGTTGATTCAGACTTATTGCCCAAGGAATGAGGTCAAGAAGCTAGAGATTGAGTTTTGGAACCACAAGGTGAAAGGTAATGATATGGCGACCTACAATCGTCGTTACCAGGAGTTAGCCTTGTTGTGCCCAGATATGGTGAAAACTGAAACTCAAAAGATCGAGAGGTATACTGATGGTTTGCCTGTAGCTACGAGGAATGATGTAATTTCTGCTAGGCCTGCAAACATCCATGAGGCAATCACAATTGCTCAACAACTTATGGATTCGTTGGAATTAGAAGAAGCTGATAAGGAGAAGAATGGAAAGAGAAAGAGAGACCGTCACTCTAAGAGTAATGATCACCGAAGCAAGAGACAAGCTAAGGCTTATGCTATTGGGAATGGAGATAAGAAGAATCAGAACGGTGATGCACCCAAGTGTGATCGTTGCCATCAGCATCACACTGGATGGTGTAGTGTGAAATGCCAGAATTGCTCAAGGAAAGGACATACAGCTAGGGACTGTAGAGCTCGACCTCTTGCAATGGTTCAAGCTGCTCCTGAGATGAGAAACAAGGCAGATGTTACCTGTTATGGGTGTGGGAAGAAGGGACACTATAGGAATGAGTGTAGAGAATCGCGGAACCGTGGAAATCAAGGCTCGGGTGGTAATGGGTACAATTATGGAAACCGTGGAGCTGGAGGAAATCGTGGACGACAAGACAATGGGGACCAACGTGTGGAAGCTGGAGCTGCCCAAGGAAGAGTGTATGCACTCGGGAACGAGAGAGGAGAAGATCCGAACGTCGTTACTGGTACGTTCCTTCTCAATAATCGTTATGCTTCCATACTGTTTGATACTGGTGTCGATAGGAGTTTTGTGTCCACTACATTTGCACCCTTACTAGAGAAACCCCCGATGGCCTTAGGAATTGGATATGATATTGAGTTAGCTAATGGAAACATAGAAAGGATTAATACCATCATTCGCGGTTGTACGTTAAATTTCTTGAACCACCCTTTCAACATAGATCTTCTACCCGTCACGTTAGGAAGTTTTGATGTAATCATTGGTATGGATTGGTTGTCGAAGTATCGTGCTCACATACTTTGCGACGAGAAGATCGTGCGTGTACCATACGGAAAGGAGGTCCTAAATATATTAGGAGACCGGAAGGATTCTAGGAGCCCATCCCGATTGGCGGTGATTTCTTGCACTAAGTTACCGAAGCTAATGGAGAAGGGATGTTATCTTTTCTTAGCTCAAATTTCTGAGAAGGGGGAGACGAAGAAAAAGGAAAGGTGCATTGGAGATGTGCCTATAGTTCGTGATTTTCCTGATGTGTTTCCCGATGATTTGCCGGGAATCCCACCAACTAGACAAGTGGAGTTTCAGATTGAGTTGATACCTGGTGCTGCACCTGTAGCACGAGCACCTTATCGTCTTGCACCTACCGAACTGGAAGAGTTGTCAAAACAATTGGCGGAGTTAGCCGAAAAGGGATTCATAAGACCAAGTTCTTCACCTTGGGGAGCCCCAGTCTTATTTGTGAAGAAGAAGGATGGATCGTTTCGTATGTGTATTGACTATAGAGAGTTGAATAAGTTAACGGTGAAGAATCGATACCCGTTACCTAGGATCGATGACTTGTTCGATCAACTTCAAGGATCGAGTGTGTATTCGAAGATCGATTTGAGATCGGGATATCATCAACTTCGAGTTCGCGAGGAAGATATTCCGAAAACGGCTTTCAGAACCCGTTACGGGCATTACGAGTTTCAGGTGATGCCGTTTGGGTTGACTAACGCACCAGCAATATTCATGGATCTCATGAATCATGTGTGTAAGCCATACTTGGATAAGTTCGTGATTGTATTCATCGATGACATTCTGATTTATTCAAAGAGTGAGAAAGAGCATGAGGAGCATTTAAGACTCATTTTGGAATTGCTCAGGAAGGAGAAACTTTATGCCAAGTTTTCGAAATGCGAATTTTGGATTCCGACTGTATAATTTTTGGGTCACGTGATTGATAGACAAGGAGTCCACGTGGATCCTGCAAAAATTGAAGCAATAAAAGATTGGGCTGCACCTACAACCCCAACCGAAGTTCGTCAATTTTTGGGTTTAGCTGGCTATTACCGAAGATTCATCGAGGGATTTTCGAAGATAGCTAAACCATTGACCAAATTGACTCAAAAGAGTATTACGTATGAATGGGGAGATAAAGAAGAGGAAGCGTTTCAATTGCTTAAGAAAATGTTGTGTAGCGCTCCTATCTTAGCGTTACCAGAAGGTAACGAGGATTTTGTCGTCTATTGTGACGCCTCACATAAAGGTTTAGGAGCCGTGTTAATGCAACGAGAGAAGGTGATAGCGTATGCTTCCCGATAGCTCAAAAAGCATGAGAAAAACTACACTACCCATGATTTGGAGCTCGGCGATGTGGTTTTTGCTTTAAGAATATGGAGACATTACTTGTACGGAACCAAGTGTGTCGTATTTACTGACCACAAAAGTCTACAACACATCTTGAATCAAAAAGAGCTCAACATGAGACAACGACGTTGGATCGAGTTGCTAAGCGATTATGATTGTGAAATTTGCTACCATCCTGGTAAAGCAAACGTTGTTGCTGATGCTCTTAGTCGAAAGGAAAGAGTACCACCATTACGAGTTAGGTCATTGGGAATGACTATCGTATCGCCATTACCATCTCAAATACTCGAAGCCCAAACGGAAGCGTTGAAAGCAGAAAATAGTTCTGCCGAGAACATATTTGGGATGGCTGATAATGAGAACGGATTTGTTAAACGTTCGGATGGATTATTATGTTTTGGAGATCGGATTTGGGTACCATTATATGGAGAAATTCGATAATTGATTATGCATGAGTCGCATAAGTCAAAGTACTCCATTCACCCTGGTTCCGATAAAATGTACCAAGATCTTAAGAAGTTCTATTGGTGGCCAAATATGAAGGCAAATATAGCATCGTACGTTAGTAAGTGCTTGACATGCGCCAAGGTTAAGGCTGAACACCAGAGACCGTCAGGACTACTAACGCAACCAGAACTTCCAGTCTGGAAATGGGAGCGGGTTACTATGGACTTCATTACCAAATTACCGAGGACAGCTAGCGGTTGTGACGCTATCTGGGTAATTGTGGATCGTCTGACAAAGTCTGCTCATTTCTTAGCTATTAGTGAAGATGATAGTGTGGATAAGCTTGCAAGGTTATATGTGAAAGAAATTATTTCGCGTCATGGAGTCCCGATATCTATTATTTCGGATCGTGATAGTCGTTTCACGTCAGCTTTGTGGCGATCACTTCAAACGGCTTTGGGGACGAGGCTTGATATGAGTACTGCATATCATCCCCAAACCGATGGTCAAAGTGAGAGGACCATTCAGACGCTAGAGGATATGCTTCGTGCATGCATCATAGACTTTGGTAAAGGCTGGGAGAAGTATTTACCCCTTGCGGAATTCTCCTATAATAACAGCTACCACACAAGTCTTAAGGCTGCACCATTCGAAGCTTTGTATGGCAGAAAGTGTCGTTCGCCTATTGGTTGGGCAGAAGTTGGAGATAGTCAACTTACAGGCCCTGAGCTTATTTTGGAAACCACCGAGAAAGTAACTCAGATTCGTGATCGGTTGCAAGCCGCCAGAGATAGGCAGAAGAGCTACGCCGATCAGAGACGTAAACCTTTAGAGTTCCAGGTTGGAGACAAAGTGATGCTGAAAGTCTCGCCTTGGAAAGGTGTAATACGTTTCGGGAAACGTGGTAAACTCAACCCGCGCTACATTGGACCATTCTTGATCTTAGAAAGAATTGGGCCCGTGGCTTATAGGTTGGAATTACCGTCTGAACTGAGCAAAGTTCACGACGTGTTTCACGTGAGTAATTTGAAGAAATGTCTTTCTGATGAAATGCCCGTCATTCCAATGAGGGACATTCGTGTTGATGAGAAACTAAATTTCGTGGAGGAACCGATCGAGATTTTAGATCGTGAAGTTAAACGACTCAAGAGGAGTCGCATTCCGCTCGTCAAGGTTCGTTGGAATTCCCGACATGGACCAGAATATACGTGGGAACGTGAGGACGAGTTCAGGAAGAAATATCCGAAGCTTTTCACTTCGTAGATGAAAAATTTTCCGAGTGAAACCCGGGACGGGTTTCCTTCTGAGACGGGGAGGATGTGACAACCGGCAGTTTAGGGAGCTATTTTAAAAATCCGCATTTCAATATAAGTTCGTTTATAATTTTTATTTGAAATTTTCATTTCACAACGAACTTGTAAGACCTATTTTATGGATATTTTATTTAATGACGATATGGAATTCGTGAATTATGTTCATAATTCATTTTTGATTATGTGATCGGTGATGTATATTCGAATTCTCACTTGGTACTACGTTGACTTTGGCACTAGGATTACCTAACATAGTTTTATGATTCGTCTTAACGAGTCCGTTATATATTTTAATTAATTACGAGAGGTTCTCGTGTAATATGGAAATTTTAAAATGAGTTCGGGTTCGGGCCACGTGTTTTTATAGTTACCCGCGTTACCCGCCCCACCGTAATAATATCCTTATTATTACTATTATTATTATTATTCTTATTATTATTATAACAAAAAAAAAAAAAAAAAAAAAAAAAAGTTAGTATAAGGGGCGTTTGGCCCGGTTTTTACCCACACACACAACACAAACACAAACTCACTCTACTCTCATCTCTCTCTCTTTTCTTCCCTTGCAAACCCTAGCCGCCGACACTATTCCGGCCAGCCGCCGCCGCACCTCCGGTCACCCAACAAAACTAACACCACCAATTTACTCCTCTCTTTCCCCTCTTTCTTTTGAGCTAGAACACGCGCCCTAACTCCCACATTAACACCAAATCCGAATCAAATAATCACAAGTTCATCACCATTTTCTTGCTATTTCTTGAGTACTCTTCGATTTTGTATTGTTTTGGAAGGTAGGATGAGTTTTAACTCAATTTATGGGTTCGAATCGTGACCAAGGGTCACGAATTGACGAGATCCGAGTGGGTTTTCATTTAAAACGTGATAAGCTTATGGGTTTTTGGGTGAAACTACGTTTTCACATGGTTTGGTATCCGGGTTTAGTTTTCTTTGTGGGTTCGAACGAACCGTGAGTCGAAGACTCACGGCTAGATGTGGATACGAGCCACTCGGCTCGTTACTTTTCTTGTTATTTGACCTTGGAATCCTTGTTGGTTCATGTTTGGTGCTCGACCTTGATGTTTGGGTCACGTTTGGTGTTGATCGTGGCTCGTTGGAGCTTAACCGAGACCCTATGGTCTCGGTGTAATATTATTTTTGGCTCGGTCGAGAGTCGTATGGGACCATTGGTCCGATTGGTTTGACCCTTGGCTAGCTTGGTTACCGATTTGTATTTGTCATTGTTATTTGGTGTCGAGACCCATGAGGGTGTTTGGGACAGTTTTGGTTGGCTCGTTTGAGCATTTCCGAGACCAAGGTGGTCCTTGGTCGAGTCCTCCTTGACTCGTAATTTCAGCCGAGACCCAAGTGGGTCGCTTGGCTCGGGTTTTGGCTTGGTAAACCGACCCAAATGTGAAGCGTGTTGATGTTATTTCTTATATTAATTGTGAGCATATTATTGTCATTGTTGTGGTATTATATTTTCGGCCGAATGCTTTTATTGGGTCGAGACCGTTTGTGGTCTCGACAAGGGAATTATTGTGATATTGAGAAGTTGTTGGCGATTGGTAAATGTGATATGAGGACCGGTTATGAGACGGTCGTTAGATGACGGAGATAGGTTAGTCGGGTACCGTAGTCGGACCTTATTGTTGTAGCCCGTGGTTGAGATTGTGATTGGACGGAGATTTATTATTTATGACTTTTCCTTATTGTTGGACTTGGACAATGAGCCGAGGGTCATGATTCGGACATATGACCATTTCGTATAACTCAATAACTATTAAACTTGAACGAGAATAATAAAACTCGTAATAATAATTATTAATAATATGAACGTTTATACGAGAGTATATACGTGAATAACGTATATATAACTATATAAACGCGTATATTAATAATAATAATAATCACGAGTCGTATTATAAATAATACGATTAGATATATATTAGGCTACGAAAGTGGCGTAATATTATTAAACGTATTATAATTATGAAAATTGTGTTATAAAACGGGAAACTCCCGACAATTATGAAACATTTAATAAAATGTCATTTTGAATATACAACGGATAAATTTATTGAGTTAGGCGAAATTGTTGTCACTCGGGTCCAGGTAAGTTATTATTTGTGACATTCGTGTTGTCTCGGATATATGACGACTAATATAGACGTTTTCTATAAGTAAATAACCACTCAACCGTAAGGTTGAGCCGGGTTGTTTGGTTATATGAAACGAATATATTAGTGGGCATCGCATCCTACGACGCCCATAGGTTGTAGTATATGTAAAGTGTAATAGATTGCGAGTGTATATATTGGAAAATCTGGCCAATTTGACGATATATACGAGGAATTTATTAAACTATGATATATACTATATAGTAATTATGTGCTATGTGCTTTATATGTGCTTTAGTTTGGGTGTAATCTTGGAACGGTATATTACGTAAATAAATATGAGGATTATCAAATCGACGGATTTGGTAAACTTTGGCGATTTATTTAAATGATATATTGGACTAATATTAGATCCATAGTTTATTGTATCTTCTACGTGTGATCTTGTTGGTTTGTTTTGAGTCGACCCACCACCCGTATGGATACCAAACGCAAATACACCAAACTAATACGAAATGGATTTTCGGAAATAAAACGGATTCTCGTCCGGGTTTGGGAATATTATATATTTGAGGAAATGATTTCTGAAAGAGTTAATATTGTTAGGTCGTGCCAAGTCCGTAGTTGCTGTTTCGTGAGTTATCATACATCTTATTGCTACCTACCTTGTCTTGCTATATTTCTGGACTTGAGGTGAGTCATAGCCCCACTTTTTACTCTTGAACTATGTTTTCAACGATTGGGGTGAGAAACGTGCAAATTATTTTACGTGGACTATTACCGCTTTTATATTCTTTCTAAACTTGCTATGCGTATGGACTAGGATCTATTGTCAGCTTTAGTCACACCTTTTGTGTGTACTATTCAAGGTTGGCTTATTTGGTTATTTGGATTGTCAGCTTTAGTCACATAGTTTTGTGTGTACTATTCAAGGTTGGCTTATTTGGATTGTCAGCTTTAGTCACATAGTTTCGTGTGTACTATTCAAGGTTGACTTATTAGATACTGTAGTGTGCACCTATAGGTTATTAATACTTCGGAGGTTATCCGAGTATTTATTGGTATTGCGGGGGTTACCCGAATATCTATGTTGTTACGGAAGGGTATCCGTGTGTTTTGGTTATTGCGGAAGGGTATCCGTGTGTTATGATTGAGAGCGGAGGGTATCCGCAGGCTTTTAGCGAATCCTTAGTCTAGCTAGCAAGCGTTTTGCGTGTATGTCCACTATATTATTAGTTGAATTTAAACCTATGATCTCACCAGCGAAAGCTGACTTTTAGCACGTTTTCTCAGGTAATTAAGTGTTGAGGTGCATGCTTGGATTGGAAGGCTCGGCTGTGGCACACGGTTATGGATCTATATTTTCTAAACTCTGATAATTAAATTTGGACCTATTGTTATTTATTTTGGGCCTGACTCTGAATGATGTTGGGATAAATGTAAACTTTAAAACCCCGTTTTGGTTGTGTTTTTATTATGTTTACTTTATCTCGTTCTATATTGTCTTGTGTTGGATACCAATCCCCGTAGCACCCCAAAAGCTTGTTGAGTCTTCCGCTGTATCAAATTTTGGGGGTGTTACATATTTGTGGACACATGTGTTCGTCTTCTCCCTCGGTTAGCAGGAAGTTACGTTGATGGCCAACTGAAACAGAATTGGAAGGAATTTAGACTTCGTATCACAAGGGAAAGGATACACCAAACTTGGTCATAATCATTGCAAGAAGGAATGTCTCAGATTGCATAAGCATTAATTTCTGAATTCAACATGTGGTGATGTTGTTTATGTATGTAAAATGTTAGAAAGATGTGAATAACTACTTAATATTCGCTCGCTCATAATAGGTTATTCCTTCTCATATCAAAGCCAACAATACTGAAGAGATCATACCCGATTACGCAACAAAACTGTGGCTATTGTTCCTCTAAAAGTGTAACCTTAACTTATGCTAATAGAGTATACTACTTTGTAAGAAATGGGAACCAGGTAAAGATCACCGAATATAAATTATTGATTGGAGTTTATGCAAAATTACCATCGTATACAATCCCTCACATAATATATAGTAGTACCCCGTTTCATGCACCCACTACTTCACAAGACACTTATGATGTGGATGAAAAAATCGTAAAATATTGTTTATTGTGTAAGATACCACAAATGATCAACTCAATCAAGTCTTCTTAACAAATACTCAACCTCATGTTAAACAAAGATGATAAACATGATACCTGGTTAGAGTATTAGCTCAAAGTCCAAACTACGGAATTCATTTTGGTTTTACACCAGCTCATGTCCATTTAACCTGCATGCCAGAACAAACATAAGCATCAAATAATCTTACATGTAACTCATTTATTCAAGGTTTATGGTTGGCTTAACCTGGCCTACTACTAACTTGATTTATGTAACAATATATATTCAAATTAGATATTTTCCCTTCATGTTTGAAGCTGGTCCACTCCTAATCCATCGGTACTTCCTTTGCAGTGTTCCTGCAAAAGAATGTATGCCAAACACATGGAACATCAACCATCAAGCCAAACTTGATTTTAGGCCACGGGATATCATGTCAATACATCAAATGAGAACCAAAATTCTTCTAATATATTTCATCAAACACCTTTCATGTATAAAGAATTTACCAAAGTTTTTATCATGTAAGACCCATTTTTTTTTTTCATTGAAACTACAAATATCACTAATGTCACAAGATACAGAATAAACCGAGTCAACGAATTTGTACCTTAAAGGGGTTCAAGGGATGATAGTTCTTCATTATTAGATACGTCAAGCCATCGATAATGTATTTTCTGCCCGTGATCCTTCTTTTATCACAAAATCATTAGAACACATTATATCCAAAACTGAATATATACTAACAAAACTAATCCCAAACTAATCGGCTAACCTAATATGATTTAGTCGTAACAAAAACCGATCATAATTCGATTCAATAAAAAAAATTACCTTTAGCATCAAATTATATTATAGCATAACATAAGTCGATTCATAACAATACCTTATTTCCATTGGTTCACCTGTACATCAATTACCCCAAAACCTTGCATAATTAGCGGCCATTTTAAATAAGTGATAGGGTTATTGTAACGAATTTTGAATCAAGAATGAAAATAAAATGATTTGGTGTTGGTTTGATTCTGAAATAACAAAATAGACACCGATGATGTAGGTTTATTTTTGGGTTGAATTTGAATGCGATTGATTTCTTGCTTGAAATCAGGGATATGATTTGGGGGTTTTGGTTGAATTGTGGAAGGCATGTGGAATGAGTGTGTTTTTGCTTGACATGTAATTAAATGGTGACATGCTGGCATATTTTATAGTTTCCACGTATTTTGTTCATGCCAAGTGGCATATATGACATGGCATGATCCTCTATTATATATGTTGGGAGATATATATATATATATATATATATATATATCCCAACCTATATAAAACACAAGTGTGATTGCTATTTTTAGAGGCAATAAATCACCTCAAAACTCTAAAAAAATGACATGTGGAAACCACACCACTATTAGTAAGTTTTCACAATTATTTAAATCCGGATTTTATGAGACAATTAAGGAACTTAATTTCGGATTTAATTAAATACAAAATAAATACATGAAATTAAATAGGGATACAATGTATTTCATTTATTATTCACCAATTTACCAAATATGATATTTTATAAGATCCTTATTACGTATAAATCAAATATAACTACAGGATTGTATATGTATTTCAAATTTAAATGTAAAACAAGTATTATATATGCACGTTATAATATGATTTTGGTATTTGTTAATGACTATAATATTTATATCTAAAAATAAATCTTAAGATATGTCTTTGGTAACCTACAATATTATATAAAGTACTATAGTCTGTATATATTTTTGCATAATGTTTTATAGAAGTAATTGGTTCTAAATTTGAAAATATTAAATCGATGCATGTAAAAAATAATGAATTTCTGTTAATGATTAGTAACGTAATATGCAAAACTTTTTAAAACTTTGAGAGATATCTTTGTATCCCTATAATAATGTGAACATTTGAAAAAATAAACCAATCCCTATAAAAATGCAAGATTTTCCATGAATAAATATTCTAATATAATTCAAGATTTATGTTTTGTTATTATCATAATGAACTTGAAATGAATTCATATCCTATAATATATACAAAAAATGGAATGTGTTTCGTAACCTGAAATATTATATAAAGTACTATATTTTTTTATTCTTTTGCATAATGTTTTATAAAAGTAAAATTGGTTTTAAATTTCAAAATAATTAATCGTTGCATGCATGATAGCTGTTTATGATCAGTAACATAATTTGCACCAATTTTAAAAAAATTGAGATCTTTTTTTTATCCCTATAATAATGTGAATATTTGAAAAATAAACCAATCCCTATAATAATGCAATATACACCAAACATTCCATGAATAACTATTCTAATATCATTCAAGATTTATGGTTTGTTCTTATCAAAATGAATTTCAAATGAAATCCTATCCTATAATAGAGATAATATGGCGTTTTTTGAATATGAAAAAACCTAATTTTATACCCTATATATACAGATACACCAAACATTGACCAGCCACGCTTTTCATATCATTCTACAATAATCGTTAATTTAAGGTTTTGATACTAAGTTTATGTTAAACCATAACAAAATGTATGATATGTTGTATACAGTTCGTATTGTTTATATATATATATATATATATATATATATTTTTTTTTGTCAGATATCAAGATGAGTCAAGTACCATACACTGAGTTGTGCGATGTCGACCCAATGCTTGATGACATTACTGTCATTGCCCGATGCATCAGCACATGGCATTCTCATGCTAAAGGGAAGCCTAATGATCCATGGAGTTTGGATGCTGTTTTTATGGATCCTCAGGTTTTAAACTATTGATTGCTATATTTATTTTAACAATATTTTTATATGATGAATATATGTTTTTTATATTTGTTAAAAAAAAATTTCAGGGTAACCGAATTCAAGCTACTATAAAGAAGGACATCATGTCCAAGTTTGGAGGGTTGTTGGAAGAAGGTGCTTGCTATCATATACGTAATTTTGGGGTTGGAGAGAATGGTGGAAAGTATCCCCTTCTCCCCCATTAGTATAAGATCAACTTCTTCAAGAATACCGCACTTACTAGGATTCACAGGTTTGATACTAACCACAATGGTTTTAAGTTTGAACCATTTCTTAGGTTCTCCACAAGAAGATGGGGTGAAACAGAGGCTGTTGGTATGAATTTTTTGTTCTCTTACTCACGTACATTCCTTTACATGCATCCTTAAATATTTTATTAGTCTAATGTCGAATGCATTCCTTTTTTCAAATTTATTGTTTTATACAGATGTCATTGGGACCATAGTCTCTATTGGTGACCCTAAACAATTTGGTAACGGCCAAAAATTAAGGACTGTGATACTTGAAGATGCTGAGTACGTTTAATATTAATTGTTTTTTTTTTCTAAATGTAATTACATTGTATGTTATCCTAATTAAACAATGCTAATGTTGCAAAATGCATATTTTTGTTTATAGATCTCAGCAACTTCAATGTACATTCTTTGACAATTGGTCAGACATGTTCAATGAAATAACAGACAATCGTGAGTCGATTGGACATGTTGTCATCGTGCTGCAACTAGCTAAGGTTAAATATTGGAATGGTACGGTTATTCATATTCTGAATATTTATATGTATTATTAATACGTGTTATTATAAAAATATTTTTTTTTCTATCTTTAGACAAGCCACAAATTGAAAATGCTCTTTTTGGAACAAAAATCTACATCAATACCGATTTGCCAGAAGTTGTAGCCTTTAAGGAAAGGTATTGAATTTGTTACTCCATATTACGTTAGTTTTCATTACATATTAATGATGTAACATTTTATATATTTAATTGATAAATTATGTAAACGTTTACGTTTTTTGTGTAGATATAAGAACAAAGATGGGTTTAATGAAAGCAGTTGTAAGATTGGCCATTACTCTCCTGAGAAGACTGTTGTGACGACAGAATCGTTTTTTGAACGATCGTACAAGAAAACTGTTGGTGCTATTAGGGATTCTGATGCTGTAAGTCGTAATTTTTTAGTTACAAATTTTGTTGTTCATACAAACATCACGTAATTAAAATATTTACTATATAAACAGTGGCTAATGTACTACCAATTGCCAATATTGAAAAACGAAATGGTATGAGTTGATATGTGGTGAATAATAAGATTTTTTAGCAACTTTTTTGCTTCATGGTTTGTAACTTTTTTTTCTTTTCTTTACTTATCAGGAAAGTACTTTGGTTGTGTACGCGAAGATTCATAAGATACATAAAGAGCATGGTTGGCATTATTTGGCATGTCGAAGGTGTAACGTGGCAGTTAAGAAACAAGTTCCCAAGCCAAATGCAAGGGCTTCAGCCTCTAAGAAGACGACGTATAGTTGTGAAGTTCATGGTGTTCAAGTACCTGTTCCAAAGTAATTTTCAATATATTTATGTTATTATTATTAACATATTGATAATCACAATTGTATGATATTGTTGTTTAACGTATTTCGTAGGTTTAAAGTGATTGTTCGAGTGATTGACGAAACTGGTTCTGCTTCATTGGTCCTTTTTGATAAGATGGTGCACAATCTGGTTGATGTGAGCTGTGCTGAAATTATGAATAAACCGTCTGATCTTGATATGGATGGTTTCCCTAAACAGCTTAACCGCATGATTGGCAAAAAGATGTTGTTTAAGTTCCTGTTTTCTGAATACAACATAAGCAGAAATAGTCATGTGTATCAAGTGAAAGCCATGTCTGATGATCCGGATCACATTGGTTTCTTTAAGAAGGATTTTTTAAGCGAGGTTTGTTTTAATATATTTTTTTGATTTATATTCTTTATTTATAAAACAAAAAACAAAAAAAAAAAAAAAAAAAGAAAAAAAAAACATAAAGTTACACATACTGAAATATTTTAATGATACAGGACGTTGGTGATGATTTGGTGACGCCAAAATCCATGGCTTCTTCATCTAAGTCCAAGCTTAGGTATGCTGACATTGTCCCTTTTGATGTTGATGAGGATGATGTTGTTGTAGGCACCAATCAAGAATCCGGTCACACATCCGGAAGTAGTGGCGAAAAAAGGTCTTTTGTTGATTTGGATAAGAGCGAAGACGAGAATGATAATGATAAACTGAAAAAGCCGATGCTGAATGAGAAAGACAAAGGAAAGGAGCCAATGTTTGCTGATTTAGATAAGGAGTGATCCGTATCTAAATATATAAATCATCTTCATCATGTCTTTTATTTTATCGTTGATAGGAAGTTGTTTGAATAATCGTTGGGTTTATCCCGTTTGTCGTTCTTTCATTTGATGTTATTTTGAATTTCGTTTTTGACAAGTTCAAAAACAAGACATTATGTTTATTCCGATTGAAGATGGTTTATTAATGAATCTATGTTTTGTTTTTTTATTTTAATTATTGACTATAATGTTTTTTTTTTGTTTTAATTGTTTGGTTTATTAAGTTTTTTTTTTTTTTTTTTTTTTTTTTTTTTTTTTTTTTTTTTTTTTTTGGGTAAAGGGGATGTGTTGGTTTTATATTTATATATTATTAAAACCAATACAAATACGTAATAAACATTTATATGTTCAAACAAGTATTTCTTAAAAATACAATTAACTTTTTTTATAGAACTTTTTATAATGATGCCTTATTAATTCCTTATAATGTCGCGATGTTTATTTCTTTGTGCGAAAATGTTTTGGTAATCTTTTTTTATACAACAATTATATGTATAATGTTATGTTTGAACTTTAAACATTATTTTATATAATTTGTTAGTTTTAACACATATGTTTAAAACAACATATATGGCCCAATATTGTTTACTATTAACAAACCTAATTTCATTCAAAACAAATATGTTATTGATATATGATTCATTTGATAATTTCGTTTCAAGCCCAAATCCATTATAATAAGTAATAAGTAAATCTACAAAACTACTAATTAAAAAAATAAAAATAATACTACAAAATATAACAAATAATATATATAAAAAAAAATCATTTATCTTTTTTTATATTAACTAAGTTGTTCAATATAGATTTTTTTACCAAAAACATATTACCAAATATATAATATTTTCAAATTTTTAAAAAATATTATCTTTCCTATTTACTAAATATGCGTATCACTTATTTTTAAAACATATATTAGTTTGTTACAATCTTTATTTGAAATAGCATGTTATCTTGATATTTTCCTTATTTTTTGTAACAAACTCTGTGTATAAAATAATCAAAACCATCTTCACAAAAAAAAAAAAAACGCAAGGTGTTAATTTTTTATGAACATGAAGTCTTCAAAATCGACTAAGGTATGTATGATACTATACGAATTTATTTTGGTACTATTATTCCTTTATAATAGTTGATTAAAACAATTATGTTGTTTACTTTTTATTCAATTTTATTTGTGCAGAATGATTCAATCATTGTTTTGTCATCAGATGATGAGGTACTACTTTATTTTTTAGTTCATTTATGATAATTTTTATTGTACGTTACTTATATTTATTTGAAATTTCTTTCATATAATTTACAGTATGTTCCTTGCTCACAAAAACGGCGGAGACTTAAAAAGGATGGTCGTTTTGTTAACAACACATATATTTGTATCGTTTCATCTGATGATGATGATGTTGCTTTATCGTCACCTAAAAATAATGATCTTAATATGACTGATCATAACGGTGACAAAATGGTAATATTTAATATAATTATTTTTATATGATTATTACAAATATTTAATTTAATTTATTGTAAATTAAATGTATATGTATGATATTATTATTATTATTATTATTATTATTATTATTATTATTATTATTATTATTATTATTATTATTATTATTATTATTATTATTATTATTATTATTATGTATTTATATTTAAATGTATGTGTTTTTTAGGAATCTGATGATGACATGCCAATCCGTTTTAGCCGAAGAAATAAAAAAATGTGTTCTCAATCAAAATTGCCTACCAATAGTATTGGTAGTCCGTCTGATGACGTTCTCAATAATGATGAAAATGTTGGCAAAGAATTTATTAACATGTTGGATGATGAAGCTAATGAAGATACTCATGTTTCTGACGAATTAACTTGTGAATCTACTGAAAATGCGCTTGAATCAATTGAGAATATTGATGATCGTACAGATGAATACGATTATTCTGATAGTTTCATTGACGATAATCCTTTAGTTAGTGATGATTCTCAGTACGATTCAGATGCCTGCAAATCAGATGATTAGTTATTTATTATTTTGATTTCCATATAAACAAATGTTATCTTATTGCTTTGTCAATCTATTGTGTTGAACGTTTATCGTTTTTTTTAACGTTATCATTTAAAGGTTATTGTATCTTGTGTTGTTTGGTGTTTATTGTTTAGTTACTTTGTTGTTTTTTGTATAAGTAATTTGTTTGTTGCGGTCCAGTTACTTTTTTTAATTTAACAATGTTGTTCATTCGGCCCATTTATGTATTAAACATACGTATTATCACATATGTTTGTTATTCATTCGGCCAATTTATGTATTAAACAAACGTGTTATCACAATAAACACATTTATAACTAATGTTGCTAACCCAATTGTTTGCCAATATCAACAACTTATCAACATTCGGGTTACATAATTCAATACAACATGATTATTATACTTTATCTTTATACATGACCATAATATGACATAATATAATATATCCGTTTACTAACCAACATTATATAACATAGACAAGGATGCGTCGTTACAACCCAAAATTAGCAAACAATTGTTTTTGTTGCTTTAACCTTGCAGTGATAGTTATACTTAACGACTTAATACTATAAGTTCATATTCCTAAACATAACATAATTTAAACGTCCTATTAACCAACAGAGTTACCATTACATAAACAAACTAACAAACATGGAATGTTGCAATTTGAATTTCTTCCCCTTCGACTACTTCCACATTAGTGTTCATCAACTTAAATCGCATCATTTTTGGCTGCTTGAAATCACACATATGTCCAAACCTCCTCCAGTTTCCAGTTAGCTTCACATGGTTTGTCCTTCCTGGTTTGCTGTTGTCCGTAATCGTTTTAACATTAACTGGAAACCTTTCATTATCGTGCATAAGCAATGCCTTGCTATATGTGTGCATCATGTGAGGCCCGCAGTATTCGGATGGTATTGTCTATCATGAACATATAGTGATTTCACAAAATAAAATAACATCAATTAAACAATATTTAATATAAGTTATAACACATTTATTATATACCATGTTACTATTATACACTTACCAATTGGTAAAAGTCACAAACAGGACCATTTAGCTCACCATAGAATACGTCATTTTCGTTATTGTGACTGTTATGTTCTTCCCATGAGCAAATGTGTTTAGATCTTTTGTCTGCGTTAAATGTTCAAGGAAAAAAAGCCTAATTATTATAATTCATTCATTTATATTATCACTATTATATCGTATAATATAATATACTATATAAACATTATTTATACCTTTGATGGCATATGGTGGTATTTCACGCGCTGGCAGCCTCAGCATTGTCGGTAAAACATTTTCTTCATGTATGCACCTACCATTTGAGTAAAATAACGCCATATTCAATTTGTAATTTCCCAAATTTGTGAAAACCATCAACTGTCCTACATCAATTTCCAAATCGGCAACAAGTTTGTCCCATCCACTGCCAAACAATCTGTTTGATCTTTTGACGCTATTCACATCAAGTTGCACCCTTTCATGTTTGACCTTAACCCTAATGTCATTTGCATAAATTTTGAAACTATCTTTCCATATATCCTGCAAGAAATCCCCTGGTAGGATCTGCAATACCATTTTAATATATTAGTTTTGCACTATATATGACTATATGTTACTTAAATCTATTTATTAATAATATTAATGTTGATTGCGTTTTTTGTTAACGTAAACAAAGCATAGTAAATACCTGTCCTTCAACTGTACGCTTAACCAAGCACCTAGCCACCCTGTTGCCTACAACACGTCTTTCATATCCTGGACCTTCAATTCCCACATGATCATAACCTGTTGCGTAAAATGTGCTTTCTGCCTCTTTCACAAAATGTAAAGTTCTTATGTTTGCATCGATGTTGTCGTCCACAAATTTAGACCATTCGTCGCCATGCAGCTGAATGTTGTTTCCGTCATCCTTGACCAAGCATATATACCTCTTCCTATTATTGCCATGGATGAACACGTATTTTTCCCCATTAAAAAAATATTCGCTGAACACCCTTGGTAAATTCTGCACGCAATTAGACAATAACGCTTAATGAATCAATAAACCAAAACAATCAAGCAAAATTAACTACAACATATAACCAAAACAAAAGCTACAAATGAAATAAATAAATAAAATATTATGTGTTTTTATGTACGTTTCATACCTGATAAGCTGGGTTACTTTGTAAGTCTAATGGGAAAAGGAATTGTTGATCCATTTGATGATTTTTTGTTTTTTTATTCCTTTTTTTTTTTGTAACTGTAATATGAACCTGGTCAGTGTAATGTACTTATGGTGTATACGCCTTATACAACATCCATTTAAGTATATGACAATAAACGATTATCATATTTTAGAAAAACATTGGCGAATAATCGCCAATATTTTTATAATTTCATTACATGCATTTAAGTATATTACAATAAACGGTTGTTGTACCGACGTGTAAATAATATTATACGACATGTAAACTAACATATATACGACCATAAACTAACACAAAAATAACTACATATTCTTTTGTTGATAATCATTATAACTACAAATGTATATATAATTACATATGCTTGTGATGTTTTTTTTTTTTTTTTTTTTTTTTTTTTTTAACTTCATACAAATTGCATACCTTATCTATTTATATACAAAAAAAATATATAATGATCTTATCAGTTTAAAATTTAACACAACATAATATATGAAAATCAAATCACCTACATTTTTTGGGATCGATATAGCCTATTTTTTGTAAGATAACCCATTAGAAATAATTTTTGAAACTTCAAGCGGTAGAAGCACATTGAAACAACATTTATTGCAATACATTCATACATGTTTATAACTGATTATATGATAGGTGCTCAGTCATGACACCTACAATCCATATGGGTCAAATATAAACAGGGGCTTAGCAAAACACTACTGATCAAGGCTTACAATATACCACGACATAACAATATCTTTATGCCATATAAATTTGTTTTCCACTATAAACTTTGTGCAAAGGAAAGGTTGATCTTATCAATTTAACATTTAACACAACATAATATATGAAAAATCAAATCACCTACATTTTTGGGATCGATATAGCCTATTTTTTGTAAGATGACCATTTACAAAATTATCAAATATGCATTTGTAACAATATAATCTCTAACAAACTATAATATTATTATCACATCTTCATGAAAAAATAAACTATTTTAGTGTGATTTGTTCAAAAATAGTACCCAATATGATAACGACCCATTTTTTTTTATAGTTTATTGTTTATTAAAACATCATTTGAATCATATACACTTCACCATCATCAACAGTTGCTTCAATACATAGATCACATATGCATATGTTATATTATTTACATACATATACATCGATCACACATGCATTGGTATATTCTATGATCTTGACATTTATAACTTATTGACAACATATGTTTAACAATCAAATCATATATTAACAAAAACCAGAGTTTGATTATAATGTGTACCTTTAATTTTTTTGTTGACTTTGATCCTTGGCCGTGGTGTATAAGATCGGAATAGCAATAGTTATGGATGAAGATATGTTGATCATGTAACCGAAAAAAGGTAAATGTATTGATGTGATATGATATGAAGATGATATTTAGAAGTTATCTACTTCTTTTTAGTTTATTTATTCAACATGCACTTGATTGCCCTAATACCTATTTTTAATTTATAATACTATATACATATAAGCAATACTTTGGTTGAAATTGAAATATGCTTAGATACCATTTTTTTTTCACGTTTGTTGCTAATGATAAAGTATGTATACCAATTTAAATTTGTAATTATATGTTAACAAAATTATCATGATATATTACATCTTTTATAATATATTATCTTTTAAAAAATAAAAAGATAATATTACCAAAAAAAATGTAACAAACTTTTGATATTGTTCACATTATCTTTTACAAAATATTAGGTATTATCTACCTATATAAATACACATTGTGCATTATGATAATCATATCACATTTTCTCAATCTGTAGTTGCAAATGGGTGATTCTAAACCAATCAAGGTAATATACATACTATACGATATATACTTAAACTTATTTGTAATACATTTTGTGACAACCGGCAGTTTAGGGAGCTATTTTAAAAACCCGCATTTCAATATAAGTTCGTTTATAATTTTTATTCGAAATTTTCATTTCACAACGAACTTGTAAGACCTATTTTATGGATATTTTATTTAATGACGTTAGGGAATTCGTGAATTATGTCCATAATTCATTTTTGATTATGTGATCGGTGATGTATATTTGAATTCTCACTTGGTACTACGTTGACTTTGGCACTAGGATTACCTAACATAGTTTTATGATTCGTCTTAACGAGTCCGTTATATATTTTAATTAATTACGAGAGGTTCTCGTGTGATATGGACATTTTAAAATGAGTTCGGGTTCGGGCCACGTGTTTTACATCTACCCACATTACCCGCTCAACCGTAATAATATCTTTATTATTACTATTATTAATATTATTACTCTTATTATTATTATTATTATTACATAAAAAAAAAAAAAAAAAAAAAAAAGAGAAAAGTTAATAAAGGGTGTGTTTGCCCGGTTTTTACACACACAACACAACACAAACCCTCACAACTCTCTCTCTCTAACTTATCCCCATCTCCCACCTCACAAACCCTAGCCGCCGTGTACTGTTCCGGTCAGCCGCCGCCACACCGCCGGTCATCCAACAAAACCACCACCACCATCTTACTCCTCTCCTTCTCCTCTTTCATTTGAGCTATCACACGCGCCTTAAAACACCTTCTAACATCACGAAATCTCATTAAATCCGAACGGTGTATCCTTGTTTTTACTAGATCCGCGTGTCTAGTGGTTCAAGAAGGTGAGTATCGATAACTAGGCACCTTGGGTGCCTCGATATGGTTCTAAATCCGTGGAAACATGGCTAAAAATTTATGGGTGTGATGATATACGAGCTAAACATGTTGGGAAATTAATGGTTTTGATAACTATACACGTTTGGTATCCGGGTTTGGTTTAGTTTTGACGGGTCGAGGTGTACCCGAGGGTGGAAACCCTTGGTTTGAGCTTGTTCTTCCGATTAACTGATCTTGTTGATCTTGGTGTTCGATTGAGGGTGTTTGGAACCTCATTTTTGTTATTCGACCGGTTATTGTTGGTCGTGGTTAACCTTGTTAGTCGAATGGATTTTTGGGCCGACGACCCTAGTAGGTCGTGTGGGTTGTTTGGCTCATTTAGAGCTAGCCGAGACCATGGAGGTCTCGGGTGTGAACCACACTAGTTGTGGAGAAGTGTTGCCTCGGGTTCGGCTTGGTAAACCGACCCGAACACTAATTTGGTTAAATGTTATTTCGTGGTAAATTGTGAACTAATTGTTATATTATTATTGGTTATGATTGTTATTGTTATTTTGTTGTGGTAATATTTCTCGGCCGAATACTTTGGGTCGAATTGGATTGGTTATTGGTTATGGTTTAATATTGAGGAGTTGTTGTCGAGTGGTATATGATATGAGGATCGGTTATGAGACGGTCGTTAGATGACGGAGATAGGTTAGTCGGGTACCGTAGTCGGACCTTATTGTTGTAGCCCGTGGTTGAGATTGTGATTGGACGGAGATTTATTATTTATGACTTTTCCTTATTGTTGGACTTGGACAATGTGCCGAGAGTCATGACTCGGACATATGACCATTTCGTGTAACTCAATAAATATTAAAAGTAAAATGGGAATAATAAAACTCGTAATAATAATTATTAGTAATATGAACGTTTATACGAAAGTATATACGTGAATAACGTATATATAACTATATAAACGCGTATATTAATAATAATAATAATCACGAGTCGTATTATAAATAATACGATTAGATATATATTAGGCTACGAAAGTGGCGTAATATTAAATAAACGTATTATTATTATTAAAAATTTTGTTATAAACGGGAAACCCCCGACAATTATGAAACGTTTAATAAAAAGTCATTTTGGATATATAACGAATAAACTTATTGAGTTAGACGAAATTGTTGTCACTCGGGTCCAGGTAAGTTATTATTTGCGACATTCGTGTTGTCTCGGATATATGACGACTAATATGGACGTTTTCTATAAGTAAATAACCACTCAACCGTAAGGTTGAGCCGGGTTGTTTGGTTATACGAAACGAATATATTAGTGGGCATCGTATCCTACGACGCCCACAGGTTGTAGTATATGTAAAGTGTAATAGATTGCGAGTGTATATATCGGGAAATCTGGCCAATTTGACGATATATACGAGGAATTTATTAAACTATGATATATACTATATAGTAATTATGTGCTATGTGCTTTATATGTGCTTTAGATTGGGTGTAATCTTGGAACGGTATATTACGTAAATAAATATGAGGATTATCAAATCGGCGGATTTGATAAACTTTGGCGATTTATTTAAATGATATATTGGGCTAATATTAGATCTATAGTTTATTATATCTTCTACGTGTGATCTTGTTGGTTTGTTTTGAGTCGACCCACCACCCGTATGGATACCAAACGCAAATACACCAAACTGATACGAAATGGATTTTCGGAAATAAAACGGATTCTCGTCCGGGTTTGGGAATATTATATATTTGAGGAAATGATTTCTGAAAGAGTTAATATTGTTAGGTCGTGCCAAGTCCGTAGTTGCTGTTTCGTGAGTTATCATACATCTTATTGCTACCTACCTCGTCTTGCTATTTTCTGGACTTGAGGTGAGTCATAGCCCCACTTTTTACTCTTGAACTATGTTTTCAACGATTGGGGTGAGAAACGTGCAAATCATTTTACGTGGACTGTTATCGCTTTTATATTCTTTCTAAACTTGCTATGCATATGGACTAGGATCTATTGTCAGCTTTAGTCACACCTTCTGTGTGTACTATTCAAGGTTGGCTTATTTGGTTATTGGTGGATTGTCAGCTTTAGTCACATATATGTTGTGTGTACTATTCAAGGTTGGCTTATTTGGTTATTTGGAATTGTCAGCTTTAGTCACATATATGTTGTGTGTACTATTCAAGGTTGACTTATTTAGATACTGTAGCGTGCACCTATAGGTTATTATACTTCGGAGGTTATCCGAGTTATTATTGGTATTGCGGGGGTTACCCGAATATCTATGTTAGTACGGAAGGGTATCCGTGTGTTTTGATAGTACGGAAGGGTATCCGTGTGTTTTGTTAGTACGGAAGGGTATCCGTGTGTTATGTTGGAGCGGAGGGTATCCGCAGGCTTTTGGTGAATCCTTAGTCTAGCTAGCAAGCGTTTTGCGTATATGTCCACTATATTATTAGTTGAACTTAAACCTATGATCTCACCAGCGAAAGCTGACTTTTAGCACGTTTTCTCAGGTAATTAAGTGTTGAGGTGCATGCTTGGATTGGAAGGCTCGGCTGTGGTACACGGTTATGGATCTACATTTTCTAAACTCTGATAATTAAATTTGGACCTATTGTTATTTTATTTTGGGCCTGACTCTGAAATGATGTTGGGATAAATGTAAACCTTAAAACCTCGTATTTGGTTGTGTTTTTATTATGTTTACTTTATCTCGTTCTATATTGTCTTGTGTTGGATACCAATCCCCGTAGCACCCCGAAAGCTTGTTGAGTCTTCCGCTGTATCAAATTTTGGGGGTGTTACAGATTGGTATCAGAGCCAAGGTTATAGAGAACTAGGTAAATAAACGCCTAAACTATAACCGTATTTTTATAGAAAATGATCCTTGACTACCGCCCGCCAGCCCGCCAAGCCGAAGCATCTTCTATTATTTGAGGTATTATGAGATATTTGAGATGATTTGAGGTTTATGGATTTTAGTAATAAGATGGCGTTCTCGAGGATTTATATGGTCTATATGTTTTATAAACATTTTAGTAATGCGGTGTTTGAAATTCTTTCATTGAGATTATATATGGAATTATTTGATGAGTATGTTTGATATGGTTTTATGAGTTGTGATTTAAGTTGTTTTGAAACACTTACACCTACCCTACGCCGTTGTCACAGACTATGGCCTCCCATATGCCCGATGTCGTCGAGGACATTCTTACTGCACCAGTTTTACCTGCACAGTTCACTATGGCATCTGATGACCCTTACCAGATGGCCATGACTTCAGCTACTGTATCACAGGCAGCTTCTACTTCAGCACTACCTGCTGCATCTACGCAGGGACCCTCATCTTCTTTAGGGCTCCCTGGTACATCGAGGCAGCTTACTCTTCATCAGGCTTTGGCTCGTGTGGCACCACGCTTTGCCCACCGAGCTACGGCACGCATATCGGTACGCCCTACTCCATCACCTTTACAGATTGATGCTCATTCTCTTCTGTCTGAGGCACCGCCCACATCACTGCGTCGTCGTCCTAGATCACCTACTACATCTTCACATGGTTCACCCAGTAGGAGACGACGAGTGATGAGGTACTCTTCCGATGAGGAGGAGGAGGAGTACGAGGGTGAGGATGAGGCTGATGACCCTGAGCGGGAGGATGACCCTCAGGAGGCTGAGCATGGTGATGATGATGACCCTGAGGAGGAGGATGACCCTCAGGAGGATGAGATACCTGATGATGATGATGATGTGTTAGCACCACCAGCTCAGGCTGAGGAGCCTGATTCACCTGTACACCCGATTGAGCCCGATTCACCTGATCATCCGTTCTTGTTTGAGTTACCACCGGGTAGTCCCGTGGAGTCGGATGCATCGTCTGAGATTTCTGCTGAGCATGCAGAGTTGGGTGAGATTGGCAGGTTGTGGGCTCGGATTACTGAGCTTAGTGACAGAGTTGCACGTGTATCTGATCGACTTGAGCGAGTTATTGGAGAGTTTTTAGCGGACTTGAGAGTTGATTTGACTGTTGCTGTGGGCAGGGCTACTGAGCTGAGGAGAGTTATGATGGATGTCCACGAGCATATCGATAGTTTGCAGCGAGGATTTGTTACTGCTCGTGAGGCCGACCGCAAGCTTTGGCAAAGGAATGCCGAGCTAGAGAAGGAAGTGGCTGACCTCAAGAGAGACCGAGACACCCATAGCGTGGAGTTAGGATCGTTATGGAGGGATCTTGATGGCTTGAGGCAGGAGTTGAGGATTCTCCGTTAGCCACGTGGCTAGTTGTTTGAGTTATATTATCTTGTTGCTTTCTTAGCCGAGGAGTGTTCGGTTAGAAAAGCTGGTTATCATATATTGATGTATTTTGTACGGTATTCGTCTCTTTTGGAACGATTAGTATGTTTTGTGTTATCCGTTAGTTGGAACGATGTTAGATCGCTATTGTATGGTTGATGGTTATTAGTATATGGTATTATGTGATTTTGGGTGTTATGGAAATTGAGTTCTTATTCGCTTATTATTACATAGCGTGTCGTTGCCATTCTTACTATGACTTGACTTCGTTGAGATGTTTTGTTGAGCATGTCGATAAGTTCTAATGGAGATTCATGAACTTGTGTGATGTTACAGATCAATGGCACCCCGTCGAAACCCTGTTAGGTCTACCAGGACTGGTCCTGCTGTGACTACTCCTACTCTTGCTCGTCGAGGTCGTCGACCTACTCGAAATGTTGAAACCCCTACTCCTGACAACCTGGACACCACTAACCGTAACAACAGGAATCAAAATGTTGATGTTCAGGGAGACAATGATCATGTTCCACTTAATGCACCTACTGTGGATCAAGCAATGATCAACCAACTCGTGGAGCAAAGAGTTGCTGAACTACTAGCTGAGTCAAATCATTCCAACAATTCTGCTGGAACTTTTCCACCTGTTCGTGCTAATGGATGTCAATACAAGGAATTCAAGATTTGTGGACCCATTGAGTTTGGTGGAAATGAAGGAGTGGTTTACTTAGTTAGATGGATTGAGAAGACTGAGTCAGTGTTTAATGTCAGTGGTTGTGCGGAGACTGCGAAGGTAAAGTTTGCTTCTTTTACTTTCAAGGATGAAGCTTTGACTTGGTGGAACAACTACCGAAATGCAGTTGGGAGTGATGTAGCATATGCTATGACTTGGGAGCAATTTAAGTCCTTGTTGATTCAGACTTATTGCCCAAGGAATGAGGTCAAGAAGCTAGAGATTGAGTTTTGGAACCACAAGGTGAAAGGTAATGATATGGCGACTTACAATCGTCGTTACCAGGAGTTAGCCTTGTTGTGCCCAGATATGGTGAAGACTGAAACTCAAAAGATCGAGAGGTATACTGATGGTTTGCCTGTAGCTACGAGGAATGATGTAATTTCTGCTAGGCCTGCAAACATCCATGAGGCAATCACAATTGCTCAACAACTTATGGATTCGTTGGAATTAGAAGAAGCTGATAAGGAGAAGAATGGAAAGAGAAAGAGAGACCGTCACTCTAAGAGTAATGATCACCGAAGCAAGAGACAAGCTAAGGCTTATGCTATTGGGAATGGAGATAAGAAGAATCAGAACGGTGATGCACCCAAGTGTGATCGTTGCCATCAGCATCACACTGGATGGTGTAGTGTGAAATGCCAGAATTGCTCAAAGAAAGGACATACAGCTAGGGACTGTAGAGCTCGACCCCTTGCAATGGTTCAAGCTGCTCCTGAGATGAGAAACAAGGCAGATGTTACCTGTTATGGGTGTGGAAAGAAGGGACACTATAGGAATGAGTGTAGAGAATCGCGGAACCGTGGAAATCAAGGCTCGGGTGGTAATGGGTACAATTATGGAAACCGTGGACGACAAGATAATGGGGACCAACGTGTGGAAGCTGGAGCTGCTCAGGGAAGAGTGTATGCACTTGGGAACGAGAGAGGAGAAGATCCGAACGTCGTTACTGGTACGTTCCTTCTCAATAATCGTTATGCTTCCATACTGTTTGATACTGGTGCCGATAGGAGTTTTGTGTCCACTACCTTTGCACCCTTACTAGAGAAACCCCCGATGGCCTTAGGAATTGGATATGATATTGAGTTAGCTAATGGAAACATAGAAAGGATTAATACTATCATTCGAGGTTGTACGTTAAATTTCTTGAACCACCCTTTCAACATAGATCTTCTACCCGTCACGTTAGGAAGTTTTGATGTAATCATTGGTATGGATTGGTTGTCGAAGTATCGTGCTCACATACTTTGCGACGAGAAGATCGTGCGTGTACCATACGGAAAGGAGGTCCTAAATATATTAGGAGACCGAAAGGATTCTAGGAGCCCATCCCGATTGGCAGTGATTTCTTGCACTAAGCTACCGAAGCTAATGGAGAAGGGATGTTATCTTTTCTTAGCTCAAATTTCTGAGAAGGGCGAGACGAAGAAAAAGGAAAGGTGCATTGGAGATGTGCCTATAGTTCGTGATTTTCCTGATGTGTTTCCTGATGATTTGCCGGGAATCCCGCCGACTAGACAAGTGGAGTTTCAGATTGAGTTGATACCTGGTGCTGCACCTGTAGCACGAGCACCTTATCGTCTTGCACCTACCGAACTGGAAGAGTTGTCGAAACAATTGGCAGAGTTAGCCGAAAAGGGATTCATAAGACCAAGTTCTTCACCTTGGGGAGCCCCAGTCTTATTCGTGAAGAAGAAGGATGGATCGTTTCGTATGTGTATTGACTATAGAGAGTTGAATAAGTTAACGGTGAAGAATCGATACCCGTTACCTAGGATCGATGACTTGTTCGATCAACTTCAAGGATCGAGTGTGTATTCGAAGATCGACTTGAGATCGGGATATCATCAACTTCGAGTTCGCGAGGAAGATATTCCGAAAACGGCTTTCAGGACCCGTTACGGGCATTACGAGTTTCAGGTGATGCCGTTTGGGTTGACTAACGCACCAGCAATATTCATGGATCTCATGAATCGTGTGTGCAAGCCATACTTGGATAAGTTCGTGATTGTATTCATCGATGACATTCTGATTTATTCAAAGAGTGAGAAAGAGCATGAGGAGCATCTAAGACTCATTCTGGAATTGCTTAGGAAGGAGAAACTCTATGCCAAGTTTTCGAAATGCGAATTTTGGATTCCGACAGTACAATTTTTGGGTCACGTGATTGATAGACAAGGAGTCCATGTGGATCCTGCAAAAATTGAGGCGATAAAAGATTGGGCTGCACCTACAACCCCGATCGAAGTTCGTCAATTTTTGGGTTTAGCTGGTTATTACCGAAGATTCATCGAGGGATTTTCGAAGATAGCTAAACCATTGACCAAATTGACCCAAAAGAGTGTTACGTATGAATGGGGAGATAAAGAAGAGGAAGCGTTTCAATTGCTTAAGAAAATGTTGTGTAGTGCTCCTATCTTAGCGTTACCAGAAGGTAACGAGGACTTCGTCGTCTATTGTGACGCTTCACATAAAGGCTTAGGAGCCGTGTTAATGCAACGAGAGAAGGTGATAGCTTATGCTTCCCGACAGCTCAAAAAGCATGAGAAAAACTACACTACCCATGATTTGGAGCTCGGTGCTGTGGTTTTTGCTTTAAGAATATGGAGACATTACTTGTACGGAACCAAGTGTGTTGTGTTTACCGACCACAAAAGTCTACAACACATCTTGAATAAAAAAGAGCTCAACATGAGACAGCGACGTTGGATCGAGTTGCTAAACGATTATGATTGTGAAATTCGCTATCATCCTGGTAAAGCAAACGTTGTTGCTGATGCTCTTAGTCGAAAGGAAAGAGTACCACCATTACGAGTTAGGTCATTGGGAATGACTATCGTATCGCCATTACCATCTCAAATACTTGAAGCTCAAACGGAAGCGCTGAAGGCAGAAAATAGACCTGCCGAGAATATATTTGGGATGGCTGATAATGAGAAAGGATTTGTTGAGCGTTCGGATGGATTATTATGTTTTGGAGATCGGATTTGGGTACCGTTATATGGAGAAATTCGAGAAGTGATTATGCATGAGTCGCATAAGTCAAAGTACTCCATTCACCCTGGTTCCGATAAAATGTATCAAGATCTTAAAAAGTTCTATTGGTGGCCAAATATGAAGGCAGATATAGCATCGTACGTTAGTAAGTGCTTGACATGCGCCAAGGTTAAGGCTGAACACCAGAGACCGTCAGGACTACTAACGCAACCAGAACTTCCAGTCTGGAAATGGGAGCGGATTACTATGGACTTCATTACCAAATTACCGAGAACAGCTAGCGGTTGTGACGCTATCTGGGTAATGGTGGATCGTCTGACAAAGTCTGCTCATTTCTTAGCTATTAGTGAAGATGATAGTGTGGATAAGCTTGCAAGGTTATATGTGAAGGAAATTATTTCGCGTCATGGAGTCCCGATATCTATCATTTCAGATCGTGATAGTCGTTTTACGTCAGCTTTGTGGCGATCACTTCAAACGGCTTTGGGGACGAGGCTTGATATGAGTACTGCATATCATCCCCAAACCGATGGTCAAAGTGAGAGGACCATTCAGACGTTAGAGGATATGCTTCGTGCATGCATCATAGACTTTGGTAAAGGCTGGGAGAAGTATTTACCCCTTGCGGAGTTCTCCTATAATAACAGCTACCATACAAGTCTTAAGGCTGCACCATTCGAAGCTTTGTATGGCAGAAAGTGTCGTTCGCCAATTGGTTGGGCAGAAGTTGGAGATAGTCAACTTACAGGCCCTGAGCTTATTTTGGAAACTACCGAGAAAGTAACTCAGATTCGTGATCGGTTGCAAGCCGCCAGAGATAGGCAGAAGAGCTACGCCGATCAGAGACGTAAACCTTTAGAGTTCCAGGTTGGTGACAAAGTGATGCTGAAAGTCTCACCTTGGAAAGGTGTAATACGTTTCGGGAAACGTGGTAAACTCAACCCACGCTACATTGGACCATTCTTGATCTTAGAAAGAATTGGGCCCGTGGCTTATAGGTTGGAATTACCGTCTGAACTGAGCAAAGTTCACGACGTGTTTCACGTGAGTAATTTGAAGAAATGTCTTTCTGATGAAATGCCCGTCATTCCAATGAGGGACATTCGTGTTGATGAGAAACTGAATTTCGTGGAGGAACCGATCGAGATTTTAGAACGTGAAGTTAAACGACTCAAGAGGAGTCGCATTCCGCTCGTCAAGGTTCGTTGGAATTCCCGACATGGACCAGAATATACGTGGGAACGTGAGGACGAGTTCAGGAAGAGATATCCGAAGCTTTTCACTTCGTAGATGAACTTTTCCGAGTGAAACCCGGGACGGGTTTCCTTCTGAGACGGGGAGGATGTGACAACCGGCAGTTTAGGGAGCTATTTTAAAAACCCGCATTTCAATATAAGTTCGTTTATAATTTTTATTCGAAATTTTCATTTCACAACGAACTTGTAAGACCTATTTTATGGATATTTTATTTAATGACGTTAGGGAATTCGTGAATTATGTCCATAATTCATTTTTGATTATGTGATCGGTGATGTATATTTGAATTCTCACTTGGTACTACGTTGACTTTGGCACTAGGATTACCTAACATAGTTTTATGATTCGTCTTAACGAGTCCGTTATATATTTTAATTAATTACGAGAGGTTCTCGTGTGATATGGACATTTTAAAATGAGTTCGGGTTCGGGCCACGTGTTTTACATCTACCCACATTACCCGCTCAACCGTAATAATATCTTTATTATTACTATTATTAATATTATTACTCTTATTATTATTATTATTACATAAAAAAAAAAAAAAAAAAAAAAAAAGAGAAAAGTTAATAAAGGGTGTGTTTGCCCGGTTTTTACACACACAACACAACACAAACCCTCACAACTCTCTCTCTCTAACTTATCCCCATCTCCCACCTCACAAACCCTAGCCGCCGTGTACTGTTCCGGTCAGCCGCCGCCACACCGCCGGTCATCCAACAAAACCACCACCACCATCTTACTCCTCTCCTTCTCCTCTTTCATTTGAGCTATCACACGCGCCTTAAAACACCTTCTAACATCACGAAATCTCATTAAATCCGAACGGTGTATCCTTGTTTTTACTAGATCCGCGTGTCTAGTGGTTCAAGAAGGTGAGTATCGATAACTAGGCACCTTGGGTGCCTCGATATGGTTCTAAATCCGTGGAAACATGGCTAAAAATTTATGGGTGTGATGATATACGAGCTAAACATGTTGGGAAATTAATGGTTTTGATAACTATACACGTTTGGTATCCGGGTTTGGTTTAGTTTTGACGGGTCGAGGTGTACCCGAGGGTGGAAACCCTTGGTTTGAGCTTGTTCTTCCGATTAACTGATCTTGTTGATCTTGGTGTTCGATTGAGGGTGTTTGGAACCTCATTTTTGTTATTCGACCGGTTATTGTTGGTCGTGGTTAACCTTGTTAGTCGAATGGATTTTTGGGCCGACGACCCTAGTAGGTCGTGTGGGTTGTTTGGCTCATTTAGAGCTAGCCGAGACCATGGAGGTCTCGGGTGTGAACCACACTAGTTGTGGAGAAGTGTTGCCTCGGGTTCGGCTTGGTAAACCGACCCGAACACTAATTTGGTTAAATGTTATTTCGTGGTAAATTGTGAACTAATTGTTATATTATTATTGGTTATGATTGTTATTGTTATTTTGTTGTGGTAATATTTCTCGGCCGAATACTTTGGGTCGAATTGGATTGGTTATTGGTTATGGTTTAATATTGAGGAGTTGTTGTCGAGTGGTATATGATATGAGGATCGGTTATGAGACGGTCGTTAGATGACGGAGATAGGTTAGTCGGGTACCGTAGTCGGACCTTATTGTTGTAGCCCGTGGTTGAGATTGTGATTGGACGGAGATTTATTATTTATGACTTTTCCTTATTGTTGGACTTGGACAATGTGCCGAGAGTCATGACTCGGACATATGACCATTTCGTGTAACTCAATAAATATTAAAAGTAAAATGGGAATAATAAAACTCGTAATAATAATTATTAGTAATATGAACGTTTATACGAAAGTATATACGTGAATAACGTATATATAACTATATAAACGCGTATATTAATAATAATAATAATCACGAGTCGTATTATAAATAATACGATTAGATATATATTAGGCTACGAAAGTGGCGTAATATTAAATAAACGTATTATTATTATTAAAAATTTTGTTATAAACGGGAAACCCCCGACAATTATGAAACGTTTAATAAAAAGTCATTTTGGATATATAACGAATAAACTTATTGAGTTAGACGAAATTGTTGTCACTCGGGTCCAGGTAAGTTATTATTTGCGACATTCGTGTTGTCTCGGATATATGACGACTAATATGGACGTTTTCTATAAGTAAATAACCACTCAACCGTAAGGTTGAGCCGGGTTGTTTGGTTATACGAAACGAATATATTAGTGGGCATCGTATCCTACGACGCCCACAGGTTGTAGTATATGTAAAGTGTAATAGATTGCGAGTGTATATATCGGGAAATCTGGCCAATTTGACGATATATACGAGGAATTTATTAAACTATGATATATACTATATAGTAATTATGTGCTATGTGCTTTATATGTGCTTTAGATTGGGTGTAATCTTGGAACGGTATATTACGTAAATAAATATGAGGATTATCAAATCGGCGGATTTGATAAACTTTGGCGATTTATTTAAATGATATATTGGGCTAATATTAGATCTATAGTTTATTATATCTTCTACGTGTGATCTTGTTGGTTTGTTTTGAGTCGACCCACCACCCGTATGGATACCAAACGCAAATACACCAAACTGATACGAAATGGATTTTCGGAAATAAAACGGATTCTCGTCCGGGTTTGGGAATATTATATATTTGAGGAAATGATTTCTGAAAGAGTTAATATTGTTAGGTCGTGCCAAGTCCGTAGTTGCTGTTTCGTGAGTTATCATACATCTTATTGCTACCTACCTCGTCTTGCTATTTTCTGGACTTGAGGTGAGTCATAGCCCCACTTTTTACTCTTGAACTATGTTTTCAACGATTGGGGTGAGAAACGTGCAAATCATTTTACGTGGACTGTTATCGCTTTTATATTCTTTCTAAACTTGCTATGCATATGGACTAGGATCTATTGTCAGCTTTAGTCACACCTTCTGTGTGTACTATTCAAGGTTGGCTTATTTGGTTATTGGTGGATTGTCAGCTTTAGTCACATATATGTTGTGTGTACTATTCAAGGTTGGCTTATTTGGTTATTTGGAATTGTCAGCTTTAGTCACATATATGTTGTGTGTACTATTCAAGGTTGACTTATTTAGATACTGTAGCGTGCACCTATAGGTTATTATACTTCGGAGGTTATCCGAGTTATTATTGGTATTGCGGGGGTTACCCGAATATCTATGTTAGTACGGAAGGGTATCCGTGTGTTTTGATAGTACGGAAGGGTATCCGTGTGTTTTGTTAGTACGGAAGGGTATCCGTGTGTTATGTTGGAGCGGAGGGTATCCGCAGGCTTTTGGTGAATCCTTAGTCTAGCTAGCAAGCGTTTTGCGTATATGTCCACTATATTATTAGTTGAACTTAAACCTATGATCTCACCAGCGAAAGCTGACTTTTAGCACGTTTTCTCAGGTAATTAAGTGTTGAGGTGCATGCTTGGATTGGAAGGCTCGGCTGTGGTACACGGTTATGGATCTACATTTTCTAAACTCTGATAATTAAATTTGGACCTATTGTTATTTTATTTTGGGCCTGACTCTGAAATGATGTTGGGATAAATGTAAACCTTAAAACCTCGTATTTGGTTGTGTTTTTATTATGTTTACTTTATCTCGTTCTATATTGTCTTGTGTTGGATACCAATCCCCGTAGCACCCCGAAAGCTTGTTGAGTCTTCCGCTGTATCAAATTTTGGGGGTGTTACACATTTGATACATGAATTTGTTATTTATCTATATAATAAAAAACTTTGTTATTTGTGTGTATAATAGCCTTTGGATCATGACAATAATGATAACGATCGTGACAATGTTAAACCTGTCGTTACCATCAATTTATCTGATGACGAAGACGTATGTGTATATCATTGCCTTAATATTTAATAATATATATTTTTTCAACGTTGTTCATTTAACATTTTTTTGTTAATGCTTTTATATAGATGACTCCGGTACCGACAAAGAAAAGGAGGATCTCAATCAATACTTTTTCATCTCCTATAAATCCTATTGAAATTGGATCGTCTGATGACGATGAAAATGTATATACGCATATGTTTCTTATTTTTTTTATTTCATCTTTGTTTTTTCTACATTATTGTTAAACATCATATTAACGTTTAATTTATTAATATTTTTTTTAATAATATATATATATATATATATATATATATATATATATATATATATATATATATATATATATATATATATATATATATATATATTCATTAGATTAGATATATTAATTTTTTATTGTTGTTATTAATTTTTTTTTTAGGTATCTCCGGATGAAGCATCATCACAAGTAAGTTTGGCTGCATCGTCATTTGTGGACGCGCCATCAGACAAACCAAAATGCACCTATTCTCTAATAGATGAGGACACTGATGTTAGCACCGATGACGAAGACAGTGATGGTGGCACCGATGACGATGACATTGTTTGATCGTCGTTTAATATTTTCTTATGAATATTTAATAATCCCGTAGATCATCTACGATGTTTTATTAGGATTTTGTATTTGCATTGTTAATCATGGATATACATTCATGGTATTTTATGTGATTTGCAACATTGTTATTCAACTTATTAGTTATTGCTAATACGCTGTTTTATTTGACATTTAACTTTATTCGTCGATAATCACGTATTCTAAAGCTAAAATATTTGTCACACCTTTGCAACTAAATTAATATGGCCTGACCAAATGTTTATAATTAAACAACAAAATTTGATATAATATGTCAATATTTTTTTGTTATTTCGTTACAAATAAATTTTATTTATAGAATTAATGTTAAATATTTTATATTTAAGATATGTAACATATTTACCTTTTTTACATAATGAAACTGACAATAACTTCCCTAAATGGTTTACATACCTTCATTTACCTTTACACGCATAATGTATTATAATTGTAATTTGTTAATGACAACATAATTTAATTGTTTTAATTGAAACTGTTTATTTATATCACATATCACATTCGATAAAACATATCCTATACAAATTTATGTACATCACGATTGTATACTAATTAATTATTTTAAACACCATTTCAAAAATATTTAAATCGTTTCCTATAATAGTGGATGTGTTTCAAAATATTTGACTTATCAAATTATAAATATTCTCCAATTCAAACACGTATAAACATTTTTCAAACAATTTGTTTATTGTGCAAATGACAATCTGAACATCATAAACCATAATTTTATATATATATTTCAATGGAGAATGACAATGTTCCTCTCAATGATTGTCATACCAATTTACAAGTGCCACAAGTAATTTCACGTCGTGATCCTTTAAGTAAGTTTTACTTATTCTATATATGATATTATCTTTATTCATCATATTGTTTTATTAATGTTTTTATAATTGTAATTTGTTATTATTAATTCATGATTGTGATACTATTATGCAATTGTACAGGAACAAATATGTCAACGTACAATACCATGGAATCAAACGGTAATTCTAATATTACAGAAGTTATCAATGACGGTAATAGCGTTTTTGGTAATTATATTGCTGAAACGTTAAATAGTAACCGTTCCAATGTGATAACATCCAGTATTCGGACTAATAACAAACGTATTCCGTTGGTTGTCTCTAACAAACGTGTCCCAGATGGTCATACATTGCGCCCAAGATTGGTTTTAAATGAGCTATCTTTAAACACAGGTATTCATTATTTTTGTAAAATTAACATTTACCTTGATATCATAATTATGTATATAATATATATATATATATATATATATATATATATATATATATATATATATATATATATATATATATATATATATATATATATATTTTTCTGTGCGTATCTTTTTTAATGGCCTTTGTAACTTATTATCTAATGAAGAGCGCAACAATAGTCCACATCAAACTAAAAAATCCCGTTTATCGGACAAAGAAGCAGTGAACGTGCCTGTTAAAACCACGCGTCCATCTTGGAAGTCTACGGTTGTAAACGAAGGTTCTTTTGTGCGTAGCTCTATATTTTATAATCCAAAAGGTGGACGACCTAGAAAAGACAATATATGTGAGTTTTGGATCATGTATGTTTTGTTAATTTTTTATATTCATATTTTTATTTCTTTTATCAATTTACATACTCCGTTTGTCATATAGTTTAATTTTCCAATAACAGGTTCTACTAATGTCGATGAATATGATGACCCTAAATTAAGTAGTAAAAAACCCCGATTATCTGATGAGCAAACATCAAAAGTTCATACTCAAGAATCGCCTTTTACAATACCAACAATGAACGTACCTACAACGTCCACCGGACAAAATCCTATACCGCCTATACGAAAGAGAGGACGACCAAAACTAAACAAAACAAGTAATTTATTTTATTGCTTATTATTATTATTATTATTATTATTCATTGTCTTATGTTTACATATTGTTATATATTTTTTAGATTATTATTTTTTTAATACAGAATGTTTTACTTATTATTATTGTTTTTTATTTATTATAATTTGTTTTTCAGCTGTTGTCAACAAAGAAAATATATCAATAAATGACGTTCCTCCTTCAGTCGATAATACAAATAAGGTTACACGTAGACCACCAGGAAGGCCGCGCAAAAGTAACACAAAATAGTGTTACTCAACGTAAGTGTCTATATTCTAATAACAATAACTTTATATTTGTATGTTTTGTTTTGTATTGATGAAACTGGCATTCATTACAGAAAATGAACATTCGTTAACAAATGTTTCTGCTAAACAACCAATTATGTTGCAAAACATTCTGTTGGACGGAACATCATGTCCTGCTATTAACAAGCTTCCTCGGCCAAGAGGAAGACCTCCTAAGCTGTCTGCAGCTTCCCCATCTCTTAATAAATGTACAGACGATTTGGACATTAAAGGAAGTATTTTACCAAATGTCACAGCTGATCATCACGCTTTTAAAACACCTCCGTCTGTTACTCATAACATGAATAGTTGTAAGTTTTTTGTATCGATATAAATTATCATCATTACATTTCTTTATGTTTTTTTTAAATACAAATATATAATACATGTTTGTTTAACAAAAATTACACTTAATGTTGCAGCTAATACAAGAAGTACGATAATAGATCGACTTCCTTCTGAGCGTCGTTTGATGTCAGATTTTCCCGTAACAAGACTCCAACGTATTGTGTCAAGTATGATTACGTTTTACTTTTATTTATTTTGTTTCTTAATGTGTATTTAATGCTTTAAATATCTATGTGAATGTCATTGTATAACCAAATTGTTTAATTTATTTATTAATGTGATAGGTTCAAAGAGCATGCTGTATACCCGTTCGAGGTTTAAAAACTTGACCCCTGTACAATTTGAAATAGGTGTGTTAACTAATGTATATATATATGTATATAATCATTTATAAAACGTTTATTTTTTTACAATATATACTTACAAACCTACACATTAGGAGGTCCTTCATGTTCACCCAACAACGATACTAATGGCAATGCATCTTGTGCCGAAAATAGTGAGAATCTCAACACTGAGTCTAATTCATGTTCAAATATTAATGATCATCCTTCCTATGTGTGTGATGATGATCTTGAATATGATCATTTAGAAGATATAAGAGATCATACTGTTGGTCTGTCAAAAGGTATACGTAATATGTATTTTTTAAATATGTACATTTTATATTTTATATAAACGGCCGTTACATTTGTTTTTTATTCAGATTACATAGATCATGGAGATCCTATCTATGAGTGTAAATCATGTCATGCTATGCTTTGGTTGAATGAAAGTAAAAGAGGATCAACAAATGGAAATGATGATGGATACTCTATATGTTGTATGCATGGTAAAGTTAGATTGCCTGTTGCCTTGAAGAATCCACCTCCATTGCTGAAGAAACTATTTACAAAAGACCATCCAAAAAGCAATACTTTTCTTGACAATATAAGAAGATACAATTCCATGTTTGCATTTACATCTATGGGTGGTAAGGTTGATCATGATGTTAACAAAGGTCGAGGGCCTTATTGTTTCCGATTGCACGGTGAAAACTATCACGTGGCTGGAACGCTAATGCCTAAGCCGGACACACCGCCTAAATTCTCGCAGTTATATATATTTGATACTGCTAATGAAATTCAAAAAAGAGTCAATGCTGTAAGGTAATCAATTTATATGCGCACCTTATATGTCATTTTATTTAATTATTTATTTTATAGTTTTATATTTACTTACTTATGTATTTTTTATTTTTTTACATTTATATTTATTATAATTTACTTTATTAATTATTATCATTTATTCAGCAACGCAACTGAACAACGTGGCTCTTCAAACAAAGATATTGACCGTCCTCTTACAAAGCAACTTAAAGATGTGCTTGACAAACACAATCCGTTAGTTAAACAGTTTCGTATGGCTGGGCAAAGGTTTGCTTCGTCCGATGATGATAATGTGAAACTTCGATTAATCGGTAGACGAGCAAAGGATGGACGAGAGTATGACCTACCAACAGCCGACGAGGTTGCTGCTTTGATTGTAGGTGATTTTGATTGTGACGAAAGAGATATTATATTACACCAGCATGATGGAAAAACAAAAAGAATTAGTGAATTACACGTTGAATACCTACCACTTCAATACCCTTTGTTATTTCCTTATGCAGAAGATGGGTATAGGACGGATATATACCATTCACATGTTACAGATGATACTCCAGATAAACAGAGAACGAGAGTTACCATGAGAGAGTGGTTTGCACATAGAATACAAGACAGACCAGGTGTATTTTCTACTGTACTTAATAGTAGAAAACTTTTACAGCAATTTTTGGTTGATGGCTATACGATGGTTGAAGCGGAACGAATGAGATATGTGCGGAACAAAAATAAGGACCTTCGAAGCGAGACTTATGCGCGTTTGGAAGCATTAGCAGAATCGTCATGTGATAAAAACAAAAAGCGTGGTAAAAAGGTTATTTTGCCATCATCCGTAACCGGTAGTCCCAGGTACATGATGCAAAATTATATGGATGCAATGACCTTATGCAAGTTTTACGGATACCCTGATCTTTTTATAACGTTTACTTGCAATCCTAAATGGCCGGAAATAACGCGATTTCTACTAAAAAGAGGCTTAAAAAGCGAAGACCGACCAGATGTACTAACAAGAGTTTTCAAGCTTAAGCTTGACAATCTTTTAAAAGATATTAAAGAGAAACGTATATTCGGTAGCGTCAAAGCAGGTATTCATCATATAATCTTTTTAATTATATTATGTTTTATATATAAAACTGTTTAATTATTTATTTGTTAATTTATTTATTTATTTATTTATTTTACCTATATTCACATATGATTATTCATATATGCAGAGGTATACACAATAGAATTCCAAAAACGTGGTTTACCGCATTGTCATTTATTACTTTGGTTGGAGAGTCAAGACAAGCTTAGAAATCCGGTAGACATTGACCGTTGCATATCTGCTGAAATACCTGATAAGGATACTGACCCGGAACTTTATACTCTTGTGAAAGAATTCATGATTCATGGACCATGTGGTCCTGAACATAAGAACTGTCCTTGCATGGTTGGCAACAAGTGCTCAAAAAGTTTTCCTAAAGCATTTAATGATAGTACTTATATTGACGAAAGTGGATACGCCATATATAAACGTCCGGACAATGGTAGGTCAATTACAAAGAGTGGTGTTGAGATTTTCAATGGCAATGTTGTTCCTTACAGCCCAAGGTTGCTTAGAGAGTACCAAGCTCATATTAATGTAGAATGGTGCAACCAGTTTGGTTCAATAAAGTATCTTTTTAAGTACATAAACAAGGGTCCAGATAGGATAACGGCGGCCATTGAGGAGAAAGATAAAGATGAAATACAAGAGTATTTAGATTGTCGGTATTTATCTGCTTGTGAAGCTGCATGGAGGATATTTAGGTTTGACATACATCACAGGTATCCTGCTGTAGAACGGTTGCCATTCCATTTGCCGAACCAGCATTCTGTTGTTTTTGATGCAACGGAAAGCCTTGATTTTACTTTGGAAAAGGAGTCTGCGAACACAACTAAGTTCTTAAAATGGATGGAATTAAATGAAACTGATAAAGAAGCAAGGAAGCTATTGTATGTAGAGATTCCTAAATTTTATGTTTGGAATAAAGATGATAGAATATGGACACAAAGAAAAAGAGGAGTTAGCGTCGGCCGTATTCACCATGTTCCAGCATCGTGGGGTGAAATGTTTTACCTAAGAATCTTATTGAACAAAGTAAGAGGTCCTAGAAAATTTGAGCATTTAAGGGAATACAATGATATTGTGTATGACACTTTCAAAGATGCTTGCTACGCACGTGGTTTGTTAGATGAAGATAAAGAATAAGTTGATGGTCTTATGGAAGCCAGTGAATGGGGTATGGGTGGCTATCTTCAAAGATGTTTCCGTCATCCTTGACCAAGCATATATACCTCTTCCTATTATTGCCATGGATGAACACGTATTTTTCCCCATTAAAAAAATATTCGCTGAACATCCTTGGTAAATTCTGCACGCAATTAGACAATAACGCTTAATGAATCAATAAACCAAAACAATCAAGCAAAATTAACTACAACATATAACCAAAACAAAAGCTACAAATGAAATAAATAAATAAAATATTATGTGTTTTTATGTACGTTTCATACCTGATAAGCTGGGTTACTTTGTAAGTCTAATGGGAAAAGGAATTGTTGATCCATTTGATGATTTTTTGTTTTTTTATTCCTTTTTTTTTTTTTTTTTTTTTTTGTACCTGTAATATGAACCTAGTCAGTGTAATGTACTTATGGTGTATACGCCTTATACAACATCCATTTAAGTATATGACAATAAACGATTATCATATTTTAGAAAAACATTGGCGAATAATCGCCAATATTTTTATAATTTCATTACATGCGTTTAAGTATATTACAATAAACGGTTGTTGTACCGACGTGTAAATAATATTATACGACATGTAAACAAACATATATACGACCATAAACTAACACAAAAATAACTACATATTCTTTTGTTGATAATCATTATAACTACAAATGTATATATAATTACATATGCTTGTGATGTTTTTTTTTTTTAACTTCATACAAATTGCATACCTTATCTATTTATATACAAAAAAATATATAATGATCTTATCAGTTTAAAATTTAACACAACATAATATATGAAAATCAAATCACCTACATTTTTTGGGATCGATATAGCCTATTTTTTGTAAGATAACCCATTAGAAATAATTTTTGAAACTTCAAGCGGTAGAAGCACATTGAAACAACATTTATTGCAATACATTCATACATGTTTATAACTGATTATATGATAGGTGCTCAGTCATGACACCTACAATCCATATGGGTCAAATATAAACAGGGGCTTAGCAAAACATTACTGATCAAGGCTTACAATATACCACGACATAACAATATCTTTATGCCATATAAATTTGTTTTCCACTATAAACTTTGTGCAAAGGAAAGGTTGATCTTATCAATTTAACATTTAACACAACATAATATATGAAAAATCAAATCACCTACATTTTTGGGATCGATATAGCCTATTTTTTGTAAGATGACCATTTACAAAATTATCAAATATGCATTTGTAACAATATAATCTCTAACAAACTATAATATTATTATCACATCTTCATGAAAAAATAAACTATTTTAGTGTGATTTGTTCAAAAATAGTACCCAATATGATAACGACCCATTTTTTTTTATAGTTTATTGTTTATTAAAATATCATTTGAATCATATACACTTCACCATCATCAACAGTTGCTTCAATACATAGATCACATATGCATATGTTATATTATTTACATACATATACATCGATCACACATGCATTGGTATATTCTATGATCTTGACATTTATAACTTATTGACAACATATGTTTAACAATCAAATCATATATTAACAAAAAACAGAGTTTGATTATAATGTGTACCTTTAATTTTTTTGTTGACTTTGATCCTTGGCCGTGGTGTATAAGATCGGAATAGCAATAGTTATGGATGAAGATATGTTGATCATGTAACCGAAAAAAGGTAAATGTATTGATGTGATATGATATGAAGATGATATTTAGAAGTTATCTACTTCTTTTTAGTTTATTTATTCAACATGCACTTGATTGCCCTAATACCTATTTTTAATTTATAATACTATATACATATAAGCAATACTTTGGTTGAAATTGAAATATGCTTAGATACCATTTTTTTTTTCACGTTTGTTGCTAATGATAAAATACGTATACCAATTTAAATTTGTAATTATATGTTAACAAAATTATCATGATATATTACATCTTTTATAATATATTATCTTTTAAAAAATAAAAAGATAATATTACCAAAAAAAATGTAACAAACTTTTGATATTGTTCACATTATCTTTTACAAAATATTAGGTATTATCTACCTATATAAATACACATTGTGCATTATGATAATCATATCACATTTTCTCAATCTGTAGTTGCAAATGGGTGATTCTAAACCAATCAAGGTAATATACATACTATACGATATATACTTAAACTTATTTGTAATACATTTCATACATGAATTTGTTATTTATCTATATAATAAAAAACTTTGTTGTTTGTGTGTATAATAGCCTTTGGATCATGACAATAATGATAACGATCGTGACAATGTTAAACCTGTCATTACCATCAATTTATCTGATGACGAAGACGTATGTGTATATCATTGCCTTAATATTTAATAATATATATTTTTTCAACGTTGTTCATTTAACATTTTTTGTTAATGCTTTTATATAGATGACTCCGGTACCGACAAAGAAAAGGAGGATCTCAATCAATACTTTTTCATCTCCTATAAATCCTATTGAAATTGGATCGTCTGATGACGATGAAAATGTATATACGCATATGTTTCTTATTTTTTTTATTTCATCTTTGTTTTTTCTACATTATTGTTAAACATCATATTAACGTTTAATTTATTAATATTTTTTTTAATATTATATATATATATATATATATATATATATATATATATATATATATATATATATTCATTAGATTAGATATATTAATTTTTTATTGTTGTTATTAATTTTTTTTTAGGTATCTCCGGATGAAGCATCATCACAAGTAAGTTTGGCTGCATCGTCATTTGTGGACGCGCCATCAGACAAACCAAAATGCACCTATTCTCTAATAGATGAGGACACTGATGTTAGCACCGATGACGAAGACAGTGATGGTGGCACCGATGACGATGACATTGTTTGATCGTCGTTTAATATTTTCTTATGAATATTTAATAATCCCGTAGATCATCTACGATGTTTTATTAGGATTTGTTATTTGCATTGTTAATCATGGATATACATTCATGGTATTTTATGTGATTTGCAACATTGTTATTTTTCTTATGAATATTTAATAATCCCGTAAATCATCTACGATGTTTTATTGGGATTTGTTATTTGCATTGTTAATCATGGATATACAATCATGGTATTTTATGTGATTTGCAACATTGTTATTCAACTTATTAGTTATTGCTAATACGCTGTTTTATTTGACATTTAACTTTATTCGTCGATAATCACGTATTTTAAAGCTAAAATATTTGTCACACCTTTGCAACTAAATTAATATGGCCGGACCAAATGTTTATAATTAAACAACAAAATTTGATATAATATGTCAATATTTTTTTGTTATTTCGTTACAAATAAATTTTATTTATAGAATTAATGTTAAATATTTTATATTTAAGATATGTAACATATTTACCTTTTTTACATAATGAAACTGACAATAACTTCCCTAAATGGTTTACATACCTTCATTTACCTTTACACGCATAATGTATTATAATTGTAATTTGTTAATGACAACATAATTTAATTGTTTTAATTGAAACTGTTTATTTATATAACATATCCCATTCGATAAAACATATCCTATACAAATTTATGTACATCACGATTGTATACTAATTAATTATTTTAAACACCATTTCAAAAATATTTAAATCGTTTCCTATAATAGTGGATGTGTTTCAAAATATTTGACTTATCAAATTATAAATATTCTCCAATTCAAACACGTATAAACATTTTTCAAACAATTTGTTTATTGTGCAAATGACAATCTGAACATCATAAACCATAATTTTCTATATATATTTCAATGGAGAATGACAATGTTCCTCTCAATGATTGTCATACTAATTTACAAGTGCCACAAGTAATTTCACGTCGTGATCCTTTAAGTAAGTTTTACTTATTCTATATATGATATTATCTTTATTCATCATATTGTTTTATTAATGTTTTTATAATTGTAATTTGTTATTATTAATTCATGATTGTGATACTATTATGCAATTGTACAGGAACAAATATGTCAACGTACAATACCATGGAATCAAACGGTAATTCTAATATTACAGAAGTTATCAATGACGGTAATAGCGTTTTTGGTAATTATATTGCTGAAACGTTAAATAGTAACCGTTCCAATGTGATAACATCCAGTATTCGGACTAATAACAAACGTATTCCGTTGGTTGTCTCTAACAAACGTGTCCCAGATGGTCATACATTGCGCCCAAGATTGGTTTTAAATGAGCTATCTTTAAACACAGGTATTCATTATTTTTGTAAAATTAACATTTACCTTGATATCATAATTATGTATAATATATATATATATATATATATATATATATATATATATATATATATATATATATATATATATATATATATATATATATATATTGTCTGGGCGTATCTTTTTTAATGGCCTTTGTAACTTATTATCTAATGAAGAGCGCAACAATAGTCCACATCAAACTAAAAAATCCCGTTTATCGGACAAAGAAGCAGTGAACGTGCCTGTTAAAACCACGCGTCCATCTTGGAAGTCTACGGTTGTAAACGAAGGTTCTTTTGTGCGTAGCTCTATATTTTATAATCCAAAAGGTGGACGACCTAGAAAAGACAATATATGTGAGTTTTGGATCATGTATGTTTTGTTAATTTTTTATATTCATATTTTTGTTTCTTTTATCAATTTACATACTCCGTTTGTCATATAGCTTAATTTTCCAATAACAGGTTCTACTAATGTCGATGAATATGATGACCTTAAATTAAGTAGTAAAAAAACCCGATTATCTGATGAGCAAACATCAAAAGTTCATGCTCAAGAATCGCCTTTTACAATACCAACAATGAACGTACCTACAACGTCCACCGGACAAAATCCTATACCGCCTATACGAAAGAGAGGACGACCAAAACTAAACAAAACAAGTAATTTATTTTATTGCTTATTATTATTATTATTATTATTATTATTATTATTATTATTATTATTATTATTATTATTATTATTATTATTATTATTATTATTATTATTATTCATTGTCTTATCTTTACATATTGTTATATATTTTTTAGATTATTATTTTTTTAATACAGAATGTTTTACTTATTATTATTGTTTTTTATTTATTATAATTTGTTTTTCAGGTGTTGTCAACAAAGAAAATATATCAATAAATGACGTTCCTCCTTCAGTCGATAATACAAATAAGGTTACACGTAGACCACCAGGAAGGCCGCGCAAAAATAGTGTTACTCAACGTAAGTGTCTATATTCTAATAACAATAACTTTATATTTGTATGTTTTGTTTTGTATTGATGAAACTGGCATTCATTACAGAAAATGAACATTCGTTAACAAATGTTTATGCTAAACAACCAATTATGTTGCAAAACATTCTGTTGGACGGAACATCATGTCCTGCTATTAACAAGCTTCCTCGGCCAAGAGGAAGACCTCCTAAGCTGTCTGCAGCTTCCCCATCTCTTAATAAATGTACAGACGATTTGGACATTAAAGGAAGTATTTTACCAAATGTCACAGCTGATCATCACGCTTTTAAAACACCTCCGTCTGTTACTCATAACATGAATAGTTGTAAGTTTTTTGTATCGATATAAATTATCATCATTACATTTCTTTATGTTTTTTTTAAATACAAATATATAATACATGTTTGTTTAACAAAAATTACACTTAATGTTGCAGCTAATACAAGAAGTACGATAATAGATCGACTTCCTTCTGAGCGTCGTTTGATGTCAGATTTTCCCGTAACAAGACTCCAACGTATTGTGTCAAGTATGATTACGTTTTACTTTTATTTATTTTGTTTCTTAATGTGTATTTAATGCTTTAAATATCTATGTGAATGTCATTGTATAACCAAATTGTTTAATTTATTTATTAATGTGATAGGTTCAAAGAGCATGTTGTATACTCGTTCGAGGTTTAAAAACTTGACCCCTGTACAATTTGAAATAGGTGTGTTAACTAATGTATATATATATGTATATAATCATTTATAAAACGTTTATTTTTTATACAATATATACTTACAAACCTACACATTAGGAGGTCCTTCATGTTCACCCAACAACGATACTAATGGCAATGCATCTTGTGCCGAAAATAGTGAGAATCTCAACACTGAGTCTAATTCATGTTCAAATATTAATGATCATCCTTCCTATGTGTGTGATGATGATCTTGAATATGATCATTTAGAAGATATAAGAGATCATACTGTTGGTCTGTCAAAAGGTATACGTAATATGTATTTTTTAAATATGTACATTTTATATTTTATATAAACGGCCGTTACATTTGTTTTTTATTCAGATTACATAGATCATGGAGATCCTATCTATGAGTGTAAATCATGTCATGCTATGCTTTGGTTGAATGAAAAGTAAAAGAGGATCAACAAATGGAAATGATGATGGATACTCTATATGTTGTATGCATGGTAAAGTTAGATTGCCTGTTGCCTTGAAGAATCCACCTCCATTGCTGAAGAAACTATTTACAAAAGACCATCCAAAAAGCAATACTTTTCTTGACAATATAAGAAGATACAATTCCATGTTTGCATTTACATCTATAGGTGGTAAGGTTGATCATGATGTTAACAAAGGTCGAGGGCCTTATTGTTTCCGATTGCACGGTGAAAACAATCACGTGGCTGGAACGCTAATGCCTAAGCCGGACACACCGCCTAAATTCTCGCAGTTATATATATTTGATACTGCTAATGAAATTCAAAAAAGAGTCAATGCTGTAAGGTAATCAATTTATATGCGCACCTTATATGTCATTTTATTTAATTATTTATTTTATAGTTTTATATTTACTTACTTATGTATTTTTTATTTTTTTACATTTATATTTATTATAATTTACTTTATTAATTATTATCATTTATTCAGCAACGCAACTGAACAACGTGGCTCTTCAAACAAAGATATTGACCGTCCTCTTACAAAGCAACTTAAAGATGTGCTTGACAAACACAATCCGTTAGTTAAACAGTTTCGTATGGCTGGGCAAAGGTTTGCTTCGTCCGATGATGATAATGTGAAACTTCGATTAATCGGTAGACGAGCAAAGGATGGACGAGAGTATGACCTACCAACAGCCGACGAGGTTGCTGCTTTGATTGTAGGTGATTTTGATTGTGACGAAAGAGATATTATATTACACCAGCATGATGGAAAAACAAAAGAATTAGTGAATTACACGTTGAATACCTACCACTTCAATACCCTTTGTTATTTCCTTATGCAGAAGATGGGTATAGGACGGATATATACCATTCACATGTTACAGATGATACTCCAGATAAACAGAGAACGAGAGTTACCATGAGAGAGTGGTTTGCACATAGAATACAAGACAGACCAGGTGTATTTTCTACTGTACTTAATAGTAGAAAACTTTTACAGCAATTTTTGGTTGATGGCTATACGATGGTTGAAGCGGAACGAATGAGATATGTGCGGAACAAAAATAAGGACCTTCGAAGCGAGACTTATGCGCGTTTGGAAGCATTAGCAGAATCGTCATGTGATAAAAACAAAAAGCGTGGTAAAAAGGTTATTTTGCCATCATCCGTAACCGGTAGTCCCAGGTACATGATGCAAAATTATATGGATGCAATGACCTTATGCAAGTTTTACGGATACCCTGATCTTTTTATAACGTTTACTTGCAATCCTAAATGGCCGGAAATAACGCGATTTCTACTAAAAAGAGGCTTAAAAAGCGAAGACCGACCAGATGTACTAACAAGAGTTTTCAAGCTTAAGCTTGACAATCTTTTAAAAGATATTAAAGAGAAACGTATATTCGGTAGCGTCAAAGCAGGTATTCATCATATAATCTTTTTAATTATATTATGTTTTATATATAAAACTGTTTAATTATTTATTTGTTAATTTATTTATTTATTTATTTATTTTACCTATATTCACATATGATTATTCATATATGCAGAGGTATACACAATAGAATTCCAAAAACGTGGTTTACCGCATTGTCATTTATTACTTTGGTTGGAGAGTCAAGACAAGCTTAGAAATCCGGTAGACATTGACCGTTGCATATCTGCTGAAATACCTGATAAGGATACTGACCCGGAACTTTATACTCTTGTGAAAGAATTCATGATTCATGGACCATGTGGTCCTGAACATAAGAACTGTCCTTGCATGGTTGGCAACAAGTGCTCAAAAAGTTTTCCTAAAGCATTTAATGATAGTACTTATATTGACGAAAGTGGATACGCCATATATAAACGTCCGGACAATGGTAGGTCAATTACAAAGAGTGGTGTTGAGATTTTCAATGGCAATGTTGTTCCTTACAGCCCAAGGTTGCTTAGAGAGTACCAAGCTCATACTAATGTAGAATGGTGCAACCAGTTTGGTTCAATAAAGTATCTTTTTAAGTACATAAACAAGGGTCCAGATAGGATAACGGCGGCCATTGAGGAGAAAGATAAAGATGAAATACAAGAGTATTTAGATTGTCAGTATTTATCTGCTTGTGAAGCTGCATGGAGGATATTTAGGTTTGACATACATCACAGGTATCCTGCTGTAGAACGGTTGCCATTCCATTTGCCGAACCAGCATTCTGTTGTTTTTGATGCAACGGAAAGCCTTGATTTTACTTTGGAAAAGGAGTCTGCGAACACAACTAAGTTCTTAAAATGGATGGAATTAAATGAAACTGATAAAGAAGCAAGGAAGCTATTGTATGTAGAGATTCCTAAATTTTATGTTTGGAATAAAGATGATAGAATATGGACACAAAGAAAAAGAGGAGTTAGCGTCGGCCGTATTCACCATGTTCCAGCATCGTGGGGTGAAATGTTTTACCTAAGAATCTTATTGAACAAAGTAAGAGGTCCTAGAAAATTTGAGCATTTAAGGGAATACAATGATATTGTGTATGACACTTTCAAAGATGCTTGCTACGCACGTGGTTTGTTAGATGAAGATAAAGAATACGTTGATGGTCTTATGGAAGCCAGTGAATGGGGTATGGGTGGCTATCTTCGTGATTTATTTGTTAAACTTATATTAACTGATAGCATGGCGCGACCAGAAAAGGTATGGGAACAGACTTGGCATTTGATGGCTGAGGATGTGCTTGATATTGAGCGAGATAGGCATAATCATCCAGGTACTATTTTTTTCCGTTACTTTGTTAATTTGTTTTTCATGATAAAGTTCTGTATTTTAACGCAATAAAACATTGGATTATTGCATGAACAAATGCAGATAATGCAGTAAAAAAAATACCGTTCATTTGTCCCATTCTTAAAGCTTTTTTCGTTAAAAGTTATGGAATAAGTATTTTTTCATGACAATATTCTACTTATCTAAAAACATTTTGTATATTTAGATTTTTATAATAATACAATTTTTAATCATATTCAAAATAACAACTTATATTGCTAATAGTTATGCTACTTATTAAAATGTATATAATACAATTCGGACAGCTTATTTGAAAACATGATTAGAGTTTTTATTGTTAACATTTATGCAACATATTTCTATATATATATGAAAATGACAGTTGTAATACTATATTTACATTTTTTACAAATATGAATGTGATTTGTATATTTTGATAATAATTTGTTTGTATGTGTTTGTCACAGATCTTCAATTGTCGGATAAACAAAGGGAGAATATTTGTCTTACTTACATAGAAGATTTGTTGCTTAGCAATGGTAGAAGTCTAGAAAGTATAGTAAACTTTCCCATTCCGGATGAATTATACACAATGGCTGGATACAACCGTATGGTATATGACGAACTTAATTATGACGTGCCAGAGCTTATTATTGAGCATCAAACGTTATACGGTAGTCTGACGGATGAACAAAAAGGTATATATGCAACTGTAATTGATGCTGTTAATAAGGACGACGGTGGCATGTTCTTTATCTATGGATATGGAGGAACTGGCAAGACTTATTTGTACAAAACGTTGACAGCATATCTACGTTCGAACGAGGAGATTGTCTTGAATGTTGCATCCAGTGGTATAGCCGCTCTTTTGTTAGAAGGCGGCAGGACTGCTCATTCTCGATTTGCAATCCCTATTAATGTTGTTGAAGACTCTATGTGTTCTATAAGTGCCGACAGTGATCTTGCTGAACTTTTACGAATGGCTAAGCTTATAATTTGGGATGAAGCACCTATGATGAACCGGTACTGTTTTGAAGCTTTTGACAGGACGATGCGTGATGTTGTATCATATGAAATACCGTCTGCTGCAGACAAGGTTTTTGGTGGAAAGGTTGTGTTATTAGGTGGTGATTTTCGACAAATACTTCCTGTAATACCTAATGGCAGTAGACAAGATGTTGTGCACTCTTCATTGAATGCTTCTTATCTCTGGCGTCACTGTACTGTAATGAAGTTAACTGTCAATATGAGGTTGCGTGTAGGCAGCGATCCTGCGCATTCTCAAGAAATAAAAGAGTTTGCTGGTTGGATTCTTGACATCGGTGACGGCAAACTGGGTGGAACCAACGATGGTGAATCAGTTGTTAAGTTTCCTAAAGAAATGCTCATTCCAGAATCTGATAATTATGTAGATGCTGTTACACAAGAAATTTATCCTAACATAGTGTCTAATTTGTGGTCTCCGTCCTATTTCCAAGATAGAGCCATACTGGCACCTACACATGATGAAGTGGATAAAGTGAACAAGCATATGATGTCAAAGATTGATGGAGAAGAACATGTATACTATAGTTCTGACACAGTGAGTGATACGGATATGGATTTCAACTTTGACGAGTCTTTATACACAACTGAGTTTCTTAATAGCATTCGTATGTCGGGTGTTCCGCATCATGAACTGGTATTGAAGGTAGGTGCCCCTATAATGTGTTTGAGGAACATTGACCAAAGGAATGGTCTTTGTAATGGCACAAGGTTGCAGGTGTTACGTATGGGAACTATCAATATTGAAGCACGAATAATTTCAGGTGGAAAGATTGGAACCATATGTGCTATACCACGTATGATCATAAGTCCGTCAGATACTAAAATGCCATTCAAGTTAAATAGAAGACAGTTCCCTATTTCTGTTTGTTTTGCTATGATCATAAACAAAAGCCAAGGACAAACGTTATCTCATGTTGGATTATTGCTACAACGACCTGTGTTTTCACATGGTCAGTTGTATGTTGCTGTCTCAAGAGTTAAAAGCAAGCAAGGTCTTAAAGTATTATGTTGTGATATAGATGGGAACTACACTGACGAAACGCATAACGTTGTCTACAAAGAAGTGTTGCATCGTCTTTAAAATTTTTTTGTATTTTATATTCTATGTACTTTGACGCTATTTTATTTGAGTTTTTTTTATAATATACATGAATCTTTTAGCTTATTCAATTTATATTTTTTCATGAACATGTTTTATTATTGTATTATATAAATAATGAAAATAAATTAATAAAGCTAGCCCGCCCATCGGGCGGGTCTTGAAGCTAGTATATATATATATACGTATATATATATATACGTGTATATACGTATATATATATATATATATATATATATATATATATATATATATATATATATATATATATATATATATATATATATATATATATATATATACATTTTTTAATTTATTTCGAAATTATATATACCAACATTTATTTATATTCCACATAATGTTTTCCTAAAATTCGTGTTTTTGTTTTAAAAAAACGTCTATAAGGATTCGATCTCAAGACCTGACAAGTCTTATATGGTATCTTAACCATTGAATCAACTTAATTTTTGAGTTATATCCTCCAAAGCCAAAAATATATTGTCTAGCAACTTTAACCTAATACCATCTCATCATCTAAAAATTCACGTTTACAATCACAAACGCATACAAAACAAAAACCCCCAAAACCCTTAATCCTTCTGCTTCTACTGCTAATTATAAAATCAAATCGATCTAACATCTACGTTTGTTTTTGTTACAGGTACTCTTCCAGGTATAATAAATGGCGTTCACAAAACTACGAGAATGGTGCAAACGATATAATAAGACCACATGTAATCTTTTATATAAAAACTAAGGTTTTATGTAATCTTCAAATAAATTAACTTTAAGATATTTTCGTAAAGGTGCTTCTGAATCATTGTAAACTAAACCACTTCTACTGTTGTATTCATACTAACTTATTTGTTTGTTCCATATTATTTTTTTAATTCATGTTTGTTCCATATCAATTGCTATTAACCCTAATTTATTTGTTTATTCCAAATTTATTTGCAACATTCGTTGCTACTTCATGCAAATAACTTAATGCCTTTAGCAAAATATTATGTTCTCTGTTATTGTTATTTGTGTTAATGTAATTGTGTAAAGTCAATTTGAGATAAGAGATATGTGCAGAAATAAAACCTAAGGTAGCCCATACAATTCTTTCTCGCTCCACACTATTTGGTTTATATCTGTTGGGTGGCTGGGTGGATGCTTCTACAATCACCATAACATGTGTGGGATTCCACGTAAATTCACAAAAATCTAGGATTAGTATTACGGAAGATGCACCAGGCCAACCTTTAAAATGCGTCTTAGTATTAACAAGGGGACTTGTCATAAATATCATAGTCGATGTGGACAGAAGTTGTTTAAAAGCTAAAATTAATTTGAGTCAACCCTTAGAATGGACCTTAGAAATTGAGTCATGTTGATCATAGATTACTCGGAGAATCTATATTACTTTTGTATTAAATCTGGGTTGACAAAAAAATAGAACTTAGCTTTTTGTGCAATATGCGTAGCTTAACCATGTTGATGTGGGTGCTGTGAAGTTAATAGATTCTTTCATCAAATATCTGTTTCATGCAGTTGTGAGACATTGTGATGAAAGTATATAGCTTGGTTCAATGAGGGATTTGATAACCCCTCTCAAAGACCATAATCAAAACACTATGATGCATTTAGTTGGGGAAGCTGCAAAGCAAAGATGACTGCAAAATGTGTCAGAAGTAGCACTTCAAATGCATGGGGAATTGTAATGGTTCAAGGTATGTCTTCCACTTCTTGCTTTCTACCTTCGTATATAGCATAACCTGAATCAACCCATGCATATGTAAATGGGCTGAAATTTCCTCCTGTCGTACCTAGGTTTGAAAGTAAATGTATTCACCCCCTTGCTATCGAGTATAAAAATAGAAAAGGTTAAGGCAAAAGGGTTTTTTCATGTCGTTGCAATGCAGTTTATATAATTATCACAGAAGTATGTTTGATATTTATTCTCTTATCAGTTAAATGACAGTCTAATGTATGATTGTAGCATACTTGATAACTATTGCAAGGACAGTCGATATAAAAAGCCATTGGCTCAATAGCTCATGGCTCCGGCTTTGTGGATTTTCATCATTTCTTTTGTAAGCGTTTGTTTTCTTTAACTATGCCTGCTTTACTTTGACATTTGAGTATGTAGGCTGTATATCCATATAGTTTACTGATTCTTCTCTCCAACTCTTTTTGGGTGATGCATATGCAAAAAAACTATGAATCACATATACTTATAACTGTAAAGTTTATGTTATTTTGCAATGGACTATTTCGAGTACAATTCTGAGTAGTAGAGGTGGATGTCAAAACTATAAATTCTTCTATACAAGCTCTCTTGGGTTGTGCGTTGTCAAATTTAGTGGCTTTGTGTTTGTGTGCAACAGTCGTTATAACTTATAAGTACTAATCTATTTCAACGTAAGATTTAGTTACATGCACAAAAAATAAAATAAAACATATAATCTAACAAGGTATGGGGTTGGTTTTTAGTCATTAATTGATTTGTTATTTGATTATTGTTTCTTAAATCTTTATTTGATTAATTTGTGCATTTTTATGATTATTAAGTTCACAATGGAGAAACAGTTCGTCACACAAAAATCCTTTTAGTATAACTATACTTCATGTTTAGTTCCTACTTACGACCTGTTACTTTTAATATCCATTGCTAGATTTGGATCAAATCAAATCAGTTCCATTAGCTTTGTAGTTATGATTCTTACTCATTTTAGTATACCTATATAGCCTGGTCAAAGATTTCAGACCTGCACAAAAAAGAAACAGAAACGAGGTTAGGGAGCATGGATTCTGTAATGTATTTGCTGATGCTAGATAATGAAAGTTGTTGATTTGGTCTATAGTCTAATAGTATACTCTGATTAATCAAATATAGCTCGAATTTATATATGATGCTTTAAGAATGGGTGAAAATATATATAGTACCACTTATGTGCGGTTTGTTTGACCTCTTACTGCCTAACGTGTTTTTGCAACATTTTCTTTGCTTCAACTGTTGCCATATTTTCTTTGCTTCAAACGGTAAATCATCTAAGGATTACTATTCATTGGTGGAACTTGGACATGGTAGCAACGACTCTGGGACTCGGTTATTCGAAAAGGCTCCTGACTCAATGACCAGCTATTGTTCCTCCTTCGGTTACTGCACAGTGGGAAGAACAGGTATAGCACACACCTGGCCATATGATTTAATACCACCTGCATCTAAGCTGAGCAGGGCTTATTGTTATCTTCTTATTTAACTGAAGGTAGTGTTTTTAATGATAAGTCTCTGGTGCAACTGTACAGGAACAAATACATGGGACAGATTAATTTGAGCTCACCACAAACACAATCTTCTAATGAAAAGTCTACTGTAAATGACATATGGGCAACAAGACTCTAAGACATACATTTGCAAAATAACTGTATGATTGATTGTTTTTCAAGTTTATTTTTGGTTTGACTCTAATCTACTTATAACTGAAAAAGGGTATTTCAGACAACACAGTTTTAAAGAAATAAATTAGGAGCATGGTCTGACGGAGCCAGGATTTTTCATTCGGGTGGGCCGAAACAAATACGCAAATGTGTAAACTTTAAGAGTCTTATGATAAAGGGTTTCACTATAATCGTCTAAACCTGAATCTAAACTAAAAGTCAATTTGCAATATTTTTCTTAGTATCTATTATTGAATTACCAGATTAAAGATCATCATCCACTAAAACTTTGAGTACGTAAAAATAATGAAAAGAATGAAAAGAAATTAAACATTTCAATCTATGGAACCAAATAGCAAGTTAGTTTGTATGGGCTATAGTTTTGTTTATTCATCAGCGATCAGTTTTGGTCTTTCTAATCCAAATTGTTAATTTGCATGAGCCAGTTATTTGATCTTTGGGTGGGCCAATTGCTCTTTGAGTGGACTTGCAGGGTATAATTTACGCATGCTATTAGTATCTATAAAATGTTTTGGGTGGGCCTTGGCCAACCCATTGCACCATTTGGCTCCGTCCCTGGGAGCATGAAACCAGATATCTGTTAAGCAAAAGAAGGTTGTCATTAGACTTTTTAATATATCAGATGTACTTTTGTAAGCTTGCTCGAGACAAGTTATGTGTCACTAACTCTGTACTTTCTCATCTTATTGAATTTATAGGCGGTGGTCAAAGGACATAAGTGGTCATCTACAAAATGGATCCGTGTCAACAAGTATGACACTTAATTTTGGCTCAACAGGTACATTATAAACTTTAAACAAGCTCTATAGTATTCGTCCGTAATATTACTTTGGAATCGTAGCATAAGTTTGTGATAACATGTTTGTGCAAGGAACCAATGTACATATTATTATCTAACATGTCCAATGCATAAAGTAGAACTATCTAAGAGAAATGGAGACACGGGTCAAAAAAATGAACGAAGTGAACTTGTCAGACTTCTGATGACTCATGGGAGAAGTTGAAACGTGGAGGCTTCATTGGAGCAGTTGCTATAAGTGGTGGAACCTTAATGGCAATCACTGGTGGTACGATCCTTATTTGCTTACATAACTGCACATATTTTTATTTGGCATCTATAATATTGTATACACCATCACTTTCTTACACGTTCAACAGGTTTAGCTGCTCCAGCAATTGTGTTAGGAGTTGGTACTTTAGCCCCTACATTAGGCACCATTATGCCAGTGTGGAGCTGGTGGTTTTGCTGCTGTTGCAAGTGCTACAGGGAGAATTGCAGGTAATGTCAAGTATATTTTGTGATAAATTGTGATTCGGGTTACAAAATGGCACCAAGTGTTATATTCTCACTTATTTCACTATGATCTTAACTAATTGAATGTCTCTTTTGTTGGCCATTCAACAGCAGCCAAACAACACAGGCAACAGCAAACCAATCACCCCGTTCAGTAGCCATGGTTCTTAAATCATGTTTGGTGTTTGGGATACATAAACTGCTTATAGTAGCTGATACAAAAGATTAGGCATAGCGACGTGGATTTCAGTTCTCTTGAGATCGTTGTACATGTAAACGTATTGGACATCATGTTGCAAGTATGCTTTCTGATTTTCTTCTTCTTTTTATTTTATTTTTTTATTATTTTCCACACTACAGCAATGGGTATGAAAGAGGAACCGAAGTACAACACAGCAAAAAGCATCTTGATATTACTAAAAGTTCTATATTTTGTCAGACTAACATTGGCTTTTTTTAATGTAGGGTGATGCACGGCAGGTCAGCTGGTCAGGGTACGAGTCAAAGTATAACTTATGTTTAATTTAACCATAAAAGTAAAAATATCACCAATCTTTCACTTTTCTTTAAAGAAAAAAGTTTTCGACATCACATTGTAAGGGTCTAATCTGTAAACTAAATATGGACAATATTCTTTAAGCTCATAATGGCTGATTAGATGTGAACTTCTGTATTAAGCACTCATGAAATGTACGTTGAATTATATACCCACTCTAATGTATCATCATTATACTATAATAGAAAAAAGTCTGTTTGGACAAAGTAATTCAACTTTGTATGCAGTAAAGTAAGGGCCTGCAACTATCAACTCATTCCACATTAAGAAATTTTTTAATAGTCTTATTGATTATGGGCTTTTTGATATGCAATTTTAAGGGTCTGATTGTTGTTATGATTTAAGTTTAGGTTAGCCATTAGCAGTAAAAACGGATTCAAGTTAGTAGGATCGATGAAGTGAGCTACTATGCTTTCATTGGTATAATGAGACATAAGTAGATGGAAACAGGTGTTGCAATAAATTTATACATGTTTATGATGATTTTAGATACCAATGGAAAAGTATTTGATCCTATTTACTTACGCTCATGGTCTTTCATTTCAAAAAAACTTACACTTTAAGAGGCCTTAGAACTTTTATGATTTCAATGAACATGCAAAGGGGTGACACAAGTGATTCGGTCTTATCCTAAATTCTTTGCTGACTTTTTTTTGAGTAAAGTGGTCTTTGCTCCTTATATCAACGATATATAGCTGATATATGTCTCTAAGGTAACTTTGACTCGAATCATTCAAGTGCTGGTAAATTATGCAAGAACTTTGACTCGAATCATGCAGGTGAGTTTGAATAGATTCTAAACTTATTTTAACACGATATTTTAAAAAATTGAAGAGAATGCATCTAATAAAACTGGTGAATTTTAGAGATTATTGATGTGTTGGTCAGCAATGCATGTATATCTAAACATATAAAGAAGGTGTTTCTTGCATTTGTTTCAATGCTTACCCCTGATGTGCCAAATGTTCCGCTAGGTGTCAAGTCAGCAAAAACATATCTTTTCTCATGTTTTATTTCAGTTGTTCATATTAATTTTTCTGAAAATGCAGAACAATGAGTGCACCAGTCCCTTTTAAAGAACCATTAGCTGGGAGCATTGCTCTCTTCAAACCTTCATTGGTGCGCGTCCATGACTTCCTTGGAAAAAGGCGCCTCAGGTATTTTAACTCACTGTATAAGATCGTTTAAGTCATACATAAAGAATTGTAGTTACATACAACTCTCAATCTGCATGTTGCATTTGTTTTTCTACGCCACTTGCCATAAATATAATGTTCAAGAAAGAGTTTGTGCTGCAGATAACGGTCTTCATGATTTGTTAACAGGAATATCGAACTTTGGTGCTTCAAAAAAGCCAATGTCAGGTTTGCTAATCATACGCGAGAATCATGTATTATTTATTTATTCTAACTGCAATATTCTAAGTATGTGTCTGAACTTATTTAGAGATTTTGAGAAGAATGGTGCTAAGAAGATTATGGTGAGGAGATTACATATGTAGCCACAAATTTGTTTAAGTCGATTAAAATGTTTAATGAGATATACTTTTTTTTTTTTTCTTTTTTTTTTTTTTTTTTTTTTTTTTTTTTTGCTCTGGAAAATCTCTTTGGCAATGTTGTGGTTTTGATTCAATATTATGCTCTGTTGACGAGGAAACAATAACAACAACAACAACAACGGGAGATGGGATTGTCGCAGTTAAACAGAAGTTTGTGCTTACAAGACCTACACTATTGGCCTACGCGGGAGCTGAGGTTTGATCCTAAAATTGTAGATAGAAGTATGTTTGAAGATTCAAGGTATAGATTGTGGAATCATTCTGTAATTGTTATATCAAATCTCAGTTCTATTTATTTGAAGCATCTTATTGAACATGGAATTATTGATGGTGTAAGTTTCTTTTATCTGTATTCATTCATTTTAAATTTCTTCTTGACCAACCTTCTTTCGTTATAGAAAAATATGTCAACGATAATTATAAAACATGCCCGCCCATCGCTTAATTATCAAGATGCAAATGCGCTCAGTAATGACAGGAGAAGTACAGATTCAAGAACGAAAGGTAACAAATCCAAAAGCAAAAGAGACGCGTCATCGCCGTCCTGTTCTAAGGCTATTTTGGCTCTGGTTTCTTTTGATGTCATATGCCGCTGCATGAATCAAGATGAAGAGTCGTCTGAACTTCAGACAAGGCATGTTCTACTGCAATCTATGTGAAGTTGAGGTGTGTTCTTGATCATTGAGGTCATTTGAACCAGTTTTAGGACTTGAACTTTTACATGATTTGTTATAAAAATTTTGAAAGACATTGCACATAATTCAAACTTTTTTATACTACTTGATGCTAAGAAATTGCTAATAAAACACTTGCAACATAATACATACCTGTTTAGAACTTTAGAAGTTATATAGTTGACCTGCAAAATCAAAGACATTAAAGGATTTTTTTTAAATCAGAATCTAGCATATTGAACTTTCTACCTGGTGTTCAGTAGGGTTTTATTATTCATTTCTCTCAACTTTGGATACTAACGGTGCTTTACCATTGACAACGAATAGGTTTGTGCTGATCAGAGAGGAAGATTGATGATGTCGATAGAGAGGTTAAATAAGTCAACTGACAGAGTCAAGGAAGGTAGAAGAACAATGCTAGAAACTGAGGAACTTGGTGTTTCAATTCTTCAAGATCTATACCAGCAACGTCAATTACTCCTCCATGCAAATAAAACTGTATGATTCTATTTCTTTCACTTTGGTACTCTATTTCTAAATCGCGTAGCTGCTGTTATAAAATTAATTCATTCTATGTTATTCATCTATTGTAAAGTTTGACTTATATTGTAGTATATAACAGCGGGCATGTTGTATAACGGGTCAAACCGTACAAAATTTTGTACGAGTCTATCGGGTCGGGTTGGACTGACCCCAAACCCTTTTCAACAAATGTGGAACTTTTTATAAACAGCTGGGTCAAATAATATACTCTATATGTGAAAACTTATTATTGAATTTTGGTTTGGTGCGTGTAGAATTCTAATGATGTTTTGTTTTTGGTAGTCATGGGCAAAACAATCAATTAACAGGTTATTTAAAGTCGCTAGCTGGTCTGCCTTTGAATGACGTGTAAGTGCAAATTCTCATGTACATTGGTCATCTTTGTTTCTTGTCAGATATCTGATAGACTTATTTTCATCACTGAAATATAGCAAATAATCGTTTAGTGGATGTATACCAAATGAGCGTCTTTCTAAACCTCCTTTTGTGTAAGCTCTAATCTACCTACATGTGCGTTGAATGGCCATATGTATGACCCTTATTGTACCCTATGAGCCTTTTTAATTGAAATAGATATGAGTCGAATGATTCAAGACAATTTTGAAATTAAATAATCTTCCAGGTATTACACATTTAGAATATTTTGAACTTTGCAAATTTCAAATAAAGTTAACAAACTTTTGTCAAAATTTTAGGTTTGAGCAACTACCTGTAGTTCCACCCTAGAAAGGGTTCAAAACTTAGGAGTTCTTATTTAAGGAAATTTGGCCCGGTAAAGATGATGACACGACAATTTTCAATCGTTAGACTTTTAACTCTAGAATTTGATAATTGTGAGGTTTTCCAATAGATTAATGTATAGATAAAAAACACAGAACTTTCCCATCTTTAGTGTTAATCATTACAAGTTCTTGATAATTATGTTAATCGAAATACGTATATATGTATTGTTTCCAGGTCACCACCGGCATCTATAATATTATATTGGGAAAAGTATATTGTGATCATCATGGATTGATGCATATACGTGGAAACCAAGAGTTATCTTGCAAGCTCGGGTTTAAAGAACATTCTATTCATGAAAATAATTCGTACAAGGTAAATATGCATATCCGTTTTTGTTTTTCTTACTATGATGCTGACAGAAAAGCACACAATAACATGTAATATTTAGATGTTTATTTGGAATAGGTCCATGTGTTTGTTGAAGAGCAAGAAAGGGCTTGAAGATTCTTTGTTGTGACAAAGATGACAACTACACAAACTCAACAAAAAAAGTTGTTTACAAATAAATTTTATTTCTTACAATATTAAGCAGCATAGATTTGTACTAAAAAATAGCTAATTTCGAAACACACAACAACGAACCACAGTGATGTCTATTAATGGATTAAGTGCAGTTAATAATTTGTGTACCACTTTGAAAATTTTTTCTTCTCATATTCGATAACCGTTTATTGCTTTTCGTTCTAAATTCATTCATTAAAAAAATTGGTATGTTAATAGCTTATTTTTCATTAACTTATGTTTTTAAACGATATTCATAAGGCTTGCCCGTCTATCGGATGGGCTATGCTTTGATACTTTGTTCTTGCGTACACTTTGAAACTTTTTGTATCTCATATTCGATAACCGTTTAGTTCTTTTCCTTCTTAATACCTATTTTTCAAAACGTAATTTTACTACCCTTCTTTTAGTATACGAAAACTTTCTAACGATAATTACAAGTCATGCACGCCCATCGGGCGGGCTTCGAAATCTAGTATGTATATATATATATATATATATATATATATATATATATATATATATGTATATATATATGTATATGTATATATATATGTATATATATATATGTATGTATATATATATATATATATGTATATATATATATATATGTATATATATATATATATATATATATATATACATATATATATATATATATATATATATATATATATATATATATATATATATATATATATATATATATATATATATATATATTAAGGGGTTGTTTGATAAACAGAATGATTTAGCACTGAATGATTTAAAAGTCTGAATGATTTAATGGCTCTGTATGAAACTGATGCTGAACGAAAAGAAAGCGTTTGACAAGTGTTATCATGAGTGGCTTCAAAAACAAAAAATTTACCAAATTAAATGTCTAATAAAAATTGACTATTGATAAGTACTTAATCGAAGAATTAAATTTTGCTCCAAAAAAAAAAAAAAAAAAAAAAAAAAAAAAAGGTACTTATCGATGAATTCTAATACGTAGTATATGTTAAATAGAACTTAAATTTATTATTGGATTTATAAATTTTCTTGTAACATCATTAAGGCCTATGATCAACTCAATTTATATACGTAACATCGCCAGGCCCACATGTAATGAAATTTACAAAAGTAAAGAAGACATTAAAAAAGATAAAGTTAATACTAAAAGAAAGGGAATATAGCTACTGAATGGTTTAGGATAGGATCTTATACAAAATCGCTCATAGCATATTTTATGATCCAGAGGCAATTCATTTTCTGTCAAACACTGAAGCCATTGACCGATTCAGAATTTTACACTTAACCGATTCATTAAGAAATAATCAAATAGCCCCTAACAGTGACAAAGGGCTGAATGTCATTCCTTTAAACGCGGTACAAGTCTTATGAAAGACATTCCAAGTAATCATTTGCATCTAATTAGAGGATATTCAAAAATTAGAGGATTTGGACATAAAACCATAACCTTATACAAAGCTTCAGTTGTTCTAGTTGTGGATATGTTTGTTATTGTTACAAACAACCTGAGTTCGAGCCTCTTCACTCTTTTTTTTAATACAATATACATTAACTCTGCTATTTTGCTAAAATATAGCATACTGTACCTCAAATGGAACCAGAGCTTGATCTTTTGATTGAATTGACTGCGAGGTTGCATATAATGAATTAATGAGCTACAATGGTTGATCTTAATGGTTTCGTATCTCATGTGTGTGCTGAATTTTGGTATTCCATCTCTGCATAAGTGATACGATTCCTAGCAGATCTCAAAAGAGATGACAGAAAACTTCACATACTAAATCAGAAAACTTATAGTCTTATATAGAACATAGTTGAAGGACCAACCTCAAGCTCAAATGGCATTACTACACCTCTTTGAATCATACCTTTTAGGTTTAAGCGAGGTAATAAACCACCAATGAAAGCTTTTCCTCCTCTGCTGCAATACTCAATAGATTACCAAGTAAAGAAACATGTCAATTCAGTAATTACATTTCACTATTTTTGACATTTTAACACTCAACATCAAGTGTAAGTGACGATTGCCACTCATGCTCAGTACTTGATCAACTCACAAGCACCAGAACTTAGCATTATAATAAGCTTGTCGCCAAATTAACACTCACGTGTAAAAGAATGATAAGCAGCATCAAAATTTGTTAATGCATTATAATAAGCTTGTCGCCATGCTCTGCCATCTGTCCCTACTCTGCTTGAATGTAGTCCCCTGGAATCCCAAGTACACCATCTCTCTATGTTTCAAAATTATATATTCACATACAGATATTGATTATATCATACGCGCTTTTACCCGCGCACTCCATAACAGCTTTATTCGATTAGCTAAATGATCCTGAAATTTAGGTGGAATCCCAGAGCTAGGCCCACCGCAAGCCCAACTCATGGCTCTCTCAAGCTGCCCTTCTGTTGTGACTGAAGTTTGTTCACAAGCTTTTGAAGACCTTCTATTGATAGAACTACGTTAGATACTGAAGACCGTATAGTCTGCAATAATCTAGGACTGCTAAGGTTTGGAATAACTGGAAGTGTGTTATCATCATTTGAAAGAAACTTGTGACATATCAGTCTGCAATTATGTAATGGGCTTAAAGTTAGCATCCATTCCAATTGTATGATATCCAAGCAGGTCTTATGTAAACCATCTTTAAGTTCTTTCACTTGTCTTTTCAGGAGTGATGCAGCTTATATTCCTGCTCTAAATGTTTCATGTGCATTGTAGTATTCTTCAAGCATTAGTTTCACTCTTTCAATCGCACCCGTCATCTCTTCAAAATCAAAGTCCTTTGGAGTACCGCTCACTTGTTTTAAAAGTTCAATTTCAGTATCCAAATTGGTCATTTGAAGAGGTGCATCTTTGTCTCTTAGATATTGACCTATATGTTCTTGGAGTTGAACATTCAGCTTTTTCTCAACAAAATTTACAACCTGGTCAAATCCCAGATTTTGATACAAAAGTATACCTGGTGTTATCTGGTCAAAAGAAGCACAGCGAGCACATTATTGTAATAGTACTTGAAATTTTTTTAAATGAGTATGACCAAAAAATGATAAATGCAATAAGCATGACCAAGCCAGTCATGTGACCTTATGTCTAATTTGCCGTGTGACTTCTGTTGTTACCTATTACTATATTACGACCTTACTATCCATTTAATACTTTATTGAGTTGATTCATGGAAATATCATCACTTTCTTTTCTCCTCAAATTAGGACTTGTTTGGTACCTCCAAACTAAAACCACCTTTCTTAATTCCACCTCATATTGATTTTTAAATTCAATTAACAAAATATGTACTAAAAATAAATATAGTACCTTATAATTGTAGGCCACAACGACAATGCCACCACCCCGATTTCAACTACTGTAACATGAGAACCACATTAATTAAATGCTTCAATATTAACATGACAGCAATTATAATACAAAAAAGGTAACGCAGCAACTTGATTGAGCCATTTTTTATCCAACACTCGTTTGTTAACAAACATCTGAATTCACATCAGCGCTGATGACCTTGGTTTCCTACTTTCTTGCACAAACTAATATGTATAAGAAATCATGGTTATGGATATCAAGTTATAATTAAATTGCATACAGCAATAAGTACCCACTAAAAGGATACAATCAACATAAACAAAACAAATACATAAAACCCAAAACGCAAAACCAAAACCTTTAAAAAGACTCAAACTTTACTACATTCAAGCAACAATAAATTGTATAAAGGTTGAAAACAAATTAAAAATTAAAATACTCTTTATAATATGCAAGTAAGAATGATTAATTCAACTTTCTAGTATCTGCAAAAAAACATGAAAATCACTATTTAAGATGATTTCAAGGACACCATATGTTATTTTATACTAATGCAAGTGTTTTTAATTTCACACTTTTCCTATTACAGCTTTTTAAGATGGTTTCTTACTGAAACCACCAAGGTTCATCTTCCTATAGCCTATTCTAATGATTATCTCCTCTATTGTTTTTTTTTAACTTGAGCCATTGCATATCCATAGCTCCTAATTGATTAATATTTCGATAGAAGAAAGTAAGCACTCAACTTAAACAATCATATACTACAATGCAGACCAGTATACTAAACCAAGTACTTACTGGCTTACTACAAGTCAATCTGCAACCAATTCTAACTCAACACTGAAAATTTTTGATGATCAATGTCAACCCAACTACTCAAGCATGTATATGATAAAGCCTATATGTGTTAGGATAACCATTACCTCCGTATGAAATTCTTTCTACCCTTGTTTTGAATCAGTTGCAAGAACTTTAACATGAACTGTTTCACCAGTGCCCATTTGAGTTCTGTAAACAGAACCGAATACCCCTTCGCCTATTGCAGATGTAAAATTACTCGTTGCTTTCCGTATATATCTGTTTGATCCAGAAAAATAACAGGATATAGGATAAGATTATAAACGTTAGAAAAATATCAAATGAGTATACTCGATAATACCATATTTGACATACCTGTAAAATAATGTAATACCTTTGAGCCCATAAGGATTCATTGCAAACTCCTGAGCACATCATATTCTTTTAGGTTGCTGTACAACAAAGAATCAAATGTTAGTATGCAGAATTAGGATCCAATTTAGCCATTCGTAAATGCAAGTATCAGATTTAATACATGTCGAAATGGTTTGGGTCGGTTTATGAAAGCAAGCCAATGCTGAAAACTATTTGATAATAGAGAGCGTTCCAGTGATGATGTCAAGGCGCCCAACCACTGCAGCGAGAATTGAAATTCCAATAACCGGTCGTCTTATTTTTTTCTGTCACGATAATAAGCACACAGTTAGCTTGAATTTCAAGTTAAATATAGAACATAATAATAAGAGAGTACTCAATGCAGCTTGTCACATAAAAGCAAAGATCAAGGAGGGGTAAACCACAAAGGTAAAAGCCATCTGATAATATAAATTATATTATTTATAGCAAGTCAGTTATTTTAAGCTTATTATCAATGAGATGGGTAAAATGGGTCAAGCGTCATCTGTGCAACATACCTTAAAGGAACATACCAAATTCATTTAGGAATGCTTACTTTTCAAATTTCTATAAGCCAATAATCCCATATAATAAGCTAATCCAAACCACCCATATAACTGATTATCTACATATACGCAAATTTGAGTGTTTAAATGAACCTGCTTATTCACTTACTTAACGCTAAAAGCACTTTTGCTCAAGAGGATAGTCACTTTAGAATGCTAATCCAAACACCCCATTTATACTAATAAAGTTTTATGAAAGAAAAAATGACTTTAGAACAATGCAATAAGCATAAAAGCGTACTCAACTAAGCAAGGGCAATCGATATACAATCCCATATAGCCCATAATTTGCATAATAAGAATTACACAATTCGCCTTGTACGATCTATTTAAGACCTCAGGAGCAACATAATATGCATTTCCAACGATTTCATTAAATCTCCCAGATGCAAATTGTTCTCCACTGGTCACCTAGCCATACTTTAGAGTTTGTAAAAATGCAATTATTGCAAGCAAAGTTCGAGTATAACCTGGGGTTTACATAGTCAGCGAGTCTAGATTCAATGGCTTTAAATAGTGAATGTGCTTCCTTAGATTTAAAATTCTTAGGTGAAACCGAATAAATATTAGCAGACATCTTAATTCATCAATAAAGGAGTGTTTAGATGTCCGTTTTATAAGTTATCATATGATATGCAGTAACCATAGTTAGATAAACGACTGCATTAGATGTGTTGTAGAATATGGTTATTTGGATGCTTATGTGTTTTGAATTTATAAAATAAATAATCAGAAGTTTGAGCATTTGGCAAACCACGTATGAAACATCCTTGATTTTAAGTTCTAAAGTCCATTTATAAACTAACAAAAAGTAACTAAAAAATTGAACGGCGCAAATAAATTCACGTACGATTCGGAAGAAGGTGTGACCTTAACTTTGTAGCTTGGTCAGTTTTCCTCTCGTATACATCCAAACTCTTCTGATGCGACTGAGAAGCATCTTATCCATCTCATCGTCCGTTTCACCTAAAACGCCCTAACTTTTATGCATTAGTATAAAAGAGATACTTATGCATAAACTTTAACTTATAAAACTTTGAAACATACTTTATGTATTACAGGTCTGTGAATTCCAATCAGTACCTAAAAAGAAATCAAATATCACAACATAATCACATCAGAACTATAAGCCAATCCAAACACATAACAGAAAATTATGCCTAATAGAAACGCATCAAGAACATAATAAGGAAAAAATACATGCAACCAAAAGAAAAAAGAATTCGTATGAGGATGAATGAATGAATGAATAACATCGAACGTGAACCATATGTGACTGGTCTCCCACTGTGGTGCACAAGCACAACAACATGGAAACTTTAAGTTCCAATCAAAACAACGCTGCAAAGAAACATAAAAGGTCATTAAGAACATAAAGCCAATACAAAAATTTTAGTCAATAATCCCATAAACACCAATTGAGTTAAAAGTTAACATTTTCAATGTTGGCAAGCAATAAATAAATTATAAACTGATAAAAACTGAAAAAACAGAGAATGGAGACAACAGTATAATGAACTTATGATCATATGAGAAAAAGATTAAGGATTTAGGAGGGAATGAATGGTGCATGAATGAAAAATAAGGACATCAGGGTTTTCTGGAGAGGATGAGAATTGAAACGCATTAGGGTTTTCTTAGAGAGGGTGAGAATTTTAATTAGATATATGTTTTGAATGCAGAAATAATTGATTGAAGGTTTATAGATTTTACTGTTGCAAAATATAATCAAAAAGGTGTTTGGTCTAATGGTTATCAAATGTACTAATGTTAGGAACCACTCAAGTTCGAGCCTGTGTTTGAATACTAATTGTTGTTTTTTATAAAGCACAAGAAAATTAAGTGTAATGCTTCAGAATCTGTGTTTGAATTTAATTAATAAATACTTGCTTACATGGCACTAATGTGATGACATGGCCTTGCTTACATGGACAGATTGTGATGAAATGGCTGATAATGAATTACTGGGCATTGAGGTGGCATTAATGACGTCATACGCCTCCTGTTATATATAATGTAGATATATATATATATATATATATATATATATATATATATATATATATATATATATATATATATATATATACATATGTATGTATATATGTATATATATATATATATATATGTATATGTATATGTATATGTATATATCTTAACTACATATAAAGAGAAAATGGTCAAGTGAAATGTTGAGTTTTCAACACTTGGTCATATGAGATAGAAAAATAATGTAATTAATACATTTATTAAAACACCCCATTACTTAAAAGTACAATGAGTTATTCACATTGTACAACCAATTAAAAATATATCTACCAAATTAAATACAACCAATTAAACAATTAATACAATCTTAACTACATATAAAGAGAAAATGGTCAAGTGAAATGTTGAGCTTTCAACACTTGGTCATATGAGAGAGAAAAATACTGTAATTAATACTTTTATTAAAACACCCCATTACTTAAAAGTACAATGAGTTATTCACATTGTACAACCAATTAAAAATATATCTACCAAATTAAATACAACCAATTAAACAATTAATACAAATGACAAACCGGGTTGACCCGGGACGCTTCTAACCCGACGGGTTGAACCGGTTTAATTTGACCCGTTTTTGACCCAAACTAGCAAGTTGACCCGGTTTAAATCGACAAAATTTTCGACCAGAACGGTTCACGCTTCAAACCTGACGGGTTGAACCGGTTTAATTGGACCCGTTTTTTACCCATCCAAGCAAGTTGACCCGGTTTAAATCGAAAATTTTTTCTACCGGAATGGTTCAACCGGTTGAACCACCCAGGTCGAACCGGGTTTCAAAACATTATGTTTAATTCTCAAATCTTCAAACTTTATATCTACCAAATTAAATACAACCAATTAAAAGAATTAATACAAATGACAAACCGGGTTGACCCGGGACGCTTCAAACCCAACGGGTTGAACCGATTTAATTTAACCTGTTTTTCGACCCAACCTAGCAAGTTGACACTGTTTAAATCGATAAATTTTTCGACCGGGACGGTTCACGCTTCAAACCTGACGGGTTGAACCGGTTTAATTTGACCAGTTTTTTACCCAACCAAGCAAGTTGACCCGGTTTAAATCGACAAATTTTTCTACCAGAATGGTTAAACCGGTTGAACCACCCGGGTCGAACCGGGTTTCAAAACATTATGTTTAATTCTCAAATCTTCAAATATATATCTACCAAATTAAATACAACCAATTAAAACAATTAATACAAATGACAAACCGGGTTGACCCGGGACGCTTCAAACCCGACGGGTTGAACCGGTTTAATTTGACCCGTTTTCGACCAAACCTAGCAAGTTGACCCGGTTTAAATCGACAAAATTTTCGACCGGAATGGTTCAACCGGTTGAACCACCCGGGTCGAACCGGGTTTCAAAACATTATGTTTAATTCTCAAATCTTCAAACTTTTATTATTTTTGATTTATAACTTATAAACTTTTTTTAATCAATAAACTATCTGTCGCTATAAAATCCCGTTGCTATGCACGGGTACTCGTCTAGTATATATATATGTATATATATATATATATATATATATATATATATATATATATATATATATATATATATATATCTTAACTACTTATAATGGAAAAATGGTCAAGTGAAAAGTGAAAAACTGAATTTTGGGTCAATTCCTATAATGCCCTTGTCAAACTATGGAAATTGAATGCACTTGTCAAGTCATTTAAGAGTGCACCACCATGCGTTGCAAAAACAGAATTGCAATTGTAATTATATAAGGATATATCAAAACAGATTTACAAAAACAAGGGAACTATGTTTGAAAAAGTCAACTATACTATCTAAACAGAAGGGGGAATTGCATATATACCCACTAAAACATGAATATTTGCATATTTCCCCAAAACACAAGTTTTTAATGCACAATGTACAATGATGTTTAAGCATGTTTTGGGTATATATGCAAATATTCAAGTTTTAGTGGGTATATATGTAATTGCCCCTAAACAGAATTGTAAAAACAGAATGCACCATGCGTTATAAAAGTAATTTAGGAAACATATTGATGGAGATGAAACTTAACTATACTATCGAAGGAAATAAAACTATTGAAGGAAATGCAAGGCTGGACATTAAATTGAAATGCGGAAAGTATTAAAATGCATAGTTGGACATTATAATGCATGGCGGGAAAATTAAGAATTTATGTGAAGTTGAAAGGGTCTTTTCCATTGCCTATATAAACAACCATAATGTGTCTTCATTTCATAAATCAGTCGCATAGAAAAGAAAGGAACAAATGAAAACGAAAAATCAAAAGAATGTTGATGATGATCTTGAGGTTAGATGAAATTTTCTTTGTTATGACTAAATGTTTGCTTATTTTGCAATACGAAAACATACATTCACTGTGAGTGATGAAGCCTTTGCTACTTATTTTTCAATAAGAAAACATATGCCAGAATTTAACACTTTCGTTTGGTTATATAAATTTAATTTTTAAAAGCATGTGATCTATTATCTTTAAATTTATGTTGTACAGTTTGAGCATTTTTTTAATCTGCACTGACATAACATCTTTGTTGTTTTTATATTTTCTTTACTTGCTGATGTGTGCTTCTAATTTCAGTAAACATGATAGTTGTGATGTAGTCTCTTATATATGGTCTTTCATTACAACTTGATCACATCAAAAGCAAGAGGCCAAAGTTTCAAATGGTACATGGATGCAACAAACTTTGTTTACACGGGTTTACTAAAGCTGCTATTGAACCGACATTTTGTATTTGTATTGTTTTTTCACATGTGTAAAATTTTTTTAATTCTTTGGTAATCTTCAATATGTAATCCATAATGCACTCTTAATTTGTGGATGTTTGTATAGTTTGTTTAGTTAGTATAGAGATCAACTGTATCGATATATACCATGTTTCTGCCAAACAATCTATATAAAGTTTGTTGAACTGATAAAGGTTCTGCTAAAAAGAAAGGAAGAATTGATAATGGCTGTGGCATCTAATATGATTCTATAGACTTTTACTTGTGTTGATATTGCAAATATTTAATATTTATCTTAACTACATATAAAGAGAAAATGGTCAAGTGAAATGTTGAGTTTTCAACACTTGGTCATATGAAAGAGAAAAATAATGTAATTAATACATTTATTAAAACACCCCATTACTTAAAAGTACAATGAGTTATTCACATTGTACAACCAATTAAAAATATATCTATCAAATTAAATACAACCAATTAAACAATTAATACAATCTTAACTACATATAAAGAGAAAATGGTCAAGTGAAATATTGAGCTTTCAACACTTGGTCATATGAGAGAGAAAAATAATGTAATTAATACTTTTATTAAAACACCCCATTACTTAAAAGTACAATGAGTTATTCACATTGTACAACCAATTAAAAATATATCTACCAAATTAAATACAACCAATTAAACAATTAATACAAATGACAAACCGGGACGCTTCTAACCCGACGTGTTGAACCGGTTTAATTTGACCCGTTTTTGACCCAAACTAGCAAGTTGACCCGGTTTAAATCGACAAATTTTTCGACCAGAACGGTTCACGCTTCAAACCTGACGGGTTGAACCGGTTTAATTGGACCCGTTTTTTACCCATCCAAGCAAGTTGACCCGGTTTAAATCGAAAATTTTTTCTACCGGAATGGTTCAACCGGTTGAACCACCCGGGTCGAACCGGGTTTCAAAACATTATGTTTAATTCTCAAATCTTCAAACTTTATATCTACCAAATTAAATACAACCAATTAAAAGAATTAATACAAATGACAAACCGGGTTGACCCGGGACGCTTCAAACCCAACGGGTTGAACCGATTTAATTTGACCTGTTTTTCGACCCAACCTAGCAAGTTGACCCTGTTTAAATCGATAAATTTTTCGACCGGGACGGTTCACGCTTCAAACCTGACGGGTTGAACCGGTTTAATTTGACCAGTTTTTTTACCCAACCAAGCAAGTTGACCCGGTTTAAATCGACAAATTTTTCTACCAGAATGGTTAAACCGGTTGAACCACCCGGGTCGAACCGGGTTTCAAAACATTATGTTTAATTCTCAAATCTTCAAATATATATCTACCAAATTAAATACAACCAATTAAAACAATTAATACAAATGACAAACCGGGTTGACCCGGGACGCTTCAAACCCGACGGGTTGAACCGGTTTAATTTGACCCGTTTTCGACCAAACCTAGCAAGTTGACCCGGTTTAAATCGACAAAATTTTCGACCGGAATGGTTCAACCGGTTGAACCACCCGGGTCGAACCGGGTTTCAAAACATTATGTTTAATTCCCAAATCTTCAAACTTTTATTATTTTTGATTTATAACTTATAAACTTTTTTTAATCAATAAACTATCTGTCGCTATAAAATCCCGTTGCTATGCATGGGTACTCGTCTAGTATATATATATATGTATATATATACATATCTTAACTACTTATAATGGAAAAATGGTCAAAGTGGAAAAGTGGAAAACTGAATTTTTGGTCAATGCCCATTTTGCCCTTGTAAAACTGAATTGCAACACAACTGGCAGCCTGGTACATGCACATTCTAAAAACACACAATTGGATATCATCATTCTGTCTATGTTTGTTCTCTCTCTAACATAAACCCTAACAACCCTCACCTCATTCTCTCGCCGCCACATAACTCAAACGCAAAAAAATAAAAAACACAACTCAAACCCAAACACAAAAACCCACGCCACATAACCACTTCCAGTAGATTCTGCCGCCTCCACAACAACCAATACGGCCGCCACCAACAAGTGATTCCGCCGCCAACACCAATGTATCATGCTTTAATAAGTGGTGTTTTGAGCTTAGGTGGTTTCATTGTTTGGTGGTTTTAGTGGTGGTTTTGTGGTTTGGGTGGTTTTTTCCAGGTTCGTGGGTGGTTTCAAGGGATCTAATTTGTTCTTGCTGAATCTAACCGGATATAAATGTGGTTTTGAGGTTTTTTTTAGTATCGATGTGTTTGCTTAATTATTTAATTCATTTGACGTGAATCTTACCTTCGATCATATGAGGCACACAAGTGTTTGTGATAATGTCTGAAAGAGTTGAAAGAGTTTGGTTTATGTGTTTTGTGCAGGTTGTCATGATATGTTTAGTGTACGGAAATATTAACCAGGAGGATTTTGTGGTTTTGAAATTACGGGAGATGGTAGCAAAACTGAAGGAAAAATCGATCAACATGGAGAAAATGTAACAGGTGATTATTGAGTTATTCGTGCCGTTTTTCTTTTATATTGTGATTTATATGATGTTTTGAGGTGGCCATACTCTTTAAACTGTGTGTAATCAGGTTCTTCAAACAAAGAACTCAGCTTCGAGTAATCAGGTTCTTCGTCAAACTTCATGTTGGTCACCACTTCAAAAAAACGACCTTATAATGCATCATTTGAAAATAATGTGTACTCTCTCAGGTGCAAGTTGGGAGCTCTCCTTCATACAAGCTAGAGAGAAAGTTAGGTAAAGGAGGATTTGGTCAAGTTTATGTAGGTAGAAGGGTGATTGGTGGCGCAGGTAACACAGGCCCAGATGCTCTTGAGGTTGCATTGAAGTTGGAGCATCGAAATGGCAAAGGGTGTAGTTATGGTCCTCCTTACGAGTGGCAAGTTTACAGGTAATATATGGAAATTTTGACTTGTTTCCTTATGCAAGGGTCAATATTGGCGGTTTTTCATTTCATAGGGAAAATCAGTCAAATGAGTTGAAAATTGCCTTAACTTTGTTTTCAAATATTAAAACTTTTTGATTTGGATAATTATTGTATCTAAATTGTTTTTGTAAGCATAACTAATGCCCTTATTTCTTAAAAATTGACTAAAAGGTGTATGTGAGCCAATCCTACCGAACCCTTTCTAACCACTTATCTTTTTGACCCGTTACCCAACCTTCCCTGACCCACTCATTTTGACGTGTGTAGTTTTTATTTTATACTTCTTTAACCTTGATCAGTATAACAAGCACTAATATTCTTGTGATTATGTATTCTCATATAGTACTCTCAATGGTTGCTATGGACTTCCAATGGTCCATCACAAAGGTCGGCAAGGAGACTATTATATTCTCGTGAGTTCACAACATTTTGCTCTTCTATTTTGTCCTGGTTTTCTAAACATATCTAAAATTTCCATATTTTTGGCTTTAGGTTATGGACAAGCTAGGCCCGAGCTTGTGGGATGTTTGGAACTCTAGCAACCAGAAGTATGTGAAAATTAAACATTCTTTTAAAAAACTCACTTATTTCAATTTTTGTTTTGTTCCTAATGGTGTATAATATTAATATGATATTTGCTCTTTTGTCAGTCTCTCGGAAGAAATGGTTGCTTGTATAGCCGTGGAGTCTTTATCAATTTTAGAGCAACTTCACTTAAGAGGGTACTGCAAAAGAATTTTCTCCCACTTATCTGTAAATTCCTATTATTCATGGATATGTGACTGACGACTAATAATTCCTTTTTATCAGTTTTGTTCACGGAGATGTAAAGCCAGAAAACTTTTTACTTGGTCAGCCCGGGACACCCAATGAGAAAAAGTTGTATTTGTGTGATCTTGGTTTAGGTATATGTTTCTTCTATTTCCTTTAAGGTTCGTATTTTAGATATGCTTTATAAGGGGACTAAAACTTTTTGAATATCCTTTCCAGCTTCAAAATGGAGGGATTCGTGTTCGGGTAATCATGTTGATTATGACCAAAAGCCTGATGTGTTCAGGTAATTCTCATACGTCTTTGATTAAAGTGTTAGTAAATACGAGTAGGGTGTATTTATAATTAATTTCATTGTTTGTTATCATTGATATCGACGATCGTCGTAATATAATTTCTATCTGTGGCTTCATTCACCTCATCACCTGTATATTTTGTATTTTTGTTGGATTCATGGATTCTTAATAATAATTTAATCTTTTCTATGACATTATTTTTTCTTTAAAGGGGAACTGTACGTTATGCGAGTGTACATGCTCATTTAGGGAGGACGGGAAGCAGAAGAGACGATCTCGAGTCTTTGGCCTATACATTAATATTTCTCCTAAAAGGAAAACTTCCTTGGCAGGGTTTCATTGTGAGTTCCTTTTCAATTTTTTTTATCAACTTACACAAGTTTTTATCCTTTTCTTGTGGAAAGCGACTCCAGTTAGCTGTTAATGTTTGAATGAACATATTCCGAATCCGAATAACCAATTTCGGATAGTTTCATAATCTGCTGAAACAAAACTGAATCTGTTGTCTTTATTGATTTTACGTATCAGTTTATTATATAATCATCATTTTCCGAACACTCATTCTAATTATTACAACTTACAAGCAACAGAAACACGGTCAACCCCTTTTCTCTGTAGTCCATTTTATGACACTTATTTATCGATTTTGATTGCCCTAATACCCTTAATGTTTCTAACAAAGACAATCTTAAATATATAAGAAATGCATATTGATATACGGGGCATCCTAATTTGATTATGTTTCTGCATGGCAGGGAGATAACAAGGGGTTCCTTGTTTGTAAAAAGAAGATGGCAACGTCTCCCGATCTTCTTTGTTACTTTTGTCCTTCACCCTTCAAACAATTTCTTGAAGTGGTGACCAACATGAAGTTTGACGAAGAACCTGATTACTCGAACCTGATTACTCGAAGCTGATGTTTTGTGATTTATATTGTGATTTATATGATTTATATTGTGATTAAGAACTTACCTTTCTCTTATTAACTGTATGTTATTTGTATATGTATAAACGGTGGCCATACTCTTTAAACTGTGTCAAAGTATGACTTGGTTTGGTGGGTCATGCTTTAGAATAAGTCCATCATTTTGTTAGTTTCTCTACATTTTGGATCATATTAAAGGTTGTAGAACTTTCAATAAAATTTCGTCCTTGTGTTTTGAAAGTAATAAGATCAGTTGACAACTATGATGTTTAGTTATAAAGTTCTTTAGGATGTAAGATTTATATGAGAAATGTCAAATGAATGTTTGTGTTGTGTACGTAAACGTAATTCTGTGTGGACATCAAAAGATGTATTAAAGATTTAAAACTATATAGTATATTGCAACTTATTTTTAGATTTAGTGTCCAGACCATAAATCATAAGACCTGTCTATTCTTTGCACTGTTTTGACATCAAATGAGATTACCATTCGATTTCCGCATGTTCAAAACTATTTTAAAACCGCTAATCATTTTAGAGTATGCTTGTTTCAGTTTTGATGTTTACTATAAGTCGACCACTTAGGACTGATATCAATCTAAAAATTTATTACATAAAAATCAGAATGGAACTTTTAAGCAAGAGTTATTTGTCTGCCCAAGTCGTTGATGTTAATCATAATCTGAGTTATCCAATCATCGAAGTCATCACATTACTTTAGCATTATATCGTAGGAAAATAATTAGCTCTTATTGTATTACCCGTAAATGTACAACT